>JAGQDI010000024.1:0-307091 GCA_020615335.1 Fusarium pilosicola | reverse complement strand
AAAACTAGTTTATATGTATATTTATAAATTGTATAAGGTATTATACTAAGTATATTAGTTTAAAGTTATATCTTTTAATAGTTAATAATATAGGTAAGGCTTATTAAGGTAAAGAAGTATTATTAATAGCTAGTAAGCTAAGTTCTATTTAATATTAAGTAAATATATATATATACTTAGGTAGCTTATAGTATTATAAGCCAGGCTTACAGTAAGTTATAAGTTAATATTATAAGCTATATTATAAGGCTTATAGTACTAATAGGGTTAAAGCGTAAGCTACCTGGCGATTAGTAAAAATAAGTGGGGTATATGTAATATAAGCGCTTCTACCTGTTAGGTCGTAATATGTAAATATTATATTATAGGAATTAAGGGTAATTATAGTATAAAGAAAGGGAAGTAAGGGAGATAAGAGGGGTAAAAAGGTAAATTGAAAAATAAAGGTTTTAGCGTTAAGGGAAAAACTATAAATATTAGTAGACTGAAGCTGGCTATGTAGGTTAGTAATAAATTGTATTAGGCCCTAAGGCAATGTAGTATAAAGAATACAGGTTAAGGAATAATATAAATAATTAACACTTAGCTAAGGTTTTTATTAGTAAATAATACCTTATAATTTTAGTAATAATATACTATAAGTACCTTATAATCATAGGTTTTTTTACTAAAAATATAGCTTTAGTGTAGCTAAAGGTGTAGCTATTAGTAGCTTTAGTGTAGTATATCTAGGGGGAAATTACACTGCGTAGGGGGTCGGTAATCAAGGCGTAAGTTAATTTGTTAAGCAGGGTATTTGATGTTTAATTGTTAAGCTTATCTTGGGATGTGCAGTGACTGCTAAGGTGTCGGGATTGCAATGTGACGAGAGATCAAGACCCTGTTGCTGGAACTAGCTAGCCCATATAAGGGGACGCGTCTCAACGCGTAGAACATAGCGCGTCTTACCCCAATATGGATGTAGACTACCCTATGCCAACATTAAACTCACCATTTGCTCCAGGTTTTCTCCATCTCTCGCTTGCGAACACGGGGAAATTCTCAGCTCACAGGCCAGTGACAATCATCCCGCACGCATAATCACGCCAAGTAAAGCATATACAGCTATAGTAATATGTCCTTTGCTGACCACTTTTCATCACAAAAAAACACTGGGGAGAAGTGAAGATCAGAAAGCCAAGATATCCACGGAAGACCCAATTTGGCTAACCGATGAGGGTCCTGCAGATAACTCGTGATGACAATCGCTCTGGGCATTACTGGGATGAGACATGAGATCAGCGTGCTTATTGTTGAGTTAATTTCACTCTATTGTGCTTTGCGCGGCATCTGGTCATTTGCTCTGTTGTGATTCAACCCTGGCGCAGACTGCTTTGTGGCATGCAGTCTCACATTCAGCTCCTTGCAGGTGCACTGTCAACCAAATCAACGATCGCCATTGCACATTCAGAAATCCAAGCGATTGAAAAGCACTAAAAGTTTAAAATCTTCTAGAAATTTTCTATCCTTCTAGATAAGGTAGGCAGTGGCGATAGCCTCACAAGGCGACTCACCATCTTGAACAACGATTATCCGCGCCCTACCCGGTACCATTTTCGCCACGAGTGACGGAATAGCCGCCCGAGGAAATTCATGACGTTGCCGTGAGAACTTTTAGCGCGGAATTCTTATCCCAAAGCCTTATCCACTAAAACCCCACACACCTCGGCACTATTCCCCAATTATTCTCGGCGCGGGTTAAGAATCACGACAGCACAAAACTTGGAGAAAAGGGGAGACTTTTGCGGTGGGTGATGTGATCTTACTCCGTATGGAGTATGCTTATGGTTATTCTCGGGCTTTTATTTCTGTTTTTCTGGAGTATCACTCCGCAAGATCTGGCTCCGTGCTTCATTTCGGGGTTGTTATGTTGCGTCCTGTTGATATGCCGATCATATCTGGACGATCCCTTAGTGATGGCCAACTCTATCTGTGAACAGAAGCAATCTTTCCTCAAAACATATTAATGCGGTGTAAAAAGCGTCACATTCTCAATCGTCATTTCTCCAACTCGTATGAGGGATTGATCTAGTCATGTAATGGCACACACGCGTGCAGGGATAAAGAGCCGAGGGATGGAGCATCTCGATTCAAGGGTCCTTGTCTCTTTTAGGAAATTGTGAAGATCACCAACGCCTATGACGTATCTATCCCGCCAACGTCATTTTACCCATATTTAAAATTTTTCAACATTATTCTTCTAGCTATCACCAACCGATAATTAAACTCTCACTCTTTAAGACCCAGTGTTTTCTCTTCCCTTTTTACGTCAGCGGGGCCTCTGAGTTAGCGTAGCTCCCGTTGTGACGTTATTCGCGATGAATCTACTGGCTAGAAATTTCTTCGACCCTTCACATGTGTTGTTTATCTAAGGTTATCAGTTCAAGGGACCAGATTTTTTCTTCTCCTCAGCGTACTCCAAGTTTTTGCACCGTGCCAAGTTTTTGGGGCCCGAGTCATTCTCGGCTTATCAAGTTGCATTCTGCTCCACTCGTATACTGTGACAATGAACTGCAAAAAAACATTGGGGAACTGTGGGTGAAGTGATCCACGTAGACTCCAGAGTTTACTTGGCGCTGGTGTTGCTGATTGTCCTTATAAAGGATTGTGAATCTCCCGGACTTGAGTTGGGTCTGAACTGTTATCCAACATCAAGAGCTGGTCTTGTAAGAAATCAGTTATCATGGTTCACGTCGACAACGAGCATGGTGTGCCGCACTACTGGGGCAAGACCGGTAAGGGTCTTCAAAAGCTCATCACTATAGTCGCTACCACAGACTTTCTTCTCTTCGGTTATGGTACGTTTTGTTCCCTTAGGTATCTGTGCGTTTGAGCAACGACTAATGTTTGCGTTTCATGTAGATCAAGGTGTCATGTCCGGTATTATCTCAGCTCCCGCTTTCACAGACGATTTCCCCCAGGTTCTTGATGAGACATACGAAGGTTTCGTCGTCTCCATCTACGCTGTCGGTTGCTTCCTCGGTGCCCTCTTCATTCTCAACTTTGGTGACCGTCTCGGTCGTCGCAAGTCCATCTTCCTCGGTGCTATTGTTATGATCATTGGTGTCATCATTCAAATCTCTGCTGTTCCTCCTAGCGGTGGTGCTACGGCGCAGTTCATCATTGGAAGATGTATCACCGGTATTGGAAACGGAAGTAAGTTACTCCACCATTCTCAGAATTGAATGCCTCGATGCTAACGTGCGCCTCAGTTAACACATCGACTATCCCTACCTACCAGGCCGAGTGCAGTGAATCTCACAACCGAGGCAAGCTCATCTGCATTGAAGGCGGCAACGTCGCCATCGGAACGTTGATCGCCTACTGGATCGACTACGGCTGTACCTATGGTCCCGCTCCCTTCGTCTGGCGATTCCCCATCGCTTTCCAGGTTGTCTTTGCTTCCATCGTCCTCGTCATGATGATGAAGCTTCCCGAGTCGCCTCGCTGGCTCCTCACCCATGATCGTCGTGAAGAAGCAGCGACAATTCTAGCAGGTCTCAACGGTCAGGCTCGTAACTCCCACGATGTCACCACCCAGATGGCTACCATTGAGAAGGCCATCGCTGCTGCTGGCCACAAGGGCGGCAAGACTCCCTTTTCTGCTCTCTTCACTGGCGGCAAGACTCAGCACTTCCGACGTCTCATTCTCGGTGCCTCTTCTCAGATGATGCAGCAGCTCTCCGGTTGCAATGCTGTCATCTACTATTTCCCCATTCTCTTCCAGAAGTCCATTGGTACCGATCACAACCTGGCTCTCCTCCTCGGCGGCGTCAACATGATCATCTACTCCATCTTCGCTACAACCTCTTGGTTCGCAGTTGAGCGCGTCGGTCGCCGCAAGCTCTTCCTCATTGGAACCGTCGGCCAGTGCTTGTCTATGATCTTATCCTTCGGCGCTCTCATCCCTGGTACTGCCTCTGCTTCCAAGGGTGCCGCTGTTGGTCTCTTCACTTACATCGCCTTCTTCGGTGCCACCTGGCTGCCCCTCCCTTGGCTCTACCCCGCTGAGATCAACCCCCTCAAGACCCGCGCGAAGGCTAACGCCACCTCCACCGTCTCCAACTGGCTCTGGAACTTCTTCATCGTCATGATCACCCCGGTCATGATCCATGGCACTGGCACCAACGGTTGGGGTACCTACGCCTTCTTCGCTGCCATGAACGCTATCTTCTTCCCCATCATCTACTTCTTCTACCCTGAAACTTCTGGTCGCTCTCTCGAGGAGATTGATCTGATCTTCGCCAAGGGCTACACTGAGAAGAAGAGCTACGTCACTGCTGCTAAAGAGCTTCCTCCTATGGAGGACCACGAGGTTCACGAGAAGGCTCGTGAGTATGGCTTCGGCAGTGACGATGATATCAAGGCGTCTCACTTCGAGTCCGAGGGCGACAACGGAGTCATGACTGATTCTGCTGTCTAAGGTCGAACAGGCATTCGACATTCTGTTCTAGCTTGCTGGAACCAACATTTGCTTACTATCATGATTTAACGCATCTATAGAAGCTACGATTGTAGCTATGACCTTTTAGATACTCCCATGACTCTAGTAGTCTAGCATGAATACAGATCCTATAGAAATTGCCACTCTTTGATGTTTGTGACTGTTTATCTGAGACATGTTTGTGAAATTCATCCGTCCAAACTCGCTAGCAGCCAAGCTAGTCAAGTCCAATGGCATCACGGCCAGTTTGTGCAGATCATCGGAAACTTACGCGTTGTATCAGCCCCTGATGCTGCAGCATGCAGTGGCCGGACTTAAATTCGGTGAAATAGCCCATTGGCTGTACGGGGACTTTCATCATCCTGCAGGGTCCTCGGTGGAGCTACGGTGTCGATCTCTAAGATAAGACTCCCTCAAGATTAGCAACGGTCATGAAGGCAGTATCGTCGTGGCCCTGGGGGAGTAAGAGAACATAAGACCTTGATATTGATATGAAGAAAAACTCATTTAAAGGTATCCTACATCTATGCTAAAGTACTCAAGTCTTTTTGTCATTCAGGATCCATGTCCCGAGCTTTCTTTCCTCCCTTAAGTGGCGTATGAGGGATATTGTGAGCAGGTAGCTGAGCCATAATTATCATCGCCTCTGTCTTATCTACACGTCTATCCAACGAGCCATCCATGTTTGCGTTACCTGTTTCGCCTCATCGACGAGCCCCAAGTCCAACAACAGCTGCACACTACCCCTCACCGCACTCTCAAGCGCACTAAAAATCCATGTATGTGTAAAGGTGGCTGCCTCTCCAATGAAAACAGTGTTGAACTCCGTCTGGTAAAACGCAGGGAGATACAAATGCTGCTGCCCAAAGATCTGCATCGTAAAAGCACCAGCATGATGTTCCTCTTGCTCCCACCATTGCCGCTTGTAGTTACCAGTCCAGTTATCTTCGACTACATCACCGTGGACTTCGATAAGGGCGTTCCTTATGTAGGCTAGATGTTCTTCCTCGGACATGGCGCATGCTGCTGTTGCTTCGTAGTCAGAGAGATAAGATGCCAGCATAGTTCCAGGGCCTGTGGCGTTGATGTGCCATGACGGATAGCAGACTTGGCCTAGTTGAGGGCTGGTGAGGCGAGTACAGCCGCCAATGATAGGCTTATCGAGATGTTCCCAGAAGCGGGTCTTGAACTGAACAGCAACCTTGCAGGCGTTGGCATATAAGGTCCTATCGATTGCGCGCTTGAGAAGACTTGAGTATCGGGGCATCTTCCAAAACTTCATCAAGTTGAGCGGAACACTGTTCAGAACATAGTCAAAGTTCTCAACATTATTCGGCGTGCTAAAAGGTTCAGAGCCAGTGGGTTTCCAGAACACGGATAGAGTCTTGTTCGTGTTATAGTGCAGACTGTTCACTTTGGCGTTGTACTGAACTCTGTCTTTTACGTGCGGCTCAAAGGCAGCGGGTAACCTGCTCAAACCACCTTTGATAGTGACCCATTTACTGGCCAGGAAGTAAATAGTTTCGTATTCCCACATAGGCCAATATATATGCGAGGGCGAGACTTCATCAGTCGTGTTGAGGTCTGTCTTAATCACATCTCGAAGGTAAGAAACTTCGGAGTAATCGAATGCGCCATCCTCTTTGGCTTGCTTGTATGCTTTGAAGATATTGGACGCATACATACGAATTCGCTCGGGAGTGAGACCTTTGAAGTCATCCAAAGCCTCGATAGCTTCCCCAGCTGCTGTCACATTATGATAGACAGGCGGGTTGTAATATGCTGGGTCATTCGCTACTTCAGCCTTAGTAGGCCATGTACCATCTGGGCGTCTGAAAGGTGAATCGACAGGTGTATTTGGAGAACTTTGGATCCAGTCCCAGAACTCGACTTGAAGAGATTTGTTGCCTGCGTTCATTCCGTTCAGAACATCCGCTAACTGGAAGATCATTCGTTGATCCATGAAAGGAAATGTCTCGTTTGTCTCCGAGTCGGTGAGTTCGTATGGAAACCTCATGGGTCCAAGTTCATGGTATTGGCCGTCTTCTGGTGATGTACCATTCAAGTAAACAGTTCTGACACGTCCTCCAATTCGCTCGGACGACTCGAGAATTTTCCAGTTATGGATTCCGACAGAGTCAAGAATAAGCTTGTGAACGCACATTTAGCTTCTTATTCGGGGTCAGGGCGGCCATCACTTACCGAGGATAAAAGACCAGACATGCCACCACCCAAGATGCCAAAGGTCTTGTTTTTTGTAGCGGCAACAAAAACATCATCAGGTTGCTTCTGCTTGAGATATGCAACGCCATCGAACCATAGACTATCATCACCGGCAACGCCGGCAAACGATTTCTTCTTTTCGCCTCGTCGTGCAAGACGCTTGACGACGTCGAGCTCATCAGACTGACCGACAAGTTCCCCGTCTAAGAAGGCGCTAAGGCAACCACCAGAAATATCATCCGATGTCAGCCAGACAAATCGTGTTGGTCGCTTGTCCTGGTGATCAAGATGGCGCTTTGCTAGAGGATGCTGGCCAATATGCGTCGACCCGATGTGATGCACAGACTCTGAGACAGTTGCATCGGCACCGCATGCGCCATAACTCAAAGTCAAGCGTCCGTCAATATCACCGCTGTATTCAAGAACAACGTTTTGTGCGCTGCCAGGGCTGACTTTAGAGGGAGATATAAACTTGACAGAAGGGGAGCTGAGGGGTACTGCTTCGGCGAGTAACCCCAGGCTACTCGCTAGGGGCCATAGTAAAGTAGAACTTCTCATTTTGAACACAGAAAGAGGTGGGTTTGCCAAATGGCGGTAGAACCCACGGCAACACGGAGATAGCCATGTTTAAAAGGCGTCACAGCTGCCTTTCTAGTCTTAGGACCCGGATCCATTAATTGAACCCGACTCCCTGTCGGTGTATTTCTTACCGACCATGCTTGGTAATACTGTAAAGAAATCCCTCGCGATTCTATCGTGACCGACTCACTGCCAAGCAACGGTTTAACTGCATTTATACAATTTCTCTGGATAAACGTTAATTAGAGTTGGAAGAATAAACAAGCTTATTGTTAGCGCAATGCATATCCTGGGTCGTTTTGAGATAAGAGATACGCTGTTGAGATATGTAGCTTGAATAGGAAAAGATATTCCCGAACTCGGCCGCTTATCAGTTCTGCACACTACTCCGATTCGTCCGAGAAAATCTAGGGACAGGGGTATAGTGATGATAACGGCTTTGTCTCCCAGTTTCGGAGCATCACACTCGATAGTTCCAACGGCAAAATCCCAGCGGATGGTAACGGAAATCCGGCCCGGCCAAGAGCTTGCGGGGTAGACGGCCTTGTACAATGCTAGAACAACAGATCAAAAGACAACACTGGATCATATACTAAGCTCTATAGGTATAATTCAAAACCCAATCATCACTCACAATACCACTGAGTAAAGTACACTTCACTGGAATCACGCCTTGACACCTTTGTTCGATATACTCGCATCTCCACTGGACATACCAGTCTCTGCTTTTGTCGCATCCTCACCCTCAGTTGTCCCTCGAAGGACATTGGGAGCATACGGCTGCTTCCAGTCATCACGGCGCTCAGGGACAACAAATACGTTGAACCACCTGGGGAAGACAAAACCAATCACACACCAGACAAGTAACAGATGCGCGACGATGAAGCCGAGAATGTATAGCGGATCATTCTTGACTTCCTCGAAGCTGGGGTAAGCCAAGCTGAAGATAATAGCCAGGATCGGACCCGAGACGTATCGTAGCATTGGTGCCCAGATGAAAGGGAGGGACCAGTTTTTACCATTGCCAATGACTGAGTTGAGATCGTGTCTGAGTTGGTTGCCCTACAGCACACAAATTAATTGGTTTGTCCAAAGTGGACTGGGCTAACTTACCGAGTAAAAGGCAATGTAGTAAAAGACGGAGGTCAGCTTGTTCTTGGATAATAATCGCGGTCCACCATGTGCATCTGGTGTTTTTGCAAGGAACAATGAAGCAGCAAGGCAAATAAAATAGAGCCCGAAGCCAGCAATGGCACCAGCCCAAGGAGTCGCAGTGTGTCCGACAATAATACCCAGTAGCTGACCACCCAGAAAACCAACATTGTACAAGGCAAACGAAGGCTTTCCGACCTGACCAACAACATCCTCAAATCGATATAGAGTAGTCGCCCCAACACATTCCGCCCAAACGACAAAGACAAGGCCAATGTTATTGATCCATCGGTCAATTCCATCCATAAAGAAGTAACCAAACTCAGTGCAGTGAGGAAGCGACAAGAGAAAGCAAATCGTGACCATGGTGGTAGCAACCCAAGGGCGACTCCAGTTTCTGGCAAACGGTGAATCGAGGATCAACGTCATGACTGCATCCAACATAGCAAAGGACGAGCTGATACCGAGTAGCATGATGGTGAAGAAGAAAATGACGGAAAAGAACCCTGAAGCAGGCATCTCGACAAACGCCTCGGGATACGTCATGAAGCCGAGCCCATAGCTTCCAATCTCACCAGTCTCTTCAGGACGCATACCGAGATACCCAACGATACCGAAAACGGCAAACGCACACAGGGCCTCGAAAGAAGAGTTGAAAAGAACAATGATGACGGCATCTTGAGCTGCGTTGGCGAATTTGCGGTTATACGAGGCGTATGCTGTATAGTATCCGAACCCGACACCCGTCGAAAAGAAGACTTGACCGACAGCGTCGCGCCAGATTTTGGTACCAGCGAGTTTTGAGCTGTGCCAACTGGCGAAATAGAGCTTGATGCCCTCGCTGGCATTGGGGAGGGATACACCACGTCCGATGAGGATGATAGCCATTACGACCGGCAAGCCCATTGTGAAGTAGACGACGCGCCCGGTAAGACCGACTCCCCGAAACATGCAGAGCCAGACTATGAACCAGGTGAACGCGTTCCAACCGACAAGACGACCATTGAGTGAGACACCAGGGTATACGACCCATTGACCAGACGTGTCAGGGTCAACAGCGCCAACAGCCTCATACATGAACCAATTCTCCGTATCACCCGCCCAAGGCAAGTTATTCGTAAAAGACTTCTGGAAGTAAACCATAGCCCACGCCAGAATCGGCACGAAGTAGATGACGACAACAAAACCGACGTAATTGAGCGAAAAGCCAATTCCTTTCATCCGTCGACTGATAGAGTTGTACGCCACCACGGTTCCGCCGCGATAAGCATTCCCAGCGGCTATTTCAAGAGCCATGGCGGGAATGGCAAGGAGGAAGATGGCCATTAGGTACGGCACGAACCATTGCAAGCCGTGGTTGTTGTACACTTGCGATGGATACCGCAGCATGTTTCCCATTCCTACTGCTCCACCGCACGAGGCGAGGAGGTAGGCTGTTCGCGAGGGCCATTGATCGCGACCGTCTTCTGATTGCTGAGGAGGCGGGGCTATCAAATTTCCAATCTTGCGCAGGACATTCATCGTTACGAGAGTTCAAGAAGAAGAAGAGAGAGGGAAATTGGATTGAAGCGGCGGTTTTGGGGCATCTCAGCTGGTCCTTTAAACACTCGTAGAGCGTTGGTCGCATGCTCGCAAGGAAAATGCCCAGGAATAAACACGTCGGCCCAGAAGATGCTCGCCAATCGCCGTTGATTCATGTTCTTATCGTGGTGGCTGTGGCTGGGGGATCAGCGTCATGATTGGGGTATGTAAGACTTGGCGTGTCTTGGGGGCTCGGCGTACGACATCTTCTCGCGGGGTCAGCTTGACACATTGATAAACAAGATGAATGAGTGATCAAGCAAGATAATTTGTTATCTCTCTGAGGGATGGAATATATCGAAGCTGGAGTGTTGCCTGGGGATAATTGGCATTGGCCTGGACATGATGCGACCTGGCTTTTAGCTCGAAATCCGCTCATTAAAGAAAATTTGAACAGTGTTCACATCCTTTAGCGTAGATTGCTCATGCGATCCCGAATAGACATTCAATAAGGTCTTCTTCAACACGTGTAACGGCGCAAGACGTTGCTTGTAGGCTGGCAACTTCTCCTTAATTTAGGCAAACGAGTCATGACAAGGAATAAGGTTCTGAATAACCACCCCAATTTTCCACCCTTCTTAAATCTCTCATTACATAGACCGGCCGCGGATGCTATTTGATTCCGTCGTCGGTCTTGATTATGCATCTGACCGTCAAGGGAATGGGAGGTGAAAGGTAGCGATAACACGATTGGCTCGCTTGGCTACCCATGGACCAACCCCTTGTCGACTAAGGTCACAGCTCGTTCAAGCTCGTTCAATGCTCTGCTATGCGCGCCACAGGTTTCACATCTACGACCGTGCCGGTTAACCGAATCCATTCCATACGAACTGAGTACCAACTGTGGAAAAGATCCGCAGCACGATCCATGCCACGGTTGTGATACGAAGAGCGAGATCGTTTAGACTTTCGGTAACTATCGGCCACGATGCATGCATTGGTGCGATTTCTTTTAGCAAGCGTTGATAGCTGCTAGGTATACCGAAACCTTAATCTCTGAAATTCCTTCTATAGGTCCCCTGGTCAAGCAGTGGAACTATTCTCAGCCGTAGTAGGTCACGAAGTGAGTTGCTTTGGTATCTAGATATAACGCTATTAGGATAATGACTAGGCCCTCAAAATTACTACAAAGAACTTGACAATCACTTTAACTGGTGGGAGTAGGGGAGCTGAATTTAGTATGCTATGAGGAGCCTGTGTCGTGAACAAGAGTGACGTGTCCTCGTAATGTGTGTTGACAGCCTCAAGTGTAACCATACGGTTAGAAGTTAGTAAATCAGCAGTTTAGGTTTGGTGGCGGTGAACTGAGGGTATTGAAAGTCAGTCTGTTGCGTCTCTGAGAGGCCCACTACAATATATTGTGCTATCCACTTCATTTAGTCTAAGTGGCATGATGCTTCGTAGGACGAACTATAATTCATAGCCCTTGCAAATCATAAGCACAGTCGACGTGATAAAGAAGTAAGGACTATAAATACACAGACTTATTCCTCACCAGAGAGAACATATTCATCCCTAAGCAAAAACTAACCTCCTTATACAAGACCACTCCAACAACAATGTCCGCTATCAAGTCTATTATCCTTTCCAGTCTCCTCCTCGGAGCCGTCCAAGCGTAACTAGACACTCTCCCTATTTATGAAAGGACCAGGACTAACTTTCGACTAAAAGTAAGGACCACAGCACCCACAACTGCTGTATCAACTGGGCCAAGGTACCAGGTAGTGGGTCCAACTCATGGGGCGTCAATTGGGGACTCACCCATATTGCGTGCAACAACTATCCCAGCAGTGCAGTGAGTACTCGGACTTGGTCTCAGCATTTATATAGATAGCTAACATAACTATTAGGCTAAATGGGACGGACAGACCTGTGACGAGCAATACAATGGCGCTATCAGTGGGAGCACCTTTATGTCCCAGTGCCAGGATGCTGGAGTAGCAAATGGATATACTCGTGATCAGATTGGTGCTGGATACCGTGGTACTTGCTAAACACTGGTCGGGGCTATGAATAGCCTACTATGAGCCAGAGGTGACGAAACTTATTACAGTCAATGGGTAGTGATCACTATTGACCACCTAAGATGAGTGTATCAGCATCTCGAGAGATTAGTGGCATGCTTTTAATATGGAATGAGGCTGGGTTGAAGTCAGGGGGTTGGGGAGATAGCAAGTCTATGTTAGAGTAAAGAACAATGTATGGAGTATTAAAATTTAAGTGCTTACAGTGGTAAATGCTTTAAAGGTATCACGAGGACTTGTATTAACGTCCTTGATCCAATGAGATGGCAGATAATCTCACTCCACTCTCTACGGATTGTTTTATAGGAAACGTCGACTTGGTCAAAATAGGTTATTGCCATGGCACAGCACTTATGCTAAAGTTCCTGATAATGCATGACGTCATATATGCATATCATCACGGGATATCACCTTGACAGCTTAAAGAGATAGAATGAATAGCTAATAAAAGCAGAAGAATTTTATAGACTGTTACTGTATTACCTAAACTCCACCCGTTCTTCGCAAGCTTGGTGCTGGCCATAATGCAGGTTAGAGATATAGTTAGCGTAGGCGCATACGCCACAATAATAAGTGCGTCATGACCCACTTAACCTTGAACTTAACTGTAAACAGAGCTCTGGTGGGTAGTGATTTATCTATTAGGCACTCAAAACCCTCCGGACTGGTAAGGACACTCAAAAGCCCCCGGACTGGTAAAGACACTCTCTTCAAGCATGTGATTTCGGAGATAACTGGTAACACCGGCGCTAAGGAAGTAAGTTGTTAATACGGAGTACTCGTTAGATACTTAAAGCTGCACAACCACCAAGATACCAAGAGAACTCAGCCATCCTCTCAAGCACGCTACTGTTAGAGTCAGTGACACGTCTACAGTGAAGCCGTCTGGTCTCCCACGAATTTATCAACTTTTGTAAGACCTGTTCTGCTTTGCGCAGAACTCGGTATGCTCAAGCCTGCAGCATTCATACAATCCTTCACCAAACTCCCTTTACTTCTTCAAACTACCGCAAACATGAGTACCATCATACGCAACACCTCGATCCCCAAAACAGTCAGCTTTCCATGTGGGGATGACCATATCGCAGGCCACCTCTACCTACCCGAAAACCTTGACCCCAACCAACGCTACCCAGCAGTCGTGGTAGGAGGGTCAATGGCAAGCGTGAAAGAGATGATGGCAGGAACTTATGCAGCCGAATTGTCACGACGGGGCGTGATTGGCCTCGCTATTGATTACCGGAATTATGGCCAAAGCGGCGGTGCCTTTCGACAACGTGAAGATCCCGAGTCTAAGGCCGCAGATCTCGCAGCTGCCATAGAATTTCTATCCCATCGCTCGGACGTGGCAGGGACTGGCTTACTTGGGATATGTACTTCGGCTGGTAATGTCCTTTACCCGGCCGCAAACAATCCTCGTGTCAAAGCCTTAGCAACCGTTGCTGGATTTTTCCCGTCTGCCTCTGTTGCACCTCTTTTACACGGTGGAGAAGAAGTCATCAAACGTCGGCGCGCCGAAGGTCAGGAAGCGATCAAGCTGTATAGTGACACGCAAGAGATAAAGCTCATCAAGGCCTACGGTGGCTCTGCAAACGAGTCAGCCAGCCCTGGGGAGAAACCGTATTACGAGGACGTCACACGTGGCAATATACGTCAGTGGCGCAACGAATTCGCTGTGGCATCCTGGGAAGCCTGGGTAGGCTGGGACCCTGTAGGGCAAGCTTCACTTGTTCAAGCGCCGACGCTTATCATACATTCTGAAAAGGCCGCCTTCCCAGATCAAGCGCGTGAGGTATATAGGAATCTGAAATCGCAAAAGGAGATTGTATGGGTGGAAGGAACTCATTATGACTTCTATGATGATGTAGAGGTAGTGCACTCTACAGCTGACAAGTTAGCTAAGCACTTTCATAAATATCTGAATTAAGAAATATAGAAACGCCACTCAGATAAACAGCAGACAAACCAGCCAACAGAGCCCTTATAGCACCTCCCGAAGGAGATCATCTCATGATAAAGTTCTGATGTGACCGACTCAAGATGAGCTAAACCTAAGAATAGTCAAATTGTGCAAGGTGGTAACCCTAGATATCTGCAGGCAGCTAATAAGACTCCATTCACGCGAAACAGAACGATACATAAAATAATAGAAAGGATAACCGACCACTTTCTACTCCTTCATTCCGACCAACTCCAGGGACTTGGCCCACAGCCTGGCTTCCTTCTCTTCATCATACGTCCACGAACCATACCCTGGTGCCCAAGGTCCAGCAGCAGAATCCCACGGCTTAGAAATCTGGCAATCCTCAAGGTACTTACCACCTTGTCCCTCCAAAGCTTTCGATGTAGTAGCCCATACCGTGGTGCTAGCGCCTTGCTCAACCGTCTTGAAGATCTTGGCGAGAGTCGGGTCCGACTGGCTTGCCGCAACTTCCGCATCAGACATGTGTTTGTACAAGCCAGTACCAGTAGGACCAGGTTGAACGCTCCACGCGTGTAGGCCATTACGGCCATAGAGGCGTTCAATATGGTTCGCAGTCCAGACATTGGCTGTCTTGCTCTGCCCGTAGGCAACCCAAGGGTTATAGTCGCCTTCGAGATTCAAGTTATCAAAGTTGACCTCAGCTGAGCGATGAGCAATCGAAGATAGAATAATGACGCGAGAGTTGAAATCAGCTGTAGAAGAAGCTAACAAGACTGGCTTCAACAGCTGGAATAGAAGGAAATGGCCAAGGTGATTCGTTCCGAACTGAGTCTCAAAGCCATCAGCAGTTCGACCTTCCGGAGTCATCATAACACCAGCATTGGCAATGAGGACGTTCAATTTAGAGCTCTTTGACATAAATTCAGTGGAACAGGCTCGCACACTGGTGATGGAATCCAAGTCAAGCTGGAGGAGATGAACACGGTCACAGAGGTCGCCAAGGGCAGACCGCGCCTTGTTCAGATCTCCAGCGGTGAGGTACAGGCTGGCGCCGGTGGTAGCCAGGGCACGCGCTGTCTCAATACCTAGGCCAGAGGAGCAGCCAGTAATGAAAATGACTTTGTCTTGCCATTTCCCTTCAAGCCCCTCATCCTGGATGATTTGAGAAGCGGTAGGGCGAGCGTCACCGGGTCCAGCTGGGGACTCATGGACTTGGGCATAACTAGAAGTCATAGTGATGACAGAGTGGTATGTAGAAATAAGGCTGGGAGCGAACAAACTTGATAGTTGTTCAGGAATTGAAGGAAGCGTGGTGAGGATAAACGAAATTCTCTGTTGCGCAATCCGTTCATTTTATACAGGAGTAGGCGGAGTTTCATTTTGTGAAACTCCGCTGATGATGCTTTAGTATCTATGTATATGGCTAACGTCGATGTCTCCTATCGACATACTAATTGGTCAACCATGAAGTGATGGAGAATGACTTTCAGATTGCAGTGATGGGTAATTATTCAGCGCTCTAGACTCTTCTTAGTCGACAGAGGGCGGGGACAGCGTCCCGAATCATGCGTAGCCATAGGAGTCCAGCAGCACAAGGGATATGGATGGGCTAAAGGTAGGATTATGCTTATTGTTAGCAGTGAAGAGAAGAGAAAGTCGGGAAATCGTGAACGAAATCGTGCTGGGGGAATTGCAGTTCTTAGCAAATTCAAGGCCCTATAAATTGTCAGATCGAACTCGCACCAATTCGTACCGGGCTAACATCACCCCGTGATTAGTTATCTGTATACGGAGTAGGGACAATTTCCAATCACAAAAACTGAACTTATCCAAAAACAATCAAATGCTTGTTGAAATAGAACTAATTGCAGACCTCATATCTAGCCATGCAGCCCGCTTAAACCTCGAGGGCGATAGCGGAATTGTAACGGCTAACGTTAGTGGCTGGCGTCTGAAACTGGAGGAAGGGGGCATTTTAGCCGTCGACGGTATATTCCTGAGGACAATTGAGCCACAGCGCTTCCGAACTAATTACTGCCGTTCTTGAAAACAGAACCTTCGCTTGACTTTTCCAGCTGCCCGCTCAAGCCTTGCATAATCAGTACCGATAGGTATATAAAGTCACTGGAATTAGCACTATAATATATCGGGCGTGCGTTAGGTTTAGATTGGATCAGGGCCTTGCTCACTCAGCAGGGGGACGAATACCGAAATGCATCACGCGACGAGAACTTCCATGAAGCTCTTCGACCTCATTGGTTCAGTCGTCGATTTTCAACCCCCCAGCATTGCAGCTAAAGTTGGCTTACTTAACTCAGCCTCATCATGCATACCCCGCCGCAAGTCCTACGACAATGGAGAAATATTGCATTGCGACATCAGAAAGCGAGTTTTTGTCTGATTTGACTGGGGGAAAAACACATCATGGAGCCAGTCGGACTTGCTGTTGGCCTTGTCGGCCTCTTCAGCACCTGCATGGATGTTATGCAGAGGGTTGACTCGTACAGAACAGCTAGTCGTGACTCGCGACAGCTCGACGCCCAGCTCAATGCGACCATGCATCTCTTCGAGCGATGGGGTGACGGTGTCGGCATTAGTAAAGGCGTGCTCTCGGACAATCATCACCCAGATCTTGATAACCCACGCACATATGCAGTCGTCCAGGGTCTATTGAACAGCATTAAGGGTTTTTCAGCAGCCCCGGATGAACCACCGACCCCGAGCGGCCCTTCAGGCGACTCCTCGATTCCACTATCGGGAGACCTATTTTCACATGTATCTAAAATCTCAAGGTGGCAGAAGACAACGTGGGCGCTCCGAGGAAAGCTGAAGCAGACAAGTCGTGTCCAAGCACTTGCGAGCCTCGTATCAGATCTCTATAGCGTTGTTTCCCCAGATACTACTGGCTCGAAAGCCTTGACAATAACGCCGAGCTTTAAGCATCTATCGATAAGCACAGGCGAGCAGCCATATGCTGTCGAGATTCAGGAGCTGCTGCAGAAGATTGAGGAGGAGATGGAAGGCGAGTTATTTATTGATCCTAAGATCGTCGATAAGACTAACGTCTCTAGCTGAAAAATTCCGAGATTTGCATTTGTGGCTCAGGGCTCCGCCTCCAAATGATGTGTTCAGCGACTCAAATGATAAGCGCGTTGAACAAACGTGTGAATGGATCCTCCATCGCGATCAGTTCCGAGAGTGGCGGAAACCCTCCTCCTCAAGCAGACTACTCTGGATCAAAGGCCCAGCAGGGTTTGGGAAAACCGTCCTTTGCGCCAGAATTGTTCAAGAGCTCGAAAGAACAGCACAGGAGCCCGTCGTGTACTTCTTCTTATCTTCAAGATACGACGGCCGCGACGACCCTTTCTCAGCTATCAGAGCATGGCTGACCATGATGATTCAACGTAGCCCGGTGGCTCGAGACATCGTTACAAAAGCCCGCCTATCACAGCATGAGCCACTGGCGAGCCAGGCAACCATACTACGAGCTTTTCACGAAGTTATCGTGGGCTTTCCAGGCTGCATTCTTGTCCTGGATGGTTTGGATGAGTGCGCAGGCATGTCAAGTACAGATACGAAATCCGTCCCGTATTTCCTCCAGGAATTACGTAAAGCTACTTCCAGCACTGCAACCAAGATTCTCATCTCAAGTCGTGGCGACCCCCTTATTCAACAAGGTCTTTCAGAGTTCGCTGGATACAGTGAATACACCATCGCTCCAGACGACGTTGGGCCGGACCTCATGGCATACTCATCTAAACTTGTCAAAACGAAGTTACCAAATAAGGACGAACCAACGAGAGCTTCTATTGCTCAAAAGATGAAAGACAGAAGCGAGGGTCAGTTCCAGTGGGTCAAGCTTCAAGAAGGGTTTCTGAGAAAGGGGCGGAGCAGAAAGCAACTCGAACGAGAGATTGACGAGACTCCATCGGGACTTGACAGCCTCTATGACCGGGAATGGAACAGGATCATCTCAATGGGGGACTCGGACAAATACAGAGCTCTTTCATTGTTACAATGGACCGCGTTCGCATTAAGACCGTTGACAGTGTACGAGATTACCGAAGCCGTCCTTATAGCAGAAGACCTGGAAGATTTTCCTTTCGAGGAGTTGCCAGATTGTATCGATCAGGACTATGTCGACAGTATGATCTTAGAGCTTTGCGGATCGCTGATTGAAGTCCGGCACGTTTCATCGTCCAAAAATATCGAGGATCCCGAATGTGTTCAAGACTCAGGCGAGGGTTCTATTGGCTCACAAGAAGTTCACTTGTCACACTTCTCTGTCAAGGAATACCTCCTCCTCAAGACCTTCCCCGGCATCAATACGTTGCTTTCAAATGAGAAGCTCCGCGTGACCAACGAAGATTTCCACAATACTACACTCGCAAAACACTGTGTTCGTTTCATTAGCTTCCGTGGAGTTTGGGAAATCTTGAAGGTGAACAGCAATGAAAGAACAGCAAAGCACCTCATGTTTTATGTTGTGAAAGCAGGGCTTCAGCATTACCGATACGTTAGAAATATTGATCTAGAGTTACAACAGGCAGTCATTTCTGTCTTCGATGGTCGAAACGAGAACTGGCCCTTTATGAAAGACTTCGTAGAGACCAAGTTCTCCAGCATTAACCCTGTTTTTCGAAACGTGTCAATAAGTCCCTTTGTATATGCAGTCTTATCTCGACTCACGGACATCGTGGCGCACCTCATACGAGAAGGTGGCCCAGACTTGGATGATCGATCATTTGGCGATTCGACTCCGTTATTCTGGGCCTGCAATAATGGGGATAAGGAAATTGTTGAATTACTCGTTGACAATGGCGCAGACATCAATGCAAGATGCTACCAAGGTGAAGCACCACTACACGTCAGTGTGGAGAATGGGAGTAATGAAATTATAGAACTTCTTATTTCGAGAGGCGCAGATATCTCAGTTGTCGACGATAAGAGAAAAACGCCCCTTTACTTGGCTTCAATATTTGGCAATACAGAGGTGGCTCGACAGCTTATCGACAGTGGAGCTGATATATCACACGAAACAATAGATGGCTTCACACCACTCTCAATGGTGTCTATTAAAGGGCATGTTGAACTTGCCAAGCTTCTTATCGAAAGGGGTGCGGATGTCAATCACGTGGCTGTCAACAGCTATCCACCGCTCTTATTCGCCGTGTGGTACAACCAACCAGAACTTGCCGAGTTACTGATAGATGAAGGCGCGGAACTCAAGCAGCTTGAGCATGGGGGCAATATGTTCTCATTACTTGCTGCGGCGGCTGGTAAGGGACATCTCAACATTGTGAAAGCTCTAATCAACAAAGGGTTCGATCCGACGGAGGCACAGCCATTGTTTCTAGCTGCCTCCTATGGTACCTATGGTGGATTCCCAAGCGATTTCGACGATAAAACAGCTGCCACGTCGCCTGATTTCCCTTGCTCAGATTACCACCAGGTCATAGAACTGCTTCTCAAGAGCGGTGCTGATGTGAACGCGAGCGACCTGTGCGGCCACACGCCACTTCACATAACTTCATCCGGAGACTCCATCGATACAGTGAAGATCCTAATACAACAGGGTGCTGATCTGAATGTCAAAACCGTTGCTGGAGAGACACCACTTCATTATCGCTCTGCGATGGGGCATTTCCGGGTATCGCAACTTCTTATCCAACACGGAGCTGATGTCGGCTCTAAAAACAACTGTGGTCGTAATGCTTTACATCATGCCTGTTTGTCAGGAGATCTTGAGGTTGTGAACCTGATTATAGCTTCATCCCAAATCCAAACGCTTGATGAGGCGGATTACTGGGGCTCGACACCTTTATCCATTGCAGCAAGATTTGGTCACGTTGGCATACTCAAGGCACTTATTGATACTGGGACCGTACAGGTCGAATCCAGTGATAAGTTCGGCAGGACGACTGCTTGGTGGGCGACGACCCGCAATCACCATGCGATTGTCAGCCTACTGGCTGGAACAGTTGGGCATCAAGACCCGAGAACTGGCGCAGAGGAGGCAGAGACTGTCGGAGAACAGTGGCTAGAGATGGAAACCTATTGCGACATATGCTTGTTAGATATCTCCGGTCAACCCCATGTAAGCTGTGTAGTTTGCAATGGTGGGGACTTTGATGTATGTTTAGCTTGCCTCAGTCTTGGTGGGCATTGCTTTGATGAGATACACGAGTTGGTTGCCGTTGACGATGAAGCGGAAGACTGAATAGTTCCCTGAAGGATATATTACTGCTTTCCAATCTAATGCGATTAATGTACGAGGTTATTTAGTTCCAGGTTCTCGAACTTAACATATAACGGACTGCTAGTATAGTGTTGAAGCCCACAAATATGTACTTGTCTCTTGGGAGCGAAATACATCATGCTAATACCTTTCTTCAGTAGGGATAAGTTATTCATAGAACAAATATCTCGACTAGTAACTCACCTTTGGCTTCGCATGTTTTCGTAAGACATTAATAGTAGCCGATGTGCGGCTTTTGTTGGTCCTCTACCTTGATCGCTGTGGAGACTTTGACATGCCATTCTTGCAGGAATGGATTACTATTACAAGGCCACGGGCACTCAATGGTCCAGAAACATCGGCCCTGTATGATGGCTTCCTAATTACAAACTTTTGACTCGGCTAGCCAAGATAAATTATCTGTTGGATCGTGGTACAGTCACGAACACTTCCTGATATCAGTTCAGTCAATTGAGACCGGGGAGCATCCTTTCTCACTTCAACCACATCAGCCCCTCTACAACCAACATGGAGATTAAACACCATTTCATGGAGCATGGTGTCGGGGTCAAAGAGGCGCAGTTAAACCATCATGTGATAATGACTCTTCTTGATCTATAAGTACTGTTTCATAAGCATGAGCGTGTCAAAAGTCGCTACAGACTTTTAAACACTTCACAGCCTTTTTCATTGCAAAGTCATCGGCCGGACTTACCCTTACGATATCAAGATGAAGCTAGGTACGGCTCTAACTGTCATTTGTAGCGGAGTCAACGAGCCCCAACTGATGTGCTATAGTTCCGTCCTCCTTGACCACCCTGGTAGCCGGTGGCATGGTGAGTGCCAAGTACACTACCAAAATCCCCGATGATGCGGTCTGGGTCACCAACTGGGACGAATTACATGCTGCCCCTCGATTTGAAGGAGTTCTCCTCCCCAAGTACGGAGGCTTTGTTATTGAAGTTGACGAGAAGATTGTCTTGGCTACGGATGAACAAATGAGCAAGGAAGTGCTTGACTTGCTCACGGATTTGGAGAAGAATGACCCGCAGCCTGAGGACGAACAGACTACTCATGACAAAAAAGATCTGGAAGTTCGAGGTTACGGAAATAGATGTTCTCATCCTCCTTGCTTTGGTCCGGGGCTTTGCTCGCAGTACTCGCATTGTCATGTGTGTGCTGGGCTTACTGGCGTGGTTTTCAAGAGGGGCCGGTGCATTTGAACTTGACATCTACTTGTTGGAATCCAAGGGGGTCATCAAATGACGCTATGGCTGCACAAACAGCCATTTTCGGCTGTTTGACTAGAAATAAACAGATTCGGTATTTTCAAGAAAAGGGAACTTTTGAGCATGGCCCGCAATAATAAAAGCATTACGTTATTAGATCGAGCCATTCTCTTCCAACTGTTGGTTAGGTGACTGTTGGTTGATCCCATAGCAGGGATTAGAAGACAGCTATCACATGCCTACCTGAATGATGCAGGATGGCCATTATAATTGATAAGAATGTTCTCACCAGGTGCATCTAGAATCTCAAGATCAAGCTCAAGGCGGTTTACCTTTCAACTTCTACAAATTGTCACAGGCCATGTCTCAACCCAACACCGAGGTTCACGAATCAACCAATACTGAAGCAACATGCTGCAGCAACGAAGATGGCATCGCCTACAATGACCTCTCACCCGATCAAAAAGAAATAAGCGACATTCTACGCAACATGGATCGCGACCCTGATCTACTGGGTCTCGCAGACCTCGGTAAAGACGGAGTTTTCCGCTTCCTCGACGCTGATCGCAACATTCACTACGCCATTCCTTTACGACCTGCACTCATCAAAGCCCTCATTGATCGTCTTCCTTATGACCCAGAAGTCGAGAAGTTCTGGCGTGGGGTCGATGGGACAAAAGTGCCTGAAGAGCAATGGTACAATCCGCCAGAGGGTATATTACCTCCGCCGTTGACAGAAGAGGAGAGGAGGGAGGAGCGGGACATGATGGAGAAGAACAAAGACAAGATCGATAGGATTCGGGAGGATCTGAAGAACAGAATTTATCGCGAACGGCTTGTATTTATAGAATCGGATAATCAGCTTGAGTAGATCTGGTGTCTCGCCAATTAAGCGTTGAATTGAGTTGCCAGGCGAGGCCTGAAAGGTTGGGATCCTTATCATACATGCCAAAAAGACAGAAGCAAGCTTAGCTTAAACTTATCAGACATCTGACTAACTATTTTTCGCACCATCAGCGGTTGAGCAGAGTGTTCTATTTTTAGCTGTCTCCACTGCCGCAAAACCTCTCATTTCCGCCTTGACTTGAAGTTGATCTTAGTTCAAACGCTGGAGGTTAGCCTTACGAGTCATGTCTATGAGATTCATTTGGCCGGCAAATTCAATCAATTCAGTTTGTTTATTTCAAGTTTAGCGCCATCACGTCTATAACAGTTAGGGAAGTTGTTAGCGATATAAATACAAGGCACTTTTGGGTGGCCATTGTTATGTAGCTCAAAGCTTATTGTTCTAGCCCTGCCGCGCTAAACCCACTAATGACAGGACCCTGCCTTTCCGACGGACAGCTACCGAAGATGGTCCAGGGTATTTTCGTCACGGCTGGATGACATTCTAAACTGACATTTTATATCCATGGTATCTAATAATCTATATACTGGCAAGACATTCAATCTATAATAGAGACGAGTCCTAACGCGCCATGATTCAATGACATAGTTCTCAAGCACCCAAATAGAACAACCAAGCTCTCAAGTCCTGCACCAACCTCTGAGCAACATCATGAATATCCGACAAGTCCTGCCAAGATAACTCGATCGACAAATCCCCATCCTTCACAGAAACCATACTAATCTGAATCGCCGGCCCAACAACATTCCCACTCAGCGAAAATCTCGCCCTTCCCACTGCAAAACCATCCTCAGTCTCACCGTCAATAACACCAAGATTCGTAACTTCCCACGATAAGTCACGAGGTCTTTTCTCCATTGACTTGAGGTAATCATGCCAGTCAGACACCACCTTCATTAGTCCCACTACGTTATCGTTCACACCACTGTCGAGGCGTTTTTCTATATCTCGGCGGATTTGCTGTGCTGCTTTCCAGATCGTGGGCTCAAGATCTTCGATGAGTTGAGCAGGCCAGTTGTTAATACGCGCTTGGGCTCTCATATTGCTGACGATCTCGTGGTCGAATACGTGGGAGAGTGATGCAGTGCAGTTCTGAATGCTATTTTCGAGATCAAGAGATACGTACTTTGACGGCCGAAGCTCTCTGCGTAAGAACTTTCGATGATCCATTGCTGTTGCGACTTGAAAGGCATCAGTGTTGCCCTCGTTGATATCAACCGACAGACAGGCCAGGACGATTCCGTGGATAAGGCCAGTGAGTGTCGTATCGTTCTCTCGGCACTGACTAAGAAGCTTCTTCAAGGTAATGGCATCAATGTCGATGGCCTTGAAGCGCGTGATGTAAGGATCAGCCTGGATAGGCGCCCACAGAGCTTTCGACTCTATTGAGTGGAAGTAAGAAGGACAAAGACCATGCCAGATCTCTGAACAAGCATAGCCTAAGCTTAGGCTATGCTTGGCTAGCTTCTCCTGTGGTTGGGGAAAGTTATCCTTGCATATAGACGTCGTCATGACTCGAGATCCGGTTCGAAGTAGTGATGAAGAAGTTGGGTAGTTGAGGCTTTGGAGTAGTGTTTGCTGAAAGATCTTGGCGCCCATGCCATCGTGGTTTGCATGGTTCCAGGTATACATGACATCAACAAAATTGTCTGTCTTTGTTCGCATCAGACATATTCTCCATCCCGGCCTCGTCTCAATACTCTCAAATTTGGCGTCAAGCTGATACCCCAGATTCGCTTCAAAGGCCCTTTCATAATCCCTTGAATCCGGTCGGACATCCCAAGATACATGGTCTGCGAGATCAAGCGACGGGAGTGACACCCAAGCTGGCTTTTTGGTGCTCTCACCAACGAGGCCAACTTGCAGTAGGGGAAACTGAAGGACCGTTTGGGCGATCGCTTGGTCGAAGCGTCGGAAGACTCTGTCTTGCCTCGTGAAGCCGCGGAGGGATGGTGGGAGTGTGTAGCGGCATGTGAGAGCTGTGCTGCAGTAGTAGTCAAGGCTATGGAGCGCTGATTCGCACATCTCGCTAAGTTTATCAGCGTAGCCACTAACGCGGTATTGTCGGGATACTCACATCTGGCCGAGACGCCGAATGAAAGACTTTGGCTTTGGACTGGATGACATTTTTACCAAAGTTGTTTGTAAAGTAATGAATTGTTGGATCTGCATGAGAAGTTAGCTTATTAAAACTCTTTTATACCGAAAATGCCGTCAATTTAGTCTCTGCTCCAAGCCTCAATATGATGCTATTCCCAACGTCAAACCGCGCCATCGGCCCGCGGACTCTTAATTCGTCACCGTCTCGCGTTTTATCGGAGCTCGCTCTCGCTTGTCAACCCCGTCTAACCCTGCCACGTCCCTTAGCGGATTACCCGGCATAACTAACTTAGTTAGAGGGCTATCATTACGGAGTACGCAATCTCCACACTGCGCCCAGTGACACACTGACATCTTTACTTGCTTTATCTTAGCGGGCCCGCTGAACTCGGCAGTTAACTTTTTTGCTCGACGTCGCCCTGGCCAACGCTGCTATTTTGCTCCTCTGAAACAGGGTAGCAGAAAGCTTAAACAGCCCCGAGCATCCGGGATTGATTGGTGAAATGATAGAAGATATTCTTCCGGAGAAGCCACTAGCGTTTTGGGTACCGGGATTCATAAGGTTGAAAGGGGCCTTGCTTGATCTGTAAAAACTTGTTCCAATTGTGCAAATATCTACATCAACCCACCGTAAACTTTCTATCTACCTTATCGTCTTTTAAATCATACGATCTCCTCGCTTGGGAATAATCGCGTGTTTGTTACTTTTTTGTTTTGTTTCAACGGGCGGATAACCCGATCCAGTTACTAGCTTTAACGCGACCATGAATAGCACGGAGAGGACAGCTTACGTGGTGCAGTTTCTACAACATGAGGTTTCCAAGCTTCACACGCGAGAAACATGCTGGCATCAATCTGGCGTCGGCGGTCTCCTAGCGCTATTGCGTGCGAATCTCTCGGAGTCGAGATCGTGGAATAGCAGTTATGTCTCTGGGGGACCGTATACATTCAACGCGACGGGGAATTTGTTCACTGTTGATCTTGCGACAAAGCATTTTGATGTGAATACTGTTGATCAAGATACATTCGTCACATTGACGTATATTCATGGTATGTTCGTTCTACTCTGCATGATTCGAGCTATGCTGACGATGGCAGCGTTATGCATGATTATTGCATTCTTTTTGGTGTATCCCATCATTCTACTTATGGAGTCGAGTACAGTGCTATGTGATCTGATCAATAAACCTGTCGCGAAGCATACAGTTCGGAAATGGGAGTCTGTACTCCGAGCCTTTGTCTTTACGCCTCTCGTCATCGCTGGACTAGTGACGGGAATCATCGCGATGGGCTCATCAGATCATTTCAGAACTGAACACGGGGTATGATTCTCAACTAAGATTGGCGAGAAGCAAACTGACGCGTATACAGGTCATCGGGCTCGTCACTGTAGTGTTTGCAGGCTTCGCATCACTACTGTACTTCTTCGACTTCTTCTTTGGCCCAAGACTAGCTCGAACAATCATGGGAATGCGGTGGCGTCAGAACCTCAAGTACTTTGACATGTTCGTCTGCCAAGTCATTCTCATGCTCTCCGGCTTCGTCCTAACCGACGGATTTGACGATCTTTCCGTCATGGGCCTCTGCTACATCCAGATCTCCCTCGCCTGGGCGGTATCTATTGGTATGATAGCAGCGTTTGTCTGGGACAGCGCCATGGTCTTGATGACAGCACAATGGTTCCTCGTCCGTCGAGCACGACCTAGCGGAGGCATCGCTAGCCCCAACAATAGAATGTGGAGGCTCGTGCGATTCCGCCGCCGCCGTCGTGAACCATCACCAGAGCCTACGCAGGCATACGAAATGGGCTCGTCATCAGAAACGTCTGAAACTTGCGGTCGGGGAACGGACTGAAGCTGGGGCTGTGCTGTGATACTTATGGATGCCAAGCGTTCCAGGATAGATAGAGTTTTTGACGTGTTCAGTTAGTGCAATAATGAGAATTTTTAACGATGTTTTTCGCTCCGGGCATCAAGGACACCGTCAAGACCCTTCTCGTATGATAATTTCCGCCAACGGAGCCCTTGTTCTCCGGGCTGTCATCGTGAAACGCAAGGCTGAGATACAGGGCCCAGACTCTGCTGCCAAGTGCCTGACGGGCGGTATGTCAAACTCAAAACACGCAGACTGTTTTTTCGGATAAGCCTGACATAATAGAACGTGTCTGATTCGTCCACGTCCAGAGTTTGACCGCTTATTTTTAGGGTTTGACAACAGGTATCGGACGCCCGCGGGGCACCGACCGGGGTGCGCGGAGCATATTATATGGGGGCTTTTATAAGGCTGTGTGCCGTTAGCCGGGCCCCGCGGGCGTTGGGAGTCGTTGGCGCGGGCGGAGTAGATATCGGGAGTTGATGATCGTCAATGCGGAGTTACAGCCGGGTATATTCACCAGAGTAAGGATAATGAGATCAATGCGTTGTCTTGGAGATGGATGCGTAAATTGCTTGCTCAGCCTCATCATCTGTTGACTATAACATGCCTTGAAGAAAGCTATTCCAGCAGCAATTTCATCATCAACACCAAAAACCACCAACAGCAACGATCTGCTTTAGACAGCAAGCGATTTGATCTTATACAAAACATCACCACTACTTACAAACACAAAACGCAGCGTAATCTACATTTTTGAACACAAAATGGCAGTCAAGCAAGAATCGAAAAAGCACGATGAAAAGCACAAGGGACAAATCCCTGGACCAAAGGGTACATCACCTTCAAACACTAACACCTTCAACACTAATACCTTCACATGCTAATCATCACAGGCCTTCCGGTCATCGGCAACCTTCTCGACATCGACGTCACAAACTCGCTACAATCGATCATCGGCATGGCCAAAGACTATCGTACGTCACCGACCGTTACTACACCCGACTGCCACTAACACAACAACCGCAGCAAAGCTCTTCGCGCTAAATGTCGGTGGAAACACAGAGATCATGATCTGCAATCGAGAGCTCATGGACGAATTAGCGGACGAGTCAGGATTTCACAAACTTGTTGTTGGTGGCGTTGAGAAGCTACGGCCTTTGGCTGGAGATGGCCTCTTCTCGGCGCAGCATAATAACCAGGAATGGGCTATCGCACATCGAATCCTCATGCCGCTATTCGGACCTCTAACGATCAGAGAAATGCTCCCCGACATGCGAGACATCTCAGAACAACTCTGTCTAAAATGGTATGTCGTTAACTATCGACAGAAGATACGGTGTTGACTTTTGCAGGGCACGATTGGGTTCTTCATCGACCATCGACGTCGCAAACGATTTCACACGACTGACGCTCGATACCATCGCCCTCTGCACGATGGGCTTCCGCTTCAACAGCTTCTACAGCAACGAGAAGATGCACCCCTTTGTCGAGAGCATGGTCGCAGCTCTCGTCGACGCGGATAAACAATCCATGCTCCCCGACGTGGTGCAGTCATTTCGACTACGCGCCCAATCCCATTTCAAGAAGCACGCTGCTGTGATGAAGACCACATGCCAGGATATCCTCGACCAGCGACGGAAGAATCCTGTAGAGGGCAAGGATCTGCTCAATGCGATGATGAGTGGCAAGGATCCCAAGACGGGTTTAGGCATGAGCGATGGGAATATCGTCGATAACCTCATCACTTTCCTCATCGCGGGCCACGAAACTACCTCTGGTCTCCTGTCGTTTGCATTCTACTACCTCCTTGAGAACCCTGAGAAGCTACAGAAGGCTCGTGAGGAGGTTGATGAGGTATTGGGTGATGAAAACATCACTGCCGATCATCTTCCCAAGATGCCCTACATTAACATGATCTTCCGCGAGACCCTTCGTCTCATGCCCACTGCACCAGGCTTCTACGTCACACCCTTCAAAGACGAAGTCATCGGCGGCCAGTACAACGTCTCAGCAGGTGATCCCCTATTTCTCTTCCTCCACATGATCCATCGCGATCCTGAGGTCTGGGGCCCTGATGCCGAAGAGTTCAGGCCTGAGAGGATGGCAGACGAGCACTTTAACAAACTCCCCAAGAACGCGTGGAAGCCTTTCGGTAACGGTATGCGAGGCTGCATCGGTCGAGAATTCGCATGGCAAGAAGCCCAGATCGTAAGTACCACCATTTAGAGTTGTATCAGTAGCTAATTCGCTTTGAAGGTTACAATCATGCTCCTTCAGAACTTCGACATGGTCAAAGCCGATCCTAACTACAAGCTCAAGATCAAGCAGTCGCTCACCATCAAACCCGATGGCTTCAACATGAAGGTCAAGCTCCGAGAGGGACGCGACTTAACCAACCTCTTCAAGAACCCCAGTCTCGCTAGCTCCAAGCAGCCCAGTCTTTCCAGCCGAAAGAACCTCAACATCTCACAGAAGGACCTGAAGCCCATTTCTATCTTTTACGGATCCAACACCGGAACGTGTGAGGCTTTGGCGGAGCGGTTGTCGGCTGATTGTGCGACATTTGGATTCATGCCTTCCAAGCCTCTACCGCTTGATGACGCTACGAGGAATCTGTCCAAGGATGGACCGAATATCATCTTGGCGGCTTCGTATGATGGAAGGCCTTCTGATAATGCTACCGAGTTTACAAAGTGGGCTGAGGCGCTGCAGCCTGGGGAGTTGGAGGGCACTCAATTTGCTGTGTTTGGATGCGGTAAGTCTCTTTCACCTCTCATATCTCACTTTCATCTGACGCTCCGTAGGTCACAAGGACTGGGTGTCAACCTTGTATCGCATCCCCAAAGTCCTTGACAAGTGCTTAGCAGACGCCGGAGCCGATCGTCTCGTCGACATTGGTCTCACCGATGCTAGCACCGGCCGCTTATATCCTGACTTCGACGACTGGGCCCATGGCAAGCTCTTCCCAGAGTTGGCCAGCCGCCACGGTATCACCCTTGACCATGAGGCTGACTCTCTCGAACTAAGTGTCACCATCAACCAGTCCCAGCGAAATGACATCGGAGGTAACTTTAAGAGGGCTGAGGTCGTGGAGAACACTCTTCTCACCAGCTCTGGTGTTCCTCGCAAGTACAGTCTACTTCTCAAGTTGCCGAAGGATATGACATACACTCCTGGTGATCATGTGCTTGTCCTTCCCAAGAATCCGCCTCAGCTTGTTGATCGGGTCATGACTTGCTTTGGTGTTGATGATGATACTGTCTTGACTCTTTCGTCTCAACGACCAACTTTCCTTCCCACTGGCACCCCCATCCTTGCTTCGAACCTCTTCAGCACTCTTGTTGAACTGTCGCAGACTGTCAGTCGTACGAGTCTTAAGCGACTCGTAGACTTCGCGGGCAACGATGAGACAAAGACTGAGATCCAGAGTCTCGCTGGTGATAGATATGACGCTGAGATTGACCAACAGCGTATGTCAATCCTCGACATCCTCCGCAAGTATCCCTCCATCAACATGCCCCTGTCGACTTTCCTCTCCATGCTTCCTCAGATGCGTCCCCGTACATACTCCTTTGCCTCAACACCAGAGTGGAAACCCAGCCACGGCTCACTGCTCTTCTCCGTCGTTGAAGCAACTGAAGCTGGTGGATCATCGCTTGCACGCCCAGGTGGTCTAGCTACCAACTACATGGCCCAGCTCCGACCAGGCGACTCTGTCCTCGTCGAGCCTCGACCTTGCAGAGCTGAGCTTCGCACTGCCATGACCACTGAGCTCAACGTTCCCATCGTCATGATCGCTGTTGGCGCTGGCCTCGCTCCTTTCCTGGGATTCATGCAGAAGCGATACCTGCAGGCTCAGAACTCAGGCCACCTGTCAAACTCCTCCTGCACACTCTTCTTTGGATGCCGTGGTGCCAAGATGGATGACCTCTGCCGCGATACACTAGATGAGTACTCCCGCGCAGGCGTTGTATCAATCCATCGCGCCTTCAGCCGCGATTGGGACTCGCCGTACAATTATGTTCAGCACTTGGTGGCTAAGCACGCTGATACCTTGGCGCGGCTTTGGGGACAGGGTGCTATTGTGATGGTTTGCAGTGGTAAGAAGGTTTCTGATGATGTGTTTGATGTATTGGGTCCTATTCTTCATAGTGAGGATAGAAGGCTGAACACCACGAGGGCGAGTGACTGGAAAACTTGGAGGGATGATGTCAGCAAGGAGCGATTGATCTTGGAGGTGTTTGGATAGATTTGAATTGGGTTCTATGCTTTGTTTGTTGGTATAGCATAGCGTTGCGGGGTTCTTATTGTATTATTGTATCATCTAGATGAGGATAGACTGCATTTAACAAAACTTGACCGTTTACTCCTCCTTCTCTTCATCTGCAAGACTTCTTTCAGGAGGCCTACATCTTTCTCCCAGATATTGAAGTGCCTAGGCGGTTGTGCTTTAGAGTAACAGTTATTCACATAATATGTCCCATTTGTACTGACCAACTACTAAACCCTAAACCAAACTCTGCAAACCCGCCACAACATCAAAACGCATTCGTCCCTGCTTTACAGAATGTATCTAAAGTTCTTGTTCTGCATATCAGTCTCATCCACCTGAAGAAGTGTTCCATCCTCAGTGAGGTCAACCTGCCGAGACTCCTCGGGATCTCTCTTGACACCCTGCTCATTATCGCGACGGCGGTTCTCCCGGGTAAGATAGAAGTAAATGCCCACCACAAGAGCAATGGTGATGGCATAGCAGACCATAATTGTGGTGTAAGCAGTCTATACAGGTTAGCAATGTGCACTATAGTAAGCAGTGGTGTTACTCACATGATAGCCGGGTGCCTCGGTGCTGATAAAGAACTGAGGACCGCTCAGGTTTCCGGCACAGTATCCCAGGAAGATCATGGCCATGACGGTTGACTTTTTGGTGAAGCCAGCGATGTTACTAGCGGACAGTGACAGCATGAGAGGGAACGCTGGTGCGACGGCCATGATGAGCCAGAAACCTGCTAATCGGGAGAGTTTCTCAGCTGTAGGGAGGAGCTTGATCATAAGAATACCAGCAATGGCCATCAAGTACGTCAGAACAAGAGCAATATGTCGGGACTTGCGGACGTAGGTAGTGAATACAGCGACGAGGATGACGGTTGTGAGTTGAAAGGCTGATGCAGGGAGACCCATGAGGATAGTCTGCTTCTCATCGTAGCCAAAGCTCTTGATGACAATGGTGCTAAACTGTTGTCAAATATTAATATCGTGCTATCAAGGTTGGAGAAGGAACACGTACGCTGGTAGTTCCACCGTTGGGAATGCAGATGATGAAAGAGAAGAAAAAGAACCACCAGGCCTTGACGTCCTTCATAGTCTCGATGAACTGCCCGCGATCCCACTTCTTAGTCTGAGTAGTTCTCTGGAACTTCTTAGGTCGGAGAGCAGCAAATTCTCGCTCAGAAGTTGACAGAAACCCAGCTGTCGCAGGAGAATCAGGGAGGAAGAAAAATGTCAAAACGGACCACGCAATAGTAATGAGGCCAAAGATGAGGAAGAGCATCTAGCCAAGTTAGCAGAATATCTACTCATCGTAGGAGTAACTCACCTTCCACTGCTCAATAGGTCCATGGTAGCTCAGAATCCCATACGCAATCATAGCACCAACCATACTCGCCGACGCATTGCCCGCAAACCAGAACGAATGGCGCGAGACATGCTCATGAGGCGTATACCACATTCCAGTGATAAGAGAGAACCCGGGACTAATCGCACTCTCAAACACACCAAGAAAGAAACGAAGAACCATGAGACTGGCGTAATTATGCGCGACGGCGTGAAGAGTGAGAATAACGCCCCAGATAAACATGAGAACGCTGAGATATTTGCCAAGAGGGAATTTGACGAAGCCGAGGGAGATGGGGTATGAGGCGACGAGGTAGCCTATGTAGAAGATACTAGATGCCCAGCTGAATTGCTGGCCGACGAGTTGCTTCGTTTGTTAGTGGTGTTTTTGTTCAGCGTGGTGATTACGTACCAGATCCTCTCTTAGGCCGAGAATAGCGCTATACGCCAAACTCGTCTCTGTATAAAGTCAATACCCGCAAACGAATTGGCACGCCAAACTTACTATCCAAATACTGCAATCCATAGCTAACGATAAGCAACGGCATGAGTCTACAAGATTAGCTGTGAACACCTGTCACTTCTGGTAGCACGTACCTCATATCAATCTTCCTCACGAGCTTCTTCTCGTCCTCCAGCGACAGCGTATCAACAGTCCCGTTCGCATCGCCATCCATCTCGTACTCAGGCGTAGACTCTTTCATTTCTTTGGCCTCCATGATTGAAATTGTGATGTTGCAGGAGTGAGAAAAACAAGGTTGAAACTCAAAGCGTTGATGGTTTTGAGTCAGTGTCGGGGCGCAAGGGCCCAGTTATATTCTCCCTCCTTATCATACTAGCGCTAGTCCTTATTCCTCTTATCTAATTCGGCTCCAAAATCTGGGGTCCCTTGTCTACTACCCCAGATTTGTGGCGTCGGCTATGAGTGGTTGGATTAATCGACGAGATAAGCCACGTGATTTATCGACGAGATACTCAAGATAGACTGATAGAGGATAAAGGATTAATTAGTTCATGGTCTGCTTGCTAACTAATTCGCGAACCGCCTCCATCGATATTCCCTTAGCCGACAGTGTCTTAGCCGACACCACGAGATTGTAAACGCCCTTGATAACGGGGTCTGAAATACTCGCCGAGATCCAATCTCGGTATACAGGGTCATGTGTCTCGATGCCTCCGATTAAAAGTGCCCATTGGAAACGCTCTAGGAGCTGTACTGGTCCCACGGGGATCGTGTGGTATGCTGCTGAGACTAGTTCCTGGAGTGCGCGCTCGATATCAGCTGGGACTGGTGTCTCGCCGAAGAACGTGTCGCGGCTGCGGTGCAGGTAGATCTCCAGGGCGTGGAATATGGTTACAGCTACGAGGGCCATTAGTGGTGGTTTAGTAGACTGTTGTGCGCAGTCTCTTGACAAGGTGAAGAGAAAGTTCTGCTCCTGTACGGTGTCAGTCCATGACGGTTTAAGAGACCACTATCGACTTACCTCTCGTATCTTGTCCAGCTTGGTTCTAATCTCCAGCCACTTCCCAAGTACAGCCAGCTCGCTACTCTGGCTATACACGTTTATCTCGTATTGTATCGTAATTAAACTGAAGTAGACATCCAGAATCCTTCTCTGACTCGTCTCCGGCAAATTCTCAGACCTAAACCACGTCTCCGTCTGGTCCGGTAGTATCGGCATGCGTGACAAGAGCCATATTCGTTGCCTGGTCTCGTGCTTCTGGCTAACGTAGCCCGCAAAAGCAGCACCGCAGCCAAAGAAGCCACAGAACACATCGCGGTCATAAATGTATGTCAAGATCCGCGACAGCGTAACGGGTTCCGACGTTCCTGTGCTCCCACTCGAATTGGCACAGACCTCATCTAGCGAAAACGTCGTGACATACGCAAGAATCGAAGTACTCAACTCCCGCAGTCTCTCCACCTCCAACGGATCTCTCCTCATCCAAAACATATAAAGATACAAAAACGACAACATCATCGCGACGTGATTCATAGGCGATAATGTCACGAGCGCCTGGCTTAATAGCTGCGACCCGTTCTGAAAATGTAAATAAGACTCCAGAGGCGGTCTATGACTGAAACCATGATGGATAGCAAGTTCGCTGTGTGAAAAGGCAAGGAGGAAATGTAACGCCATAGGATTCTGGACTGCAAAGTTGAGAAAGATGGAGTGTGCTGATAGAGCGGCTTTCTGTGTGGATTTCATGGGTGCGAGGACGGTGGAGTGGAATGTCATGGCTTGGACGTCGTCGCTCCCGATTGAAGGGGCGGGCTCGGTTGGGTTTGTGAAGGAGAATGAGGGGAAGAGGGAGAGGAGATCGAAGGAGGGTGTTGGGTATAGAATGAGCTGTGAGGACGCATCTTGGGGGTATTGAGGGAGGGCGATGGGGTTGATCATATCTTCTGGTGGTATATCTGGGAAGCTCGTTGGTGATGCAGATGCAACTTCATTCTCCACGGGCAGAACATCAAACGACATATCAGCCGACAATCCCTCAGACAACTGCAACTCCCCAGCAGGCGTCAAAGCAGGCGGCGTAACACTCTGCGAGCCCTCACTGACAGCATCGTCAATCTTGGGCACAATAGTCTGCGGCGTCCACTTCTCCCTCTGCTTAATCGGCCCTAGCCCTCTCCTCCTCTCCGCCAGCGGCTGCATCTGCGCCGCCCATCTACACTCGAGCTTGAGCCTCACGCAGCGATTGCACTGCGGCCTCGTCTCGTCGCATTTGACCTTTTGGTCAGACACGTCAAGCAGCCTGGACTGGGTCAATGGGGACCACTTCCGGTTTTTCCGGGGCAGCCGGGGACTCACCGTTTTTAGAGCGGCCGCGTTCTACGCGTTTGCGCTTGGGGGAGGTTGAGAGGAACTGGATGCATTCTCCATGTGACTTGGCTTGACTTGACTGGGGGTGGGAGGGGGAGACCGGATGAGAAGGTCCTTATCGAATGAGTGGGAAGGAATTGGATGGCATTAGTTAATCGATCGGTTGATTTGCTTTGTCCCTTTCTCTTTCTTTTCGGTCATTAATCTGAAAGGACGCGCCGCCCGGACGATCCCCGCCTCTCGCAGCTGATATGTCGTCGATTAAACTGACCAATCACCAGTAAGTCACACTTGGAACTGCGATACGAAGAGATATGGACGCAATAACGAACATTTTACTGAGTCTCTTGTATTCCCTTCTTATCTCGTACTCTACAGCTCCCTCTTTTCTATCTCCAAAATAATTCTTATCGTCAAAATGGGCAATGCCATCTCTTACACCACTTCAGACTGTCACGTCAACCTCCCAAACTCTGGATCTCTCAAAGGCCTTCAGTTCGATTCCAAGTCCCGTCGCTTCGCAGGCGTTCCCTATGCTCAACCCCCGTCGGAGATCTACGATGGCGAAAACCTCAACCCTTCCCAAAAACACATCAATACCGATCTTTGGATGGTTCGTCTTTTGATGCGACGCATTTTGGACCTGTTTGTCCTCAAGCGAATTACTCCAAGAACGTTAGCGAGCATATCCCCAAACATGCATACAGCGAGGATTGTCTAAGACTGAACATCTGGACGCCTGTGCCTGACCCGAACGAACCGAATAAGAAATGGCCTGTCATGGTCTGGTTCCACGGCGGTTGGTTCCAGGTTGGAGATCCAAGTCAGGAAGAGAGTATGGACCCTACGGAACTCATATCAACTGGCGGACTACAAGCTGTCTTCGTAGCCGTTGGTTATAGGCTCAACGTCTTTGGCTTCCTTGCTGGGCAGTCGCTTCTTGAGGAGTCTGGTGGCGAAGCTGTCGGAAACTATGGTCTTTGGGATCAGCGTCTCGCTATGGACTGGGTATACGAGAACATCGCTGCATTTGGAGGCGATCCCGCGAACATCATCCTGGCGGGGCGAAGCGCGGGAGCTTACTCTGTCCTCGCCCAAGCACTCTATGACTTCCGAGGCAAAGAGTCGCATGGTCGTTTTACAAGAATGATTATGTACTCCAATGCCATTCCGACACAACCCAAGACTGTTCAAGACTGCGAGGAGCAGTTCGATGAGCTCTGCGAGTACTTCGGTATACCAACGGATATCAGTGGTGCAGAGAGACTACGTGATCTGAGAAGTATCAGCGCCGATGATCTCTCTTCTGCTATCATGGAGCTTAAGAATCATACCTTTCGTCCCGTGACGGACGACCTGTTCATTCATTCGGGTATCTTTGACTACTATCGCGACGGGTCATTTGCCCGCGAGTTCAAGAAACGCGGTCTCAAGCTCTACATCGGCGAAGTCCTTGATGAAGATACCCTCTACGCCGTCACAAACCCTCCTGATCCCAACATATCTTCTCTTCAAATTCAAATATCCAATTACTATCCTCCACACGTCACCGACCGTCTCCTCAAGCATTACGCCCTTCCGCAAACAAAAGACAAGAAAGCTTGGCAACAGATCTTTGGGCGTATCATCGCCGATGGCCAAGTCAGAGCTCCGTCGCGATATCTAGTGGACAACCTGGTGCGCAATGGCGTTGATATCAAAAATGTCTGGAGATATCTCATCGCATATCGCTTATCCTTCATAACGAATGATGTTGCTCCAGCCTCGTTTGGTGTGAGCCATGCTATGGATAGGCCTATATGGAAGTAAGTCCTGAGTCTCTACCAGCTATCTATAGTGCAGACTAGCTAACATTTTGCAGTTACTCCATTACTCACGGACCAACGGCAGCGGAGAGAGACCTGATGGATGTCTGGATAAGGGATCTTAGGGCGTTTGTTAATAATGAAGAGGGATACATGTTTGGCACGGAGCTGACTACAGACTACAAGGCTATGCAACCGCAAGGAACAATTGCCATTGAACGAGACGGACGGTGGGAAGAGCTACTACAAGTCATGGATATCTTTAGCGCATGAGTTTAGACCGCACAGCTACATTATTTCGATAACCTTCTATGTAATAGGCCTCATTGTAAGCTTCACTTTGTATGTACATGCATACCAAGCATTTGATAAGTAGGAGAGGCTCACAGGTGGGATACCGAATAATTATTTGCCAACGCCACCTTGACAACTTATGGTGTAGGATCTAGGAAATATATGGGACAGACACTCGCAAGATAGAGCCTTACCTCGCTGTTCCCCGCCAAGTACAGCGCCTTGGCTCCAAGCTGGGCAGGCAGATGGAGCCAGTCGACAGGCACGTGGAGGATCTATGGGCGGTTCAGCCAAACGGACGACGTCTCTTCTTGGACATCAAGCCAACTGGCTACAGAAAACGACACCCAGCCATCGAGAGTATCATGGTAATGGACGGGAACGGTCCAGTCTAAGCCCAACCACCCCGGTGCTAGCCCGGTGCCAACCCCAGGTTTCGGACATGGAGCCGAAGTAGAGGGGAAACCAATAAGAACTAGCCAAAGCCGGGTCTAGGGAAAGAACTCCGGCTTTCAGTAATTCCTATTGGATATGCGAATCTCCAGATCTCCCCACATTACCCTAGGTTATCCTTCTCATCTCAGATGATAAATGCAAACTACAGGTCCTTTTTATTACCATGAATCAACCACTCATGACTATTATGACTGCAGTTTACACTCTACAGCTGTGTCGGCATGTGGACATCCCGCTTCGTTTCAAGGGCCTCCACTTTCCCGCACGATTTCCGTGACGTCTAACTACATTTTCCCATCTTCGGGATAGTATTATGTCAAGATGCCGATATAAATTGCCGTGTATATGACTCTTTTAGCCGGAGAAGGAGTTTCAACCAATAAATAGACTGGTTCGATCAAGGTTAAAGCGATTTAAGACTCAACAAACTTGGCATCTTCGGTGCTCGCTAGACCGAGGAAGCAACTCGTAAAGTATTATAAAAGTCTACTATAGTTCTATAAAAGTTCCAGTACATTCTGATTCCTCTATCACCACAAGTACAACGTTGATTCCTTACAGCCCTTTCTTTGCCTTCACGCAATCTCCAAAGCCCTCATAAAAGCCTACCAACAATGAAGCCGTCCCTGGCATTTGCTTCTGTCACAGCCTTGTCCTGTAGCTTGGCTACCGCTGCGCCGCCTTCCAACTACCTCAATTGGAAGACGTTTAAAGCCAATGGAGTCAACCTTGGCGGCTGGCTACATCAGGAAGCCGTAATCGATCCCAGGTGGTGGAACCAGTACGCGCCTGGTACACCTGATGAGTGGGATTTTTGTGCAAAGCTCAAATCGCAATGCGGTCCTGTCTTAGAGCAGCGATACGCCTCTTACATCACAACCAAAGATATCGATAGTATGGCGGCAGCTGGAATCAACGTCATTCGGGTGCCGACTGGATATAATGCTTGGGTCACTGTCCCAGGATCCCAGCTTTACAGCGGCAATCAAGCTCGTTTTCTGAGAGCCATATCTGATTATGCTATCAAGAAGCATGGCATCCACGTCATCCTCGACATTCACTCGCTCCCTGGCGGTCTGAACGGTATGGGGCTGGGCGAAAAGGAGGGGAACTATGGCTGGTTCCAGAACCAGACCGCTCTTGAATATTCTTACGAAGCCGTCGACGCTGCCATCAAGTTCATCCAGGGATCTGATGTTCCCCAGGGGTTTACCCTGGCCCCCATCAACGAACCGGTTGACAATCGAGATATTACAAAGTTTGGCACGCCAGAGGCATTAAGCGATCGAGGCGCTGCTTGGGTTCTTCAGTACTTCCAAGGCGTCGTTTCGCGCGTTGAAAAAGTCAACCCCAAGATACCCATCATGCTTCAGGGTGGCTTTCGACCTGTCGACTACTGGGCCAAGTACTTTGCTGCCAGCACTAATCTTGTCTTTGATGTCCACAACTACTACTTTGCTAGCCGCCCGACTACTTCACAAAATCTTGCCGGATTTATCTGCAGTGATGCCAAAAACACTGCTTCGCCAAAGTTTCCCGTTTTTGTCGGCGAGTGGTCCATCCAGGCTGCCACCAACAACACGTTTGCCAGTCGGGCGCGGAATCTCAATACTGGCCTCAAGGCTTGGGCCACCTATACTCAGGGAAGCGCTTACTGGACCTGGAAGTTCTTTGGAAATGAGCCGGTTGATGGCGAGGGTACTCAAGGCGACTACTGGAATTACTCCGACTTTGTGAAAATGGATATAGTCAACCCATCGGCGGGGGCTACTTGTAACTGAGGCGCCTCCATCGCTACCACTACACTTAGCAATACACGTGTCGCGATGTTCTTAACCACTAAAATGCATAATTTTCCCGGGGATGATATTCTCTAGGCCGTTAAAGAAAGATAGCCCCTCCAAAAATACCGGCCGGATGAAATTGATGTAGAACTCTGTCTAGTTGATTCCCGGAGCGGCCGCGATGATTATGCCGTGCCCCGTGTTATAAGCAGCTCTCTGATTATGTGAGAGATTTTACACAGGGTGATGATAGTAGCTGAGTAGATTCACGACTGTTTATGAAGCTAGGAACAATCGGCATTGTATTAGATAGGATATCGTCATTACAAAGTCATTCTGTACTGAACAAACTGGCTCTCAGCAAGAGTATCATAAAGCTTCCGTGCCGCAGTATTATCATGCTTGGTAACCCACTGCACCCTCATAAACCCCTTCTCCCTCGCAATATCCGCAACAGCCTGCGTCAACTTCCTATGTGGTAGCTGTAGCAGATATCGCGAATATATTTGAGTGGTGGTGGTAGTGGGGAATTGTATAGGGCAGAGTGGATGAAGGTAGTCTTGCCATGCTCAGCAAACTGGTCTGGAAAGGATTGAAGAATGTCTGATAAGTGGTGAAGTGTCTGATGATCAAAGACCCTCACAATCTCGAGACGCAATGGATTAAATATTTGGAGACCGTTAATCATCGGCTTGCTCATGATTCTGGAACCGTTCAACTTGGCTAGATCTGATTCTGCCAGAGGAGGTCGAGAGCCGTCATAGTAATCATTGAAGAGCACCTGTGGAATGAAGATCTGTAGCCTTGTATCCAGGACACCATGGACCAACAAATGCGACAAATTCTGAGTACCCTGTTCTTCCTTGAGCTTTCGCGATTTGACAATACTTTTGAGTGTCTTGTCGACGGGTGCAGGGGCTGGTTCATTGGCGTATCGACAGGGAATACGCTTGGTGGAGCATCTCTCACAACAGGGGCTCGCGAGATTGCAGCGCCGTCGGGCTTTCACGCAAGCTTGGCACGATCTCTGTAAGAAGCCCATCCTACATCAGCCTTTGTATGTAATAGTCAATGACTGAGGATAAAAAGACAGTGTTTCTTTGATGCGGGAATACTCGAACGAGCGATGCTTGACTAATCATCAGCAGCAGATACGCGTGTTCCAAAAGAGGACTAGTCTCTACCCCGAAGTCTCAAGGAGTTTAGCTTCCACCTGCTGGCTCAAAGCGGCTTAGACTCCACCATCTTCACAACGAGATGAGGTTGGATTAAAGCCATGATAATGATGGAATGCCTCAATGCTGAGAAATCATTTACGTTTGGGTAAGTATTATACTTGACTGAGAGTCTATAAGTAGTCCAGACATTTCCAGTCATGTAACGATATCATAAAATATAATTGATCAGCATTCGTAGCTCAAAGGTCCACTTACCCTGCATCTCTTGTTTTTATACCTACTTTCGCCATATCTACTGAGATCAAAAACGTCATGGTCCTCGGAGTGAGCTTCCCTTCTTACATCCTCAAAAAGGTATCGAATTCTTGGGCTCACAAAATAACAGGGCCGCGGAAACCTCGGAGCATATCTCACCAGGGCTCTTGTCAGAGCAGGCTTCAACGTCTCAGTCCTCAGCCGCACCTCATCCAATGTTATAGAGTCAATATTCTTGGGTGCTTCAATTGTCAAGTCTGACTACACTTTCTCGTCCCTCGTTGACATTTTTACTGGGCAGGATGCGGTCATCTCCACCCTTTCAACCGCCAACATCGCAGAGCAAAAGATCGTCATTGACGCTGTCGCAGCTGCAAAGGACAAGCGTCATGCCAAGCGAGTTTGGAAGCGATACCTCTGTTGCGAGACTGGAGAAGATGGCGCCTTTTCTCAAGGGAAAGCTGGATGTAATGGACTATGTCAAGTCTAAAGAAGCTGAGGGACTATCCTGGACGGCGATTTTCAGTGGTCCTTGGATTGACTGGGTGAGTTCATTATCAATAAATACGCGAAGCAAAGTAATGTTCTGACGAATTAAAAGATGCTAGTTGAAGGCAAAGGATGACTCTGCTTAGACACCAAGACCAAAACTGGTGAGCTTGTCAACTCGGGCAAACCAACGTTCACCACTACGACTGTCTCAAAAGTCGGCGAACGTGACAATGAAGAAATGTGGGCAATTACACATACAGAATCACCAGATAGATTTCTTAGACATCCTTACCAGCAGGTCTAACTTTATTATATCATAGGCAATACTAAATCATAAACATGATACTGTTCCCAAGATACAGATATTCTTTCCAGTTCCACTGGGAGCAATTTTCCATAAGGTCGTTCATTTCTATGTTAATATTAAACTCCAAGTGATAACTATTTTATTACAGTAAATCCTGGTGATTTAATCTTGGTGTTTGCGGTGACATAACGGAGAACAATCAGGTACATCGTTCCTGACATACAATCGCATATAATCAACAGACAGACGGCAAGCAGTAAACACTCAGTAAACGTCTTGAGAAAAATAGCTGAATTTACTTTGGCCGTAGTTGAAGAGTGGTGATTAATTTTAATTGAGACACTCAGATGCGAAAGAAGACTGAGCCACTGTATCTGTCTCAGATGATTCAACTTATTGCGCCTCTCTTCCCAGATAATGCTGGTTATTTTGCCTCTCTATAATTAAGAGTTTAAGAGACTAATCTAAAAAAGTGTTAGAACAGCAAGGAGATTGAGATCTTAATAATGGTAAACGTGTTATGGCAATGGGTATTCAGAGATTCAGTTTAATGTGGGTCTTTAGGGTCACGTATGACGACACTTCTGGATGCATGCAGCTGCAACACTGGCTCATCTCCAGAATTAAAATATTGTAATTAATAGTTACATTTAATTGGGATATGCATAACAAGCGGTCTGCGCCATGTCTCAGTTAAGTCCTGTACTCTGAAGTTCTACTCACATTCTGAACACTGTAAGTCAAACAAGTCCATCACTCCATTAATTACAATAGGGGTCAACTGTCGCGTCAGCTCTTTGCCATGTTTCGTACTCCAGTGAGTTCTATCCGCAATATGAACATTATACTTGAAACAATCTCGCCACTCTAATAATTGCAATCCATATGGGAAGCGGCCACAATAGCTGCTCGCGAAGTCTTGTACTCTGGTGAATTCTACTTATGATATGAATACAAAAATAAATACAACATCCCGCATCGCTCTATCAAATAGATGAGAACAGAAGTCACTAGATATATATTGAAAAACTTCCCAAGTACTAGAGACATTAAGTCTTGCTGTTATTGACAAACTGTCTCCAATATTAAGTAGCAATTGATACAGCTTGTTGTTGACTGTCCTTATCGACACTTAAAGATAAGTAATTCCGAGAACCCTTGGTGTCAATGCGCTGTCCTTGATATCAATCTTATCCCTATTGTGACTGATGGAAAGCTTCACGGTAAATATAATGAGTCTGGGTACTATCAAACTCACAGCTACTTAAGATAAGAAGAATACAATGTAAAAGTTAGATATGATTTCCCTGACACGAGATACACCATACAAACCAAGAGTCAATTTTATCTACAAACTGGTTCGAAGAGCATCTGAGTTGTTGGCGAGTAATGTATTACTTGCAGTTAAGACTTGTAACTGAGAGTTGATGTCACCACAGAGAACTTTGAGTTCAGAATCATACAAGCTCCAAGCTTCTCCAAGCGAGAAGACAGAGATGAGATAGCTTATCAAAAGCTATGCTGGACGTGGACGCCTGCTGAGGTGAGGATCGGACCTTGCGTACCAAGCCAGAAGACAGAGAGGAAGTAGGTTAACTGTTAACTTTACAATCTTAGTCGCAGAGTCAAGCCGCCCAGTACAATCATGTCTGGGTTGACGACAGGAGATAAGGGATGAAATGATAATATTTATGCTAAGGTTAGAATTGAGCTGAGACTGGAGTTAGAGTGAGTTATAGTTGACCCTAAGTGGTGGGGCAAAATGTGGGATACTTGATCTGGACGCTTCCAAAATGGTGGGGCAGCCACTTTGTTAGCGATTTCCAAAAATCAAGGGGTACCCCTGCCGATTGCATTTCCCCACCCATTTGGGCAATGTCGCAATAGCACAGAAAAAGTACCAGATTTCAGACCAGAACAACCACCACCAAAAAAGAACTTAGTGAGAATTATTCAACAACCACAGAGTCAATTACAAGGACTAATTTAATAGAGCAAGATAACGCCAATTAAATAAAACAACACAATTCTTTCATTCTTCGCTCAGTGATCATTCTCACTGCTGCAGACTGTTTGCTATCAACTGCAAGCTATGATGTGTTACAATTGCCATTTTCTGACCTCCCATCCTTGCCTCATTGCTCGTCCTCCTCCCAAAGACCATTTGCTATCAGACCCAAGCCATGATGTGTTACAATTGCCATTTTCATGCATTCTCCCTCAAAAGACTGTTCGCTGTGAGATAAGCAAATAAGCAACATATTTGGCCCTTTCCAGCCACGCCCTTACTCCTCATGTTTCCTCGTCCTGAGCTAACCTGCATAATGCTCCTTCGAAACTCCCGTTACTCTTCATCATCATCATCAATGTCCTGAGCCTGATAGTTCAATCCGGCCTCCTCATCGCGCTCTACTTCTAACGCGGTTGTTTCTGGTGTCACGCTGAATGGCTCTGGTATGGCAATAGGCGTGATCTGTTTCTCAAGTGGGATAGCTTGGTGAAATGCAAGTTTGCGATGCGGTCCAGTTGGAAACTTCGACCAACCACCTTTATTGAGGAATGGCTTTTCAGCACCCCAAAGTTCCTTCGACGTAGTCAAAGGTGTGAATGTACATGGACGGTTCATCTCCGAACATTGTTTGCATACCCATATGTCAGTGCGCTCTGGATCTCTTTCGCATGGGATGCGTTCCAAATGAGTTTCTGTACGATAGTTGCAGGAATCACATCGCAGTATGTTGCGAGTGCCAGGGTCTTGATTTGCCGCTGTTTTCCAGAAGTCGTCACCGCGAGCCGGAGGTTCACTACATACGACCGTCGCGCCTTTGCCGAATTCCTGCACCATTCGTTTGAAGTTTTGATCCCAGGATGCTTCAACAGGAGCTTGGAGAGTCTTTCTCTGGCGTGGAAGCCACTGGCACTTTTGCTGTAAATGGTCTACCTTGAGTACTGCCACTTGCATGCCGCCAAAGTCGATAGAGCTTTGGAGACCGTTCAGTGGACCTGACCAGGTGATACCTTCGAGGAGCTGGATGATAGTAAGGGCTTTAGTCCATGTCACCATGGGGTCTATCTTCCCATTGATCTGAGTGATTGGCACCGTTAGCCATTGATGCGAAGTCTCGTCGAGCCACTCAATGCGAATTCCCAAAGAAGATGGTAGCTCAAAGTTCTCAAATCTCCCGACACTTGGACAGCCAAACCAGGCGGCTGGATGTGGGCGGTAATCATCCATGATCTCGAAGACTATATGTCCAGACTCTGGAGAGAAATGCTGGAAGGATTCTTTGAGGAAGCCAAGAGTAACACAATGGACTTTTCCATCTTGACCATTGTAGCGGAAACATGTTTCGGGTCGCTTGCCACGATCTTTTCTGAACTTGCAAGCCATCCTATATGTCGTGTATGTGCGGACCGTGGGATCAAGATTAGACATTTTGAAACAATTGATAGTCTTGAGAGAGTAATAGAACCATAGAGGATTCGCGACATTACAGCCATGAGTTTCAGCATCGAGGTGATATTGCCATCCTGTGGTATCTCGTGTCTTCTTTGCGATTGACTGCAAATACTTGCACTGGTTATGCATGGCTAGGTATTCTGGTTTATAGCCGAAGTCTGAGGAAGAGCTTGCAATCCATGTGTGATAGGTATTGAACATCGAGATCATTGTTTGTTCTGCCATGTCCATTACGGTTTGACTGACTTTGTTATCAAGTGTCCAGAAACAGAGCAGAAAGGTTTGTCGATCATCAGGTCGCGCTTTGCGTGCGATGCTGTAGTGAGGGGAGTACCCTCCCGTTGACTTGATAACAGTCTCATGTTCTTGAATCCTCGCCTTAACTCGACTGCTTTGACCAATATAGAGGCCGACCTCTTCAGTTGTATCCAGGTGTAGGTAAACACGAACGTAAATTGCTTGGCCGACAGTTGATTGAGTGGTAGCATCTGGGAGCCCAAGAAGATCTTGCAGACCAAAATCGCCATCTCGGAGGAATCGCTTTCCTTCGGGGACAAGGCCATTAATAACACTTTCCACATTGGACTTGTAGTTCGGCTCAGAAAAGATATCCGTATATCGTCTATCGCTGAGTTTGAGACCCTTCAATGCGTTTGGATCTTGGCGAAGGGATTCCCAGAAAGTTCTGATGAATCTCTTGAGCTTTGTTGTTCCAGGCTGCAGGCAACGTTCATTTCCGGATAGAATAACAGGCGGAAACAAATCGTTTTGCTTCTCCGACAAGGGGCGGAAGTTCTTCCCAATATTCAAGTAACTCAGAGGTAGTATTGCTGGTATCACCGTCAGTTAGAAGGTAAAGATCATTGCCCGAAATGACTTGAAAACATACCATGTAAATGAACCCCATTCCGGACAAAGAAGGTCAATCCCCATCCTCCAGTAGGGCTTTTGGCATAGAGGAAACCTTCCTCGTTCTTGTAGAGTTGGAGTTTGCCCTCTTTCTTCATTGCGACAGGGATGCGACGTTGTAGTGATGGGGGAACATGGTTCGCGGTATCGTCGTACGCGTAGTTACCTCGCAGGGTAATTGCTTGTGGTGTTTGCGCGCCACGAGGGAGAGCAGGGAACTTCTTGAAAAGAAGATCCGTCATTCTGGATTGCTGAAAGCAATAGTAGATGCTGCCTTGAAGAGTGCTGAATGAATATGAAGGAGTTTATCTGGCTGCAAAGGCGCTGTCGTGAGGTTCAAGTGATGAAGCTAAATGTCTTCCTGTGTTGGATTGCAGAATGACGGAGAGAGAATGAAAGAAGTAAGTGAATTTGAGATCAGAGAGAGAGGAGTTTAGTACTCTACTCTCTGTCCAAAAGTTAGGATGGTGTCACAGTGAATCAGAAGGTTAAGGATGATGACCCTAAAGACATTCGCTACATCAACACCATGAATTCTCCTAATAATTAAGTTTTCCTTCTCTTACAAGTTCAGAGCTCAAATGCCAAACCACAGCAATTTAAAATACGGATAATTATCCTCTTACTCTCCAATTTCCCAACCTCATCTCACCTGATAGCAACCTGCTTGTCGCTCCTTCTCAAAGTCGCTCCTTCTGAATCTCACGACACCTCTCCCTCAAGTCACAAGATATGGGTCTCTCGTACTCCTTCCACCTTTCGCGCCAGGGCCATGGTAAATGTAGTCCATCCACGCCATTGTCAGTCCTCGGTCCGAAACAGCAGTGATGGCGCAAACCACTGAGAACGATGCCCTGCCCCCTATTGAAGACACCGAGATCATTTGGCCCGACGATATTCCGGACGCTCCCCATTCCGGGAGAAAGATGAACCCATAAGTCCGATGAATATAGACACAGAGCCAGAGACCAGAGACTGTCAGTGTGGCCAAGGCTATGATTACCTCGCTAGTGCTTACTATTCAATCAGGGACAGAAGTTTTGGCTGAACAAGATCGACGGCTTTCTGAGATCAGGCTGAATAATGCGAAACTCTACTCAGAGCATCTTTATAGCCATCTTCCCAATTCAATTATCGACTGGGAACTCAGTGGAGCAAGGAAACCGTGTCGTGTCAAAGGCCTGTCTTACTATGGCAAGTCCATGAGAACGATTCAAGTGCTCGAAACCCACCTGAAGACAGAAAAACATTTAGTAAGTATACGTATCAAATTCCTCCTACTGCTTCCCAATTCTAAGTGGCATAGAAACATGACGCATCTCTCGCTCGACAATCGCCTGCTGCTAAGCAAACGACTGATCAGCAAGACTACCAAGTCCCAGTCCCACCATTGAAGAGAGCAAAGTTGAAGCATACCGTGAGCCCCGAACGCTTGATGAGCGACGATCTCGTGTTGAGAGACAAGCCTCTCAATGAGGTTTTGCAGTTGCCGAGTTCTTTTAACTACCCTCCTTGGCTGGTCATTCCAGACTCTCAGGATAGCTCCTCTGAGGATGAGGAGCTGACACCATCACCCGCAGCTGAGCCACGGCTCAAGCATACTATCGAGAAGACAACTGGCGACGATCTTGTGTTGCAGGACAAGTCTTTCGATGAGGCTTCAGAATACCCCTCTTCTTTGAAGTACCCTCCCTGGCTGGTCATCCCAGACTCTCAAGAGACCTCTGAGGATGAGGAGATGCTACCATCACCTGCGAATGAGCTTCGGCCTGTGTTAAAGCATACAGTTGAGAAGACAACTGGTGAGAACCTTGTATTGGAGGACAAGCCGTTTGAGGAGGCTTCCAGGATGCCACTTTCTTTTTCTTACCCTCCGTGGGGAGTTGTCCAGGACTCGGACGAGGACTCAGAGAATGAGCCGTATGTGCATGGTGTTTAAATCGCGCTGGAATGAGTATGGGGTAAAAATGGCAATTATAATTAGAGTGTGAAGAAGAATGAGACTGCGAATTGAAGAGAGTTAAAGACTGAGATTTACTTACTGCAAAGTGAGATGCTGCTGGAGTTTAATTGAATTAATAGTATTGAATTAATTGATGATACGTGACTTGGACAACTAAATAAATGGTGCTGGTGGAGCTCACTTTTTTGGCCAAAGTCCGGATGACGAGTTTAGGATAGGGGGCGCGGGAGCCACCATTTTTTGGCGAACTTCCCACCAATTTTACACACACTGGAATTACCTCCCTGCAACCAATACTGCTCCAAACTTGACAAATTTAGTATCATTAAAAAGCCTGAGTCTCATTTTATCAATATCAATTAAACGCGCCCGTAAAATCTCTCTAAGATTGCTGCTGAGGTGTGGTACTCTAGCAGCTAGACAGTGCCATATGAGCCCACCCAGCCAATATCGCGATAACTTCATTGCAACACTAATAATTATCCAAATCTGACAAGTTTAGTACGACTCAAAAGCCCAAGTCTCATTTTATTAATATTAACCAAATGCGCCCGTAAAATCACTCTAGATATGTCACTGAGCTGCAGTACTCTGGCAGCCAGACAGTGCCATACGAGCCCACCCAGCCAATATCGCGATAACTTCATTGCAACACTAATAAATGTCCAAATTTGACAAGTGTGGTACCATTAAGAATCCCAAGTCTCATTTTATTAGTGCGAATTAAATGCGTATGAGAAATCACTCTAGATATGCCACTGAGGTGTTGTACACCAGACTCATCTTGATGAGCCTAGCATTATGAATCTCGTGATAGCTTCATTTTTAAGCTTGAGCTAACTATTGCCTACCTCACTGTAGATCCCATACTAATTTATGTTGCTCTTAGTCTTCACCTCTCTATCTAAGCGTCCATATTTATTGCTCTTAAGTTACTACTACTCACGTCAATGTAGATCTTGCACAGATATATTGTACTCCAAGTTTTGACCTGTCTATCAAAACGTCTATATCGGTTGTTGGAGTCATGGTCAAAATGTTCATGTCTCATAGCAACTCATGTCCCCTTAGTTAAATACCATATTAGTATTACTTACTTATGCCTCGTATAACTTATTCCTCCCGTGAAAGTCCTGTATGTTGCCAGAGTCTCAGTGACTTGGTTCTCATTCAGAAGACAAGCTTACACTACGTTCTGTTCTTTGCACCATTTATAAGAGAATTGAGAAGCAAGAAATTAACAGTATTTACTTAAGAGTTTCTTTTACTTGTAAATTTTATTACTCTATCATTCCCAGGAATATTATTGCTATTAATTAAAAACTCCATCTATCCTCAGTATTTTCTAAATCCCAAACCCATAATACTAAGCAGGAATTCCAATCCCCAAGTATCAATATTATCTACAAGAATTAAAACAACAAACTTATGCAGTTCTCATATCGAGACACCTCAATGATATTGCCATAAACTATTTCATCTCATTCCCAAGAATCTATACTAAAATAGTACTGGGCCTTATGTCCATTTCTCCCAACTGACAGTATTCCCATGATTAGTTATGTTCCTATAGCATGAAAGATCTCACTGCCAACAATCTCTATCAAAGTTTACAAAACTTCTTATAGTAGTTAAGCTCCCGCTTAGATCTTTAGATAATAGCACTCCCATAATTAGTTATGATGCTATAGAATCAGTGAACTAATAAAGTTTGTTACTTAAGCACAAGTTTGGGATCTAACCAGGCTGAATAGTGAAAGATCTGTCCTGTAACAGAAGCATTTAGGATCTCAACTCCCAAGCTCACTAAGTCCTTGGAAAGCATGGTTACTATGAGCTGGCTCCTGCAACTGTCTACAGCGATTACAGCTGCTGCACTTCTCCATTCTGATAAGACCAGAAACGAATACGTTCACGTCGCATCCTACAATACTTGTCAGAACCAAGTCATCGAGGCTATCGAGAGAATCTCAGGCACCACGATTCAGCTCGAGAAGTTGGACAATAAGGACCTATACGCTCGGGCGACAAGGCATATCGATGAAGGCAACTGGGGCAGAGGATACTATGAGCTGGCTACTGCAACTGTCTACAGCGATGCGCCTGTTACATATTTCCCCGACAAAGTGGCTCATTGGATGAAAGTGCTTGGTCTGGTTCAGGATGAGACCTTTGATGAAATGATCACCCGTGTTTTGAAGACTGTTTGAGCATAGAACATACCTTGGTATGGAGAAGGGATCATGAGACATCACGTGGTCTGGTGATATGCCGAGGCATATAGGGGGTTTCACCGCCATCGCCAAGCCAATACACCACGGCATTCCCGAACAATGCACCAGGATACATATTATCATCAGTATTATTCAATGTTCATATCTCTTTTGTTATTCATGGAGACTAATCATGCGAAAATCATGCAAAGCTATATGCCGTAACCAACCATCCCAACCGTTATTCATTTCCATTTAGTGCCAGAGAGCATCGTTGGGCTTGATGCCCTTCTCCTTGCAGTGATCGTAATACAACTTAGAGAAGCTGAAGAGATCGAGAGTAAACTTCAAGGTATCATCATCATTGAGGAACTCAATGCTACCAGTGATGGTAAACACAATATCGGTGTCATCCTGTACAGATAAGGTGTGGATAACGCCGGGGTTCTCGCAAACCCAATCTCCAGGACGGGCAACCCAGTCGTATCTAGATCGTAATAGATTAGCACTTGAATCATGTGTGTACAGCAGGGTTCTGCGAAGGGTAACATACTCCTTGTAGCCCCATTCTCCCGACATGGTGATGGCTGTAACGGTACCACGATGTCGGTGCTTGCCCAGGCTGGCAGTGACCTTTGATCGGAGACCGACGACGAAAGTACCCGTCCTGTTCTCCATGCGCATGGGCTTCAGCTCAATGGGTCCAATCCATGGAAACCAGAGCGTATCGGTCTTTGCGTTGATATAAACATCGGGAGCGCTGTACTTGTCCACGAAGGCAAGCTCTTCCCGCTCGTGCTCTTTGAGGGCGGAGCCATCATCCTTGGGTCGCTCAGCAAGCTTGGAGACGGGCTCGGGGACGAGATCAGGGGTAGTGGTAGAAGGAGCCATTGCTTTGTTCTTTTGGCGTGAGGCTTAGAATATGTTGTGCAGTAGTAAAAAGTGTAATAGAAGGTTTTAAAAGTGCCAAGTTGTACTACGGGCCGTGCCTGGGCTGGATTTATTAAATGCAATTTTGTAGGACCCTTGAGGCGAGTGAAAGAGCGGAGCCGGTGAGGGGAAAGGATTACCATTGATAGTGAGACGATTGGTTGCGCTTGTGGGCATTCGAAACGCGTTGTCCGCGGTGTAAATCCTCTAGTTTCGGGGCATACCGCCATTTCGAGTACTAGACTGTCTCTGACTCGCGATACCCGGAGCAACAGCCCGCTTCCCGCCCACATACCGCCCATAGTCTCAACGGCTTCTTATTTCTAGGGGTCTTTAGGCATTGGGAGCTGTAATGTTAGTGAGGAAGGATTATCTACCAGGTACTGGAAGCAGAGTTTTAGAGGCGAAACGGTGGTTTTGCCTGGAGGTGACGACGATCTTGTCTGCATAAAGGTTCATCATGCAACGTCAAGCACAGACCCATTCCGTTCTGCGCGCCCCTGACGCTTTTCTTCCTCTTCTGGCAGAAGGATTCAGGCAAACTCCACAGACGGTGTTTGCCGTACATACAGAGCGGAGCGGTAAGTGTAGCATCACTTTTAGCCTTGAGGCACTGGCTGGTCCACTGGTTCACTGGTCTAAACCGTTCCGAAACTAGGTGACCCCAGATCCGCTGCGACGTTGGAGGTTGCGCTTTGATGAGAATTTGAGAGAGGAAATGCCGTTGTGCCAAGATTGTGTGTGGCATGCCCGATTATTCGGGATATTTCATCTCCATTATATAAATGATAACTGATTGGAGGATTTGGGGCGATTGGGTTAGAGGATTGGATACCTTGTTTAGACGCGCTGGCGCGGTGAGCAAAGACCCTGAACCAACAGCCAAGGCAATGCATGGTAAGATACACTTTCCCAGGGGTTCAGTCTTTGCTTTTTCACGCTCGATCTCACTTTTTTCCTTCTTTTTCTTTATCCGGCCCAAGCCCTTGGGATCCTCAATCTTGGGTTCAGAGATCTTCACTGAGCAAAACCTCGCATTGCTACCTTACAGTTGGGCCTGAAGCTAGTCTAACCCCCCGGAAGTCTTTGTATCCGCTGGGCTAGTAGGGAGGAGCCTTCTTTTGGCTGCGGCACGACACCCGCGTAACTACCGTCTCCCCCGCGCGGCCTCCGCGGCAGATTCTGGGTCTTGTAATTTTGCTTTAGCCTTACGAGCTGATGCGGGAGCGAACCCGTCTCGATGCTATCGATGTTTAGCGCAAGTCATGGCGCCAGCGCAGAGAAGCGTCTGCCTCACTATGTATTAGTTCAAAGTATCTGTAGCAGCAGCAGGAAAAAGAAAGTTTAAAAGAGTCAGAAGGCGCTGACATGCAACGTGAAGATTACTCGCAGATTGAGTTTTGCGAGGATGGTCCACTCTCGATATTAACTGTCAAACAACGACAAGGTTTGGGCCCTGACACTCTGGGAATCACGATGTGACAATCACGTCATCTTTTCCAAGGGAATCCTTCGCGCGCCCAGAGATTACCCGCAGAGCCCAGAGCAAGCCCTCATGCTACTCACTGACTAACAGAAGAACCAAACCAAGAACGGGATAACGAGTTCTTGACCTAAAGAAGCCGGTGGACCCGTCGAATGTCACATTGTGGAACTGACTAGTCTGCTAGCTCAACTCCTTAGACCTCATCCAGCGACGATCATAGCCGTTGAGGCCTACAAGCGCGCTTTGAATTTCACCCAAGCCATTTTTCCTTTTACGAGGGGACCTTGACACGATCATCGCAAGCTTTGCGTTCCCCTTTAGTTCCCAGGTCCACATACCGGTTCGTTTCGAATAGATAAATTAAAATGTTTCCTTTCGGGGAACTGCCCCCTCCCCTGGCGTAATTATACATATCTCTCGCATTGTATCCATCCTCTCGGGTTCGCGTTGGTCCTTCTCGCTCTTCTCTTTCCTCTCTCCAAACTCTGTATGGTTGGGCTGCCCCTCTCTGGTTCTTGACGAACTGAGTGTGCAGTAAGCTTAACTAAACTCGCAAACTCTGATTCGCGGAGGTGTTTGCTCCTTTTTGCTGTTTACCTCCGTGGACGGCCAAGATGGAGTCTAAGCAGACGGACCTTTGGGTCGTGCTGTTTGTCACGTTTGCTGCTGCGACTATTATCACCATCCTTCGGTTATTGAGTCGTCGGCTCAAGAGGATTCCTTTGTCGTGGGATGATTACTTTGCTCTTTGTGGATATGTAAGTTACTTTTTTTTTTTGGGAGCTGCTGTGAGTGAGGTTGTGAGTGCTGATGTTTTTTTCAAGGCCATTTCTGTTGGTTGGATCATTATTATTCCCTACTGTATGTTCCCGCCTAAGGACCAACGACCAACAACCGATATCGATGCTAACAGTACCAAGGGGTCAATCATGGTCTTGGGTTACACATCACAGATGTCACGGAGATGAGGAACATCACATTGGAAGATGCATTGTATCAATCAAAACTTCTGCTCTTCATCGCCGAGCTCTTCTACGCCTTCGGTCTCTTCTTCGCCAAAGTCTCGATTCTCAGTTTGTACTGGCGCATGTTCCGGGTCAGCAACATTCGACTACCGATTCAAATCCTCTTTGGTTGCGCCATCGTCTGGATCATCTTCCGAGTATGTGCATCACGATTAATTGAGGCTCCTAGGCTAATTGATGTTAGATCTTCATGGGCATCTTCCACTGCGTTCCCGTCGATGCGTTCTGGGACTCCAAGGCAGGCGGATACTGTGCAATTGAGGATAAGAAGTTCTTCTTTGGTACGACGTTGGTGCACGCTGCTATTGATATCGCTATCTTGATCCTTCCGATGTGGCAGATTGGTAAATTGCAGCTGCCTATGATTCAGAAGGCTGGTATCATGGTCATGTTTACCTTTGGCTTCTTGTAAGTGAAGTCTGTCTTGGCCAATTGATGGATACTGACAGACACAGCATTTGCGCCGCCGCTATTCGACTTATTGTCGCTGCTCGCGTCTTTAATGACAAGTCTGCCGACTTGACTTGGAATATTTGCGACATTGTCATCTGGGCAACCGTCGAGGTCAATCCCATCAACGTTTCCGGTACGTACTAATCTCAACGACGCACTCAACAATATCTAACATGCACAGCTTCACTACCCACGATCCGACCCGCGTGCACATACATCTTCACCTGCACGCATCCCCGAACCCGAACAGGCGCCAGCTCAGGAAGTTACCCCAACAGCTACGGCCGCAGTCAAACCAAGCAATCCATCCGCCTCGACACCATCAACAAGTCCACGCCCAACGACGAATCTAGCTCAACGCACCAACTCGCCGAGTCCGACGACGGCGGTGGTCGCGGCTCAGTGTCAGACTTTGAGAGCCACGCCATTGACCGGTTCAGACCAGCGGGCAACAAATACACATCTACGGTCACGGGTCAAAGTCCAGGCACGGGTGAATTTGGAGCCAACTTTGGTGGCATTCTCGTCAAGAATGAGACGACGGTGCACGTTTCCAAACACTGATCAAACTGGAACCGATTTGATATCGAATGGAGTCATGGAAAAGCGATGTTATGGATATACCTTGTAACTTAGAGTACAGTGAAATAATTAATAGCGATGATCGAGTCATTTGGACCCAGACACTATAAACCATTCCAACCAATCGCAACGTGGGCATGATGATTTTGGTGACATTAGTGGATGGACCCCTGCGTCTTAAGCGTGGACTAGGATTGATCCACGGTGTCTTCGTCTCACGACAGATGCCAAAGCAGGTTTTCTTCAGCGCCGAGTCCACTGAAGAAATGTCACGGATCATTCCGTTGCAGATTCCAAGAGACTGTTTTCATCCTCATCTCCACTGTCGGCGACATGTCTCGTCTCCTAGACCCCACGCATCCGTAACTATTTGACCCGTTCAGTTCCACAAACTACAGTCCGTGGCCGCTTAAGCTTCGGCGGCTGTCACCAAAATGTCATTTTACGCATTGACTCTTGCACTGACATTAGCAAAAAGTCTAGAACTCGACAAACTGAGGCTGACGATATGACGCCGCAAAGTCAACACCGTTCTTGCTCTAGTGAACCTCTTTGCTTTTTCCACGTGCATCTCAGCTTAGTCCTGCGTCTGCGACCAGAGAAACTCAATGTCCAATAAGAAACAGTGCCCTGATGGCGATCCGACGCATCAAGGTAGCATCGTGTCGGAAGTTGGGGGAAAGAAATACTCCGGAACTTCCGCCAATGTGACATGGCACCATTTGCGCTAAATGCGTCCGAGACAGGGTCAGGGCTTCGGCACTTAAGGGAGTAAGAGTGAGGGGAAGCTGCGATATTGGGAGAACGCCAAATATTGGGTTAGCAGTCAATAACGGGTGCGCTATAGTTTCAGCTGGTTCTTGGCATTTTAGCGAGGTTGGTGGCGCTGGAAGAGTTCAATGACTGCCGGAACAAGCTTTTAGGTACCGGGAGCTACTCTGAAAGACTTGCCCCAATAGAAGGGCTCTTTCTAACGGAACTAGGCCGACTACGAAATCGTCGGTCGGTAAGTGCGATGCTCTGAAACATGATCGGCATGCAGCCTCTTGCACTGAAACTACCAGAATGCCGACATAAGAGGTATCACAAGATCGGGCAGAAACAGAATCGGGAAAGTGATAGATTATGTTACTGATCGCATACTGAAGTTCGCCGAGACTTGCAACCTTGTCTTGAGATGCTTACCCTGCCATAAAACTCAAGGACGGGTTAATTTACGCAGCAATTCACTTACAAAGTCAGAAGAACAGCATAAGATATGATCAGGTAATAATGGCTTGTATTGTTTTGTAATGAGGTCGAATCTCAGTCCTGCAGATATCATTCTATTTCAGCCTTGGCTGCTTATTCGTGATGTCATCCCGCGCCCTTTGGAGAACATGCACTGAGCGGAATTCCGCAATGAATGATTGGCTTTTGATCATCTCTCGAATGGTTGCGCGATCAAACAGCGCTTTAAACCCTCAACTGACCAACGAGGGAGTTGAAGCTTACTCCAAAATCATTCGAAGCGTTTGTTAAAAGTTATCCCTGAATAAAACTTGACCGATCATCTCATTAACGGCAACCCTTTCAAAGAGAGGCAAGGTGCTCGCGACGCCGACAAGCAAAATGCCAATGCTGGATGCAGTCAACGACTTATGGCATCCAGAAACAAACCCTGAAGGATATATTAGTCTTGAAGTCGCTGAAAATGCAAATGCCTAACTCTGGTGCAAGATTGATACTTGACAGACACTCATGCACAAGGAACTGATTGAGCAGATCACTAAGAATGAACCTACCCCTTTCCGGCGATGTAAATATAAACTATACTGACTTTCAGTAGTTCAGTCTTAATAGTCATGCTTTAACAGCCGGCGAGGGGTTTTACTGGCTCTCATCGCCTACGAAATACCCTCGCAAGATTCATCAACCGCCACTTCAGCCCGTTTGAAGACATCATGAAGGATCAAGTCATTGTAACCTCTGGTGTAGGTCAGGCAATCGAGCTCAGTGGCTTCGCTCTCTGCGATAAAGTTGACGGCGTTTTGCTCGTGCGACCTCACTATGGAAACTTCCCTATCGATCTGGGCTACAGAGTTAAGTGAGTCAACATCTGAACTTACTAGTTGTATCAGGCTAACTTTTTATAGAGCTAAAATTGTTGGTGTATCGTTCGAAGATGTAGATCCTTTCGGCATCGAGAGTGTTGTAGCTTACGAGAAAGCTTTGGAGGAAGCTGAGCAGCAAGGAATTCGTGTCAGGGTGTTTCTGTTATGCAACCCTCATAACCCATTAGGTAAGATGCTTGTGCCTACTGGTTCCTGCGGTATCATAATTGGGTCTCTGATCAGTCGGAATGAAGCCTTTCTACGAGCCTGCGAAGCAAACTCTTATTTCTCTGGCCCTTCGTCTCTAGCTGATCTTGCTACTGCTCGTGTACTCGACGATGATGCCTTCATTGAGAGTTACATCAAAACCAACCGATTACGGCTAGCAGAGAACTACAAGCTGACAACCAAGTTTCTCAACAGTCATCAGATTCCTTATAAAGAAGGATCCAATGCGGGATTAGTCGTTTGGGCTAATCTATTCCAACCGTTACGCGCACAAATCAATGCCACTTTGCAGGACCAGGAGGAATATGGAAAAGATCCCGAGAAAGCTCTGAGGATTCTTGAAGCGAGGCTACAAGAGGTTTTGTTGAAGTACAAGATCTTCTTGGCTCTCGGTGCTGATTTTGGAAGTGATATACCCGGCTGGTTTCGAATTGTGTTTGCCCATGAAAAGACTTATCTGAACCTGGGCCTGGAGCGCATGGTTAAAGCTATTGAAGCATTCCGTGGCCAACTTGAAGAAGATAAAATGTAAACGATATGAAGGCAGGAATTGCTTTGTCTTCATATCTTAAAAGAGCTCTACCTAATGTCTAGAAATGTGAGATAACGTGTACTTAAGAGATGCCAAGTGTCTTTTCCTCTGCGCGCATTGACTTGTACGCGTCAATCCACCACTTATGTATAGGCTTATTCCCCGTCCACGTCCCATCTAACCCGAGCTCATCCCACGGCTGGGGCTGAGAATGTAATGGACGTTCTTGACTTTCTCATCACGCCATATAGCTCCGTGCACGCTTGGATCCCGCATCGTCTTCAAGGCGTTGTAGATATATGGCAATGCGACCCAACGACCTTTGTAAAGATCCGCCAATAGGTCCTGATCTGGAAACTGGTAGTCGAGAACAGCCTCATTCATTTTCATGACGATCTGATCAAAAATGACTTTCGATGGGTTGATGACCAGAAGTCCACTGTTGAGTTTGCCCAGTCCTGTTAAGATCTCTGCCCCAGTAATTTGTGCGATGTCTGGTGAGGCATGCTGGGATGTAAACGCGCAATTCTCGGGCTTCCAATTCGGCGGATAGTGCGGCTTTCGTAAGGGATTGCAAGTACATGCATGACAAGCAGCGAACACTCTTTTACTACGACTCATGTCTCCAGATCCGCTTACTGATGGTGGATCGAGGTCAAGGTCCATGAGTTCATCCATGTTCTGTAGCGGTAACATATCCGAGTCTAGGAGAACAATTCGTGAGTAGTCTGTGAGTGAGAAGGCGATCAGCTTTGTCCAGCATTCGTTAAATCGCGGGTCATCGGTGTATTCTTTTGTGGTCGTCGGGGTGAGTCGTGGTACTAGGAGCGTTGCTATGCTTCGACGCTTCAGAGACTCAACGCTGGTAAGGGATAATGTGCTGGTGTATAAAACCAGCAGCGGATATCTCGATTTGACGCATCGCAAACGGTAGTTGAGTGTCAATACGCCCTTGAGATAGTCATCATTTGTCACCAAAGTTGCCCATACTGAATTATAGTTAGTCGAATGAAGTGAAGAGAGCTCTCCCATATGTCCAAGTAATCACCAACCTTTTGGAGGTAGAGTTGCAGTGTTCTCAGAAACCATTGTAACCGAAATAGCTCAGAGATCCCCGAGACTTCATACAAATTAAAGACTGTGGAAGACCAAGTGCCCATCATTTCAGGGAAGAATCCTCATAATATTGAATTGCGGCCGCGTGTTCTTTTATAACCCAGCATCGGCAGTTGTTAGAGTTTACTGCGCAAACTTAGTATACACGGCTGCCTCGGACGGCAATCGAAGTGGCTTGTTTCTATGGCGATCTCTTACTAAAAAGCCAAACCAACTCCACATTCTCATGCACGTTACCCAAAGTTGGTATTTCCATGTCTAACATTGTCTCAGCGGCAGGAAATGGCGCAGCTGAAAGATGCACTATTGGAGATTATCTCTTGGCAATCTCTCACCGATCGCTGGATACTGCTTGGCATCGGAAGAGCTGACGTTCAGAGGAATTGACAACAGGTTTGCTTTGATGTTTGCAGTCGGGGCTGTATCGGAATGCCTGGCTGTCTTGCAATGTTGGCCATGGCTGTTCCGTAGTAAGGCCGCTTACTAATTTACAGGATATCACTTTCGCGTTGTTCTTTACCATGCGTGCTTATCCTATGCTCCAAGTCCATACCCCGCCCAGCCATCCCTACAATCACATACCCTACACATCCTATTTCACCGAATCAGAAATGGGCGACACGGTAGAAACAGAGGCAGTGGATGACATCACTGTATACCAACTTAACAGTGGCATTGGAGATGGTGCAAATATAGTACTTGGATTCAATGGCTGCTTACTATCCGTCTCCATATTTCCTTCCAACGGGTCGTCTACAAAGGACACGGAGGGACAGAAAGATCGCCCTCTACAAGATCATTTTATTGATGCCATAGAGAAGGCTACCGTATGTCAGGACGACGAGGAGTATGAGGAGCTTGTGGATGAGGTCCTTATCCCGATTCTCGACACTGGAAGACCTCTTTTTCATCAGTTGATACCTTCACGAGACGAGCGTGTGCAAGACAACCACTCTCTATATCATCTCTTATTTCCCCCAGTCCTCTACTTTCGCTTAGAGGCTCCTACTCCTACTACCTCCGTCTCCCTCATATCTATCGACTCCAGCGAAGCATCTACCACTCTTACCATCGATCCTGCCTTTGACCACAGTATAGATCAAGATTTACAACTGAACCCCGATATACCACGCTTTACACCCGAGGACATCTCCGTGGCTGAGGTATTTGTACGTGGTGCATTTACAATTACGGCTGCCGTTGAGGTGCAAGGCCAAGACATGTTCTGCAAGTCGCATGTTAGAGCAGGCGGACTCTTCGGTACTAGCGAGGCACGAGAACTCAACTGCCTCAGTGAGATGGTCAAAGTCTTCACACCAAACACAATAAAGGTTCCCCAGCTTCTCGGCTATATTCACCACAAAGACACCCAGCAGATCTTGGGGTTCCTTCGACAGTGGGTGCCTGGACGCAGACTTAGCGATGCCATTGCCGCTGCTACAGCTGAGAAACGACAGAAATGGGCTTACCAGATCCGTCAATCTATAGAACTTCTCCATCACAATGGATTGGTGTGGGGAGATGGAAAGGTTAGCAACATCATCATCGACGATAAGGATGATGCCTGGCTAGTGGATTTTGGGGGCGGGTACACGCGAGGCTGGGTTGATGAGGAGCTGGCTGAAACAAAACAAGGAGATGAGCAAGCCTTGGAGAAGATCATTGAATTGCTAAGCGGAAATGAGGATGTGCCTTTATCCCCATAGAGAATTAAATATCCGAGGACTTACGAGGTTTACGCGGTGCCAAGGTTCGATAGTGCAGATCAACGGCAGTTCCTGACATCCATAGTGTTGGGACTGAACGGCCGCTAGGAAGATATCCACCTTTATCTCAAAATAAAAGTCCCTAATAGTCCGAATGTAGCTTATTCAGGAAGTGACGGCAAAAGCGATAAGCTAAAAGAATATCTTTTACTGCAAGAGCATTGTCCCGTCAACACGAAGCGCTGCATCTCTTCATCCAGGGCGCTCGGAATAGATGCCTAGCTAATACTCTCGAGGTCAGTAAATCTGTCGTCACATGGGGAGCTCTAGTATCCTCTCTTCATGCGCGGGCACTGAATGGCTCGCTGCCTTACTTACACCCCAGAAGCAGTATGTTATGGAGTAAACCTCTTCTTTACAACCGCGGCTGCCTCCTGGAATAGCACGGGCCTCAACGGACGGTTCCTGGCCAAGACTGCCATCAAAAGTTGCAAAACACATCACCGGAAACCGCGGAACCGGGAAGCTTCACCTTCTCCAAAGCATCGCTTTGACCCTTGATTGCTTCTGCTGTGACGGTCTTCCCCAAATACTTATGACGTATGTTATAGTTCCATGATGCTTCGGGTCTCACGGCCTGCGCTGGCGTGTTGGATGGTGTGTTTACGAAGCTACCATAGGGCTAGCTATAGATAGGTCAGTTATTACTTATCAGTACCAAGTATAAACGGGGTCGCCGTTTGATCTGCATGCATGCGTCGGTACCCATTGTGTTAAACCCGAAGTGTATTTTCTAACCTTGTAACTAACTTATAAACTTAACTCTGCTACTACCTTCCGATTACCCTAAACCTTCTTTTAGTCTAACCTTTTTCCCTAATTATACTAATATACATATTATTATAAAACTTTCTTTAGTTAGGTTAAGCTTTTTTTATATATTAATATTTCTTAATAATTCTAATAGCTATACGCTATACCTAAAAGTCCTTTTTAGTAAATTACTTTCTATATATTAAATATAGATATAATCTAAGCCTAATTTTCTCTAAGTAGCGTTATAGCTATATTAAATTTCTTTTATTTCTTTAAAGTAAATAGTGCTCCTTTTTTTTACTAGGTAACTAATATAACTCCTTTAAAGATTAGGTTATTGCTAAATATATAGGTAATAGTCTTATAGTTAAATAAAGTAAGCTTAAGGAGGAATTTACTACTAAGCTTATAGAAGTCCTTTATAAGGATTAGGTCCTGGATATTATTAAAGTACTATATTACGACCCAAATGGAAGAAGCGCTTACGTCACGTGCACCCCACATTTCTCCTCAAATCGTTTACAGTCACCCCGCACTAAAAAAACCCACAAGTAACTGCCAAGACACAGTTACCAGTAACTAAATAGAAATACTAGTAATTCCAGGCAATCACCAGTAACCCTCCGGAATCACCTACAAGTTAACTATTATAATTATGACCCTTTAATATATATATACATTTATTTAGCACTAGATAGAACTTAGCCTACTAGCTATTAATATATTTATCTAAATAATACTTCTTTATATTGATCAAGCCTCACATGCATTGAATCTACTATTAAGAGACGTGATACTTTGACAACGCTCAGTATACGCCCTACGCAATCTGCTAACAATAAACCCAAGCACGGCTTAGTTTAACACAGTTAGACCCAACCGTCACATACTAGTTAAGGTCTTTAGGGGGTTATACTATAAGCTACTGCTGCTTAGGGTATTATAATAGATCTATTAATATAGTTTTAGATATATAGTTAGTTTAGATAATATTAATAAAAGACTGTTTTTATTGAAGCTACTATTTTAAAAATCTAGGGTATTTATAGTATTAAGCTAACCTTTCTTAGCTAATAGATTAGAGTATTTTATATACCTTTAAGGCTAGCTAAAGAGTTATAATTAAGGTTTTCCTAATATTAGCCTTTAGCTATAGTAATTAGTTAGTTATTATAGTATAATATCTAAGTTATTAGCTAGATATGTTATTTATAGTTAAGGCTTATAGCTAAGAGCTTAAACCAGTAGACAGAACTTAGCATGCGTCGGTACCTGATAACCCAAGGCATATATGCCGTTTGCGGGCATAATACGATAGCAACTGTAGATAGTTCAGCCTAGCAGGGGAATCAGCCCTGCTAACGGGCCGCCTGATGAAACATATGAAAACAGACAAAAAGTTCCGGTTAGCAGTTAACTTTAAAGACATCAATGTTATATGGAAGTAGGTGTTGTAATTATCGAATAGCATCATCTGTAACTACATAAATTGGCCTTCTATGCAATTCGTAGACCTGGGAGTATCCCACAGAATAAACAAATTCTCTAATTATATAGAGTTCCCCTCCAAGCTCCGCTTTCAACAAATAACCTATTGCTTCTCGTGCCTGATAAAATTTGCATTTTATATACGCAGATCCAAATCTTCTGTATCCATTATTTAAACGTTAGGTGGGGTTCTCCGTTGCGTGTTCCTGGATACGGAATAGCAGCCCGGCATTTACAACAGTAAAGCTCTCAGAATTCAGGATTATATCTACAATGCTCTAGAGTCTTACTTCAACCTTTAAATACTACATCATATATTATTACCCTCCTCGGAGCCCGTCATCCCATATCGGCAGATTAAATTAAATACAACCAAATAAACAGTTTTTTACGTACTCTCAAATTAACAATGGTGTTTTTCTCGCTTAAATGGCCGGATCTGGTGATAATACGCGCGGTATATGAGATACAGGAAGACATCGGACAATAGACTGTAGCCAAGAACCGAAGTCTATCGCGTGCCTTTTGCTCGTATTTGGTAGAGGCTGAGGCTCTGGGCGCACACACACGCCAACAGGGGAGAAGAGCCGCCCCCACGGGGGAATCAGTCGACAACAGACGGGGCCAATAGGTCAGGGTATCGGTCCCAAGCTGGCAGTCAACTTAAAATAGCATATCAGATAACCCACTTCACGCAATTAATAGCCTACACGTAGACGAATGACGTATAAACCTTGTTATGTTAACTGTAAAGGGGTAGCCTCGGTTCAGGGGTCAGAGAGAATAGTTATGTATCATACGTTCCGGCTAAATGGTTTCAAGGCCGTAAGGAATATCACTAGTAACAGAGTCTCTTGAATCTCTGTCTAGGTATTAGCTCATCCTGATCACTTCAACAATCCACCAACCTGCCTAAACCATTGCCTCATTCCCTGTCACCATAAGTTTCCAATTCTCTTATCACAAAACGCTGTCAAAGGGCAGCGTCAACCGCGAGTTTAACAACGCGGAGAAGGGCCAGCACGATACCTCGGGAATAGCACTCATACCACTGAGTAAGGTCTATGCAACCGACAAAGCGAACGGCCACCTTACTGCTTTCCCTCCAACTCATGACGGGAACATATCGTCCGCCACCCAATCGACCTCGTCTTTTCACAACTATAGCAAATCGGACTCCTCATTGCCAATTCTTCCCAAGAAGGAGATCACGCCGCCACCACTAAAGAAGCAGGAACCCAAGAAAAGTACCCTGTTCGTACTGTAGTTCAATACATATAAGCGGCTCTTCGTTTTTATCGTCACCCTTAACCTTATTAGTATAATCCTTACCAGCTTCAGACAGTTCTAATATACGTAGGATAATCTTGGTTCTATAGTTCTTAGAAACCTACTTTTTGCTATCTTAATGCGTAACGAATTATTCTTTCGGATGCTCTATATGGCCTTTATCTATGGACTGAGAAGTGTATGTAACTACTAAGCTGTGATAATAGAGAGGCTAACATTGAACAGTAGGCGCCGCTAAGAATAAAGCTAATGGCAGCTTCATTTCTGCAGCATGTTAGAGGAGTACACTCAGGTTATGCTATCTCTAGCACTGCGTAAGATACACCCTTATTCATACATCTACTAGTTACTAACTTATCACAGTTGGCTCGTGTATTACATTATGCAGATTCTCAGTCACCGTAGTATCCGTAAGCCTGCTATACTCATCAGCAGGATCGTCACCGTCGTCTTTATTATAACATCCGTAGTTAGTGCATTGCCATAGGTCAGAAAGTAAGTCAAAGCCTGTATTACCCGTTAAATTGTACTGATCCCACGTTCCAGTAACCACCACAATATCTTTAAGCAATACCACCGATTCGCAGGCTGGTTAGGTTTAGCTGTAAGTCATTGTCAGAGTCTTTTTAGTGTTGATACTGACTTGGGTATAGGCTACATAGTCTTTCGTTATATTGAGTAACTCTTACGATGCTACTAGCGGCAAAGATAATTCTAGCGCACAGTCCTTGATTACAACGGAAAACATCTGGTTCACCATTTTCATAACAATCTTATAGGGAACCCCAGTTCTAGCGTACTAAAATGGACATTGACTGATAAATTCGTTATTTAGGATCGCTCTCCCGTAGGTCACAGTCCAAAAGTCCCCGTCGAGGTAAAAATACCTTCGTCCAAGGTCGCCATCCTCCGGTTCGACAGGGGAATGCAACAAGGTCTCCTAGGACGCATCGGCCAATCAGCCTTAATGGAATATCACGCTTTCAGTATTATCAGTGAAGGACGCCATTCGCCATATCATTACATGGTTTGTAGTGTTCAGGGTGATTTCACCAAGAGCCTTGTTACAAACCCGCCTACAAAGATCTGGACACGAGAATTAAAGTTTAGTATAAGCTACTTGCAGGGCATATCGTGGTATAGATTGTACTGACATTGTATAGCTAGAATCGGACACGCTTCTACAATATTCAAAAGGGGTATTCGCGTCTGCACCGGAACAGGAATTAGTGCCGCGCTGTCAACATGTATCCAGAGCAAGAACTAGTATAAAAGCTCAAGTGGTTTACCAACGCCAAACTGTACTAACAGTCATCCAAGGTTCCTCATCTGGATCGGTTCTAACCAGCTAAACACCTTCGGAACCACGATCTCACGTCTTATCCACAACAATATTAAGCCCGATCGAATGATTCTATAGGACACCAAAGAACGCAGCGGTCAACCGGATACAATGCAGCTCCTAAGAGATACCTGGAACAATTTCGGTGCTAAGGTCATCTTTATTACGTCTAACATAAGGGGGAATGATAAAATGATACAAGGATGTCGTGAAGGTTCGTACAACTCTATCTTAGGTGTCTTATAAGGTTCGCTAATAGATAATGATTAATATAGAGGGGATGCATGCTTTCGGCACACTCTAGGACTTCTAAGCTTCGTGTCTGTCAAACCTACTTGCTCTCCCACTTTAATACACTTTAATGCTTTAGCATTAATCATATCTTTAATATTTTCTCAGTTCAAATAACACAGCTCTTCCACTGTATCTTCCTTTATTCTAAGCTTGAAGTTTATTACTTGCTTTTTTGGCTGGTATTCTTTGGAGTTTGAGATGTAATGCGCACGCTTTTACATAATTCATTAAAGGATTTCTACATAGACGTTAGATAGACATAGAAAAAATGCTAATATAATTGGGTATATTGCCACTTTACTATGTAATAAGTCAAGCTATCCAATATATCTACGTAGGCATTATCAAATGTATTTTATTATAGACGCCATCCTCCAGTATCCTCCAGTTTGCATAGTATATTCCCTATGCGTAAGGTACGTGACGTAAGAATGCAACCAGAGCCCGTATTTGGAGGAAAGGGTCCAATAACTCGGTGAATTGTTACGCTCCTTGCCAAGGTCAACAGTTAGTTATTGGGAGGTCAGTTTATATAAAAGTCATGATCTAATAGATATAGGAATTTTGTTGGTTCTGTCTTGGTGACTGGATTGAAACACTGTTAGCTCATTCAGGGGCCTCCAGGTCACTACTTAAATAAGTCAACGCCGAGTTATACTGTTGGCCCAAAAGACCGGCTCCAACAGGGGAACATCAGGGATTAGAACGCCAAATAATAACGGCAAAGTAATAACAGATTGTATGAAGTAGATAAGGCATTTTCTTACTGTTCCATACCAATATCAGAGTAAAAAGCAGCTAGATCAAATAGGAGAGAGGAGGTCACGCAATAGATTCCGTGGAAAATGTCTTATTATTATCTCAACTACTAGTAGGTGCCGTTCTATACTCCGTAAAGCTTTAGCAGCGCCTTAAAAGATGCATCTTCTAGTAACTATCTCGCAGTCAGCCGATCCTGGGGTTAGTACGAAAGTCCTTTCCGTAATACCCAGAGCACAAGCTCTTTCTCTTCTGCATTAATATCTAGTCGTAGCCGTGCTACCCTGTGTTCAAGTGACGCAGTAGGTTCCAGCTCATGGTCCTGATCGTACCACCAATCATTTTCTGCACCACTTGCCTTGAAAGTTCCCTTCCACTCAGCAGGAAGATGACCTACAGAACGGACTATATAGGATACTATGGAGGAGTTTAATCCCCTATAGAATAGGGCAAAGCCTATATATAACTCAGCAAAAACGCACATGTAACTCCACATATCAGTGGCAAAGGTCGGGTCCTGGTTATAGACTCTTTCTGGGGCGTAATAGATGGCAGGGGACTGTACTTTCTCTGAGACAGAGGTACCTGCTTTAATTGCTAGCCCAAAGTTACCGAGGGATATATCGTCTCTGATCAAGCTTTCATAAGGTTTCATTAGCATAACAAGTTCACCTGCCTTCCACAGGCCAAGATCAAGACGAATCTTCTAAGGGCGTCCTATTTAGCGGTACTTTTTAACCACGGTGCTGCTATCCATGGATCAAAGAGTGTATATAAAATTCGCGCTACTCAAGTCTTTAGAGTGAGTTAATTTGATGTTTACTGAGAAGGGGATTAATAGATTGTTAACTGACCTGTATAAACGATTCCACCGTCATAAAGATAACTGATAGCTTATAGGAGCTGTTTTTTGCTAACATTCTGACGCATAATGACTTCTGGCGGGGATAATCTTAAAGGTTGGGGCCTTGTAAGGGCAAGACGAGAACCCGGTGGTTTCCGAGGGGCCTAGAGAGGAGAAAGGTGCTCTTATAGAGTAGAAGATAGGAGGTATCCTGCATGTTTCTGGCAATCTCTGTCTGCATCTTGTAGTCGTGCTTATTTGGCCCTTCAGGCGTTATGATCTTCAGTGCCACATTCTTCTTTCCCAGAGTGTCGTATGCTATCCAAACGGTCGAGAAACCTCCGTGGCCTAGCTTGTGCTTAACCCGATACTGATTGGCTAAGGTTTCGCCGATGCAGATAGGGTAGTAAAGACCCTCAATGTAACGTTGAGGATTCTCAGACGCTTCTTCGACATCATATTTATTATCTGAGTCGGCGTAATTACCCCAATTATGGATATTAGAATGCGCAGATATCTTAAGCTTAAGTAGCAGCGATGTTTCTGGGCATATAAATGTTTTTTAGAAGACAAGGAGGTTAAAAATGCTCAGGGTAAGGTTAATAATGCTCAGGGTAAGGTTAATAATGCTCAGGGTAAGGTTGATGAAGCGGTCAAGCGAAGACGGTCGGGGTAGAGACAAACGATAACCGTTATGGCTGCCTATGTGCCAGTGGGTAAATGAGGAGCTTTGACGAATCAGCGAAGCGAAGCCAATTGGGGAAAGTGCCGAATGTACATAGTAATTAGACATGATCAATGGGCTTGTATTTGACATTGCAGAGACCAACTAGACATACCAACAGCGGTTAATGAGTGTTGGTCGAAGACATAAACGTATATTCGTCACTTGTGTTCGCAGCCTAAAGCTTAACTTTACAGGCCATAGTCATACCCAAGGAAACTTCTATTCTTATAACCAACACAATTATAAAGTCACATTCTCTACATAATAACCCCTGCACAAGTTAAACTTTATATATACTAATATAGCTAAGTTCTCTTTGCTGATTCAAGCTCTTAGCCACAAGTCTCAAGTACAAATAACACATCTAGCTAATAACTTGTATAAAAACTATAACCCAGCCAACTCAGTATCAAAAATCTCATATTTGTCTAATAAAGCACGCAATAAAGAAAAGCCAGAAATGCTTTCTGCAACCTATAATCCCAAGTAAAGATCATCACATGCAGCCTTGGCTATAACAGCAATAAGACGGCTGTCAGGATCTTCATCGTTAACAGCCACGGCATAAGAGATCTTCGACACGTATGAGGCCAGAGAAGAGACCTCACCGAGAATAGCAGCTGTAAGAGTTGCGCCAGTGCTGTCTTTGGTAAGTTCATAAAAATACCATCCGGTAACAGCCAAGCGAGGAACAACAAGAATGACATCAACTATGGCCCCTACACCACGAGGGTCAGCCAGAGCAAGGAAGGCAGCAATCGAGTGAGTGGCTTTGAAAAAGGTCTTTTGGAAAGACAAGTCTGATTTCTGGCACGCATCCTCCAGCTGCTCCCAAGTCCCCGCCGAGACAATATCCTGTACGTACACATTGTCTTTGGGGAATGGTGCAGACCCCTCAATGATCTTGTGTACTACCGTGAAACTCATAGCAGCAATCCAGCAGATGAGATCCAGAAAGGAGAGCATTTTGAAGTTAGGAAACACGGCGTCGAGAATATCAGAGATGATAGGAACTCGAATTAGTGCATCGAGAATAGTAAGGACAGTTTCGGACACCTTATAGAGGACGTTCAGGAGAGCATCAACTATAACCTAGACGCTAGAGAAGGCCGCACCAAGTAATATAGCAGCTGCCCTTTTGAGAGCGTCTTGCGCACTGAGATTTAACAAGTCTTAGGCAAGTGTAGTTAATTGGTTAAAAGTATCGTCAAGGACAGCCCCCTGCCAGGAAATAACTGCCAGCAGGTCATTTATAAGGTCTTCCACTGAGCCCACTTCTAGACAGCCTCCAATATACTGAAACTCGTTTACGTGATTCTGGTAGTAGGTAGCAAAGAGCTTGGAGCCTGGCGTTTAGTCTTTGTTTAGGTCCTCGGTATTTTGACTTATTAGATTCTGAGAAAGAACCCCAAAAGCAGATATGTCTGTATTTTGAGTCCACTCCGTGAGACCCTGTTTAAAAGCATCGATATTCTAATCCAAAGCGTCTTTAGCTTTCGGGAGATAGTCCACCTAGTGCTGCATCCACAGTTTAAATGCGTTGTATATAACATCCTTGCTGCAGCGGATATCATCCCATTCAAACAGCATCTCAAGAAATCCCAGTAGGTCTTAGATACCAGTCTTGATCTTTTTATAAATCCACTCTGCAGCACTAGCAATGGCATGCATAGTATCTAGAACAGCGTGATACACACTCTTGCCGATCTATGCAAAGAAGTGCAGAGTTCCAGTAGCAGTATCTTTAACAAGCTGTCCCAAAGCCTCAGCATTGTATTTCATCCAGCTCCAGACATCTCCGGCAAGAGATCCAATAGTATCAGCAAGTTTACCAGCCCAGTCTTCAAAATCACCCACAAGGCCGTTAAAAGGTCCCCAAAGCTAAAGAGTGTGGTAGTATAAGGTATTATTATAGCTCAATGATTCTTAGCCAACAACGACTTAGTTCCAGAACTTTCCAGCATAGCAGATGCTTGGCTAAGAACATCCAAGTGATTTACTACATTAGAAACATCGTCATCATTGACTGATGGATCCACAAGATAGGTATAGTCTGGCGATCCTACTACGCCGCCTGCAACTGTCGTGCTGGGAAACTGGGCGTCACGTAGCTTGGGTGTAGAATTGAGCGAGGTGAGCTTGTCTATAGAATTTCTCATGGGATTGATCGTAATAGCGGGCTCGTCTTCTACAGAAACTGTCAAGACTGCAGCGTTCAAACCCTCTGTTATGTCAATAACGGTAAGTGACCCTCCTGCATCGGTCAAGATCTGTATTAGGGCAGACGATATGACGTAGTAAAGGCCATTAATGTAAACTGGAGTGCAACTGTGCGCCGACAGTCTGACTGTTGTATCAGATGGGGGCAGTTCTGCATCTTTCTGTGTGAGGTGGATTGTAGTGGTATAGGATTTGAACGAAGTGGACTTTTCATCTGGAGGGCTTGCTAATATGATGTTCTGTGAGCGCCATAGTCCACCAGTAGCAGGGTCATCTTGAACGATCTTTTGGAGTCATCCATTACCAGCTGTAAAGATAGTGTTGCCACCATCGACGCGGTTTATATAAGTTGACATGCGTTCGACTCCAGAAAGTAGAGGAACGGGGGCTTCCAAGCTTTCGAGTCATACAGTTGACTTGTATCACAACTGAGGTGATACACTTGATCACTTCCGGTCCTACCCCAGAGTGTCGTGACACCATCGTGGTTCATAGCTCTCAACGTGTCAGTTTGGGCTATCACGTCGCTGGTGACGAGGGCGGTAGGCTCAAAGTGACCCTCCTGCTCATCGGCTGCAAAACGATACAATGTTGAGCCTGCAATAACGTAGAGATCACTCGATCCCTCTTCATTACGAGTTGTGGCTATAGCCAAAGGAACTTCTCGGCCTGGTGTTTGCAAGGTGATAGGCGTGGCCGGACCCTCGCCATACCAGTTAATAATAGGCTCGTAAATAAGCTGTGCTGATCCTCCAGCGTATCCAGCTGTGTAGATGCCATCGACAGGCTTCCCGCTGACTCGTCCAACGGTACTCTGATACTTTCCAGCTGAGATATCAACTGTCACGTCGTGCTTGACCCAGTAGTGCCCACTGCTTCGAGAGGGATCTATGTGATAGCGGGATATATGAGGGTCGGCCGTAATTCCGGAGCGATCAATGTCAACCACCAAGTACTGTACGCCGCCCATAGTCTCAGCGAACATTGTTCCAGTGATTATTACGTTCTCAAGTTGCTCATTTGCTGCGTCGAAGGGGACGTTGATCCATGTTGGTGCATCGATCCAAGAGGTGCTTTCAGACGAGTTGCCCAACGACATGAACAAGTGATCAGTGTCATCTAGGCTGACAGCCATCATCAAACCAATTGTTCCATCTAAGGCGCTCTGACCAACTCCAAATGTGCGGACCTTTGCGCTAGTCACATCGCCTGGAAAATGGCTATGTAGAACCACTGTTGACAGATCATGGGTCTTCCATCCGGTGTGCGAATTACCACTCTGTTCTTCAATGGCATGGAGGACTCCCGAGGTGTCACAGCTAAAGAGAATTGTGTGTCCATCAGAAGTCTGAAGGCATTCAAACTTGTCCGTTGGGGAGACGATCTGCCCTTGCACGTAGTTTTGTATCAACTCTGAGCTCGCTGTAAGCCTCCCACTAGAGCTATCTTCTGGAGGAGGGAGCGGGCTATTCGACCTGGAGTCAGAAGTGTCGTCTTCGTCATCGGTATATTGTGGCTCCTGGATCAAGGTCAGCTTCACTCTGGCGATGATAATAAACCATGACATGAATTGGACACTCGTAATCGAAATTGACTAGCATATTCGCTTCGCTCAACAAATCCCCCTCCTTACACCTCTCAATCTACTTGGAAATCTATTTGTTGCCTACCTCTTCAGGGTCCAGATAGGTAATCTTGCACACCAGGTCCTGGTGATCGGAAAAGAAGGGGTCTTTATAGGTGAAAACCTTGCCACCAGGAAAGACGAAGTTTTGCAGTGTACTGATTTGCAGCTCATGCAATATCCCAGCTGAAGACTGCGCAATGTCAACTTGTATACCCCGAATCTCCTTATCAAAAGCAGCAAGTACAGATTCCAATATGAAACTCGAATCCCCGTAATCAAAACTATTGAAAATTGTTGTAGGCTCGGTGTCCGACTGGTCAGTTTCCTTCTGGTCTGAATTGACCAGCTGCAAGCTACCGGACTGATCAACTGATATGGCAAAAATATCTGTCAGCGTCTTGTCGACAACGTTCATCATGCATAAGAGGTCTCCATGGCCCCCGTACGGATTCATATCGAGCACAGAAGAGAAAGATATCTGAGAGTTCTGGACGGTCCTAAGCGCAGTCCCTTCGAAGAAAACATCCAAGGCGTAAATGATAGAAACATCCGTGTCAACTTGGACAAGAACATCGAATCCGGGGCAGGAAAAGGTTTGAGGGCTTTCGCTGGTATGGCTATGATCCATATGGATGGTGTTGCTGCCTGAAGGAGGATTGGTGACCACAGGAGTTCCATCAGCGATAAACTCGACGTGATCATCGTAAATCTTTGATGTAAAACAGGCCGAGGTAGCCAATTTCTCCAATTTGGATGATATAAACTGGGTAAGTATATTCCTGTTGATGGCCACAGCGCCACTGTGGTCACCACTCTCTGCTGGCTGTACCCAGTTCCAATCAAGTCCTGTGATTCGTGGGACGGGATTGCCGTTGGCAGCGCAAAGATGATCCAGAGTGTATACGGCTCGTTGGCTGTCAGTTGGATTTGAGATAGGATTGCCGTTGCCGTCCTTGAGAGGATTCACGATACGCTCAAAGCCAGTCAATTTGAGCGTGGAATCATCTTTGCCCTGGGTCACTGCGGTGATAGAAACCAATGGGAGACCATACTCGGCGGCGTTCTTGACATAGATATCGCGGAAATAGTTTTCGAGAACATTCCGGGCATCTTCGTCAGTGACGCTAGAGAAGTCGGGGATAGTTTCGAGGAGAGCGTTGTCCAGGTCAAACAAAAGCTGCTGCAGGTTAAAGGCAGTGTCGGAGAGATTTTCAAGAGCTTTAAGCAGTTGATCTCGGAGTTTGGGATGGTTATTGAAGTACGGCGTGTTGAGTTTCTTATCCAAGTCGCCGATGGTGAGATCCACAGACATTTTCATAGTCCACGGGGCTCCAGAAGGTCCGACGGGTTGTTTGAAGACATTCCAGCTGAACTTTCCTCTTCTGCCCCATTTGATGGAGACAACTTTGATCTGCTTGCAGTACAAATTGAAGGCGACATTGCTAGCCGTGTTCAAAGTGACAATAGGAGGTAAAGTCTGGGGCGTGTGGCCCTCCGGTAACCCCATTTGCAACATGACTCCGACAGAAAAGTCGGTGTTGTTTGCAAGGGCGCTCACTTGCGGATTGTCCGAATCAGCATCATCAGGAATGAAGAATGGGTTGATGCCCCCGCTTTGCACCATCAAGTCATCTAGACTGACCTGTACGGTAGGGTAGCCGTCGTCATCGGCTAGAAAACATAGATACTGAACGGGTTGGGATTCTTCGTAAAGATACTCCCATAAACCAGAGTTGATGCTTGCTTGAGTGGTGCCAATGACAAAATCACACTGACACCGAGGGTCAGAGAGATATGAGTCCTTGCTAGACATGCTGAGGTTTATAGTAGTGATATCCTGAAAAGTATATATCCTGAAAAGTATTTCAATAAGAAGGTTAAATGTTGGTGTTATACTATCGAGTAGAGAAGAAGTATTTTCAAGTCTGCGCAGCTGTAGTTATATACCATTTACTACGTATTACTCTGGGCTCGTGAACATTTCCTCTTCTTCTGGACAGATAGAGGATCTTGCGTGAATTATTTGCAGGTGCTCGGCCATAGCAAGGTTGTCATTCTTCAGCGCTGTTCGACTGCCGATCATTGCTACATTTTGCCAGGATTGACAGTGCGTACAGCCATAAAGCGGGCCGAGCCTGGCGTATTGGAAATGCCGAAGCTACCGAAACGTAGGAGCAATGGCCTAAATCAGCCAGCCACACATATGCAGGAAGCCAATAGTTTGCATAGGAGCAGTGACCAGAATGTAGTTCAGCCAGCCATTTATACGCAGGAGGCCGAAAACCTATATGTTGCCGTGACTGCTAAGCGTCGTAAAAATACACAATATACTGTTGACACGCAGATCGAGTCATAAGCTTTGCTCAATCAGGTAACCTGTACGGAGTACATTCATGATGACCTGGTGCTCAGACAGCACTTGGCTTTCTGGTTTGCTGACCTTTTTACTAAAGTGTCTAAGCGTAGTAGTATCAGATGTTAAAGAGCGAGGTAGAGTGCGCGGGATGCAGCGGCTCCTGGCCAGGTTAGGTTCTAAATAACAATGTTAAAGAACTTTTGACTCTTGTCACCTGCTGGATAAGCAGAACCGGTCTGAAAACAAGTTGTTCGCTAGGCCGGCTTCTAATCATCCCTGGAAGACCACTTCAAAGCTGAAGAAAACGCCTGCGCCGTACTTGTGAGGTTAAAATGTATAGCTTGCTGGTGACAGCTGTAAAATCATATCATAAGCAGCTTTAGGGCGTAGGCTAAGAGTTGTACCTATGCAAGTCTCTCTTGGAAATGGTCGGCATCTTGCCACGGCCTGCAAAGCGTCTGATTACTTCTCTCCGGCTTTTCTACCTGCCTATTAATTAAAGCTATATATACTATATATTAATATTAAGAATATTTTATTTTTCTCTTTAAATTATCTAGTATTTCAATTCAAAATTAATATTTTTATTAATTTAATACAATAAAGTTAAAGCTCAGCTAGTCTATTAAGTACCAGGTTATGTGGATAGCACATAATACTAAACACATAACGAGTTGTGCGGGTATGAGTGGCCTGTCCACAGATATTGTTGAGTCACAACGTTGTCTTGGCAACACCGCTCCTTGGAAGCTAAATCATGACTTTTACCTCATTTCTGCCATCTGAAGGCACATGACTATCTAAAACCGCAGTAACCAACGACATAGCCAATGCATCGGAGCCGAATATATCGGGTACCAAACGGATATCTGTATAATGGAGCACCGATCCAAAACTCGTGCGACGCTTGCCTGTCTCCCTTGTCGCAACCAGCATCTGAAATGTGATGGGACACGCCCTATTTGTTCACGATGCCAAGGCCTCTCGAGAGCCTGTGCATTTCCCGAATCGCGTCGAAGTGGTAGCTATAAAGCAGCATCAAGGAGAACGCGGGCTCAAGATTTCCAGGCGCATAACTTGACCCCCACTGATAGCCTGGCATCTCTTGCTTCGGAACTTCAGCAGCCGCTATCAGACTCGCTTTCAGGCTTTGGAGTGATAGAAACTCAACGCAATGATGGAATCGAGTTTGTTGATTTGTATTATGAGAACTTTCATCCTAGTCATCCGTTTATTCTGCCGAGGACAGCTCTTGATGCGAGGTATGCTGCTGGATGCCCTAACATTCAGCATGTTATGGGCGCTGTTCGGCATATTGGCTCTTTTTACACGAGTAACCCTATAATTGGAATCGAAGACTCTTTATTGGGGCAGGTGGAACACATTGATGAATTCATCGTGCAAACAACTCTGCTGACAGCATTGGCTAAGAGCATGTGCGCAGAGCAGGACCTTGCCGACGAACTACTATCAAAGGCAATGCACCAAGCAAGTCTCATTGGCATGGGTACCAAGACACTCACAGAGTTTACTTCACAGAGCGACCCGGTCCTCGCAGAAAGTTTGAGGCGAACAATGTGGATGTTGTACGTGAGCGACGCGAACTCTGCTGTTATCCGACAGGACTATACATTGAGGCTGAAGGACATGAGCTTCGATGTGGATCTCCCATGTGAAGATAAGGAGTACAATGAAATGGTAATTCGCCCAGATACATCTCTGGATAAATGTTTGCATTGCTGAAACGAACCACAAAGCTTATTCCGCAGACAAGAACGACACTCGCAGAGTATCACAGCCGCGAGTACGACATGCAAGAAAAATCGTTTTCTTCGTTTTCATACTATATCGATGCAAGTGTAATATTTGCTACTACACTGCACGCATCCCTCAAGTTCATGACCACACCTAAAGCAGAGATGATGTGTGATGATCTCGAGGCCAAGATTGCTGGCTGGTTCACTATGTTGCCGCCAAGTAAGCGAGACCTCGATGTTCGGCCTGCCTTTTTGATCAGCTCATTTTCCAATCACACATGATGATGTACACGTAAGAAAAGAAGCTGCACATATTCTATCTCCTTGTTGAATCGGACTGACTAAGAGAACCTTAGATGTCTTGCTTACATACACAGGCCCTTTTCCACCCTTAGATATGATCCTATTGAATCAATCTCATCGTGTGGATCGCCTCCCCCTCCGCTATTCTTGGGAGTCAGCGGTGGAAGCGGACTGAATCGTCAGTCCCATCTGCAAAAACTCTTACAGGCCATCCGCAAACAAAACCAGTGTCTTATTATTCTGCCTCTTGGCCCAGCCCAGCTATCTCCTTTCGTCATCTGCATGGTGGCCTGCTGTACCATTGCTCACCTCGTAGCTTGCAAGTCGGCACTACCAGAAGATGAAGCCGATGTAGCTCGATCCCGGATCCACGTTTGTCTTGGCACGCTCAGGCATTATGAGGACATATGGCCGAGGGCCAGGAAGATTCTATTGGAGCTCAAGAGAATCGCCAATTCCATTCTTCAGACTGAGATGGCGACCTTGCAGTATCAGCCCGCCTATAGTGAAGTCTCTGTAGCTCAGCGAGACAACAATCTTGGGGATTTATTTGAAGAGGAATGGCTTGATGCCCTGAGGGATTTAACATAAAGAATGAAAGTGGAGGAGGTGTTGTATTATAGACCGTGAAACGAGTAAGGCATGGGACATAAGCATTAACTGTCTGGTCTATTAACTCAAAGTAACACTATTATAGACCCAAGTTAGGCAGTATACCAGCTGCATATATGATTACCCAGAATAAGCTGTTCAGCCCATCTGATAATTAAGTCTGACGTGGAAAGAGACCGTGAAATGAAGCTGTACGGACACGGGTACAAACTAAGCGGATGAGTAAAGAGCTTAAAAGAATCAATAGGCGAAACCGGTGCTAGGGCTATGTCAGTGATGGGATTTTCATTACGTCTCAGCCATTACTAATAAAGATATTAGACCAATTACTTGGACATCGATTTGCTCTGTTCCCCGACCCTTTCGCCTGAGGTGCTCCGTGGTTCGGGGGCCACCCAAATCCCGAATTGCCTATGGGCGGGGCAAAAACCCCTTTGTCATCCCGAATACCCACGTTTATCGGACTATTACTAAACAAAGCAGGTGAAAGTTCAGGAAAAACTTTTAGTATAAAGCAAAAGACTATCTCATAGCTTCTGAGGATGAAACACCACAAGTCCACTCACTTCACTAACATCATCACTACCTTGTCAACATGGCAGCCCAGTATTTTCGGACCACGGCCCTGGGTACGATTGTCAGGTTTGCAACAAACAATCGATTCCTCGCGTTGAAGAGCTATAAAGATGAGTATCCTAAGGAGGCAAACAGCGGGCCATCAAACTCCAATCTCCCGGTGAAGGATGATTGCATACTTGTCGGATGGTGAGTGATATGCTACGCCATTAATCTGTGTTCTCTCCTCTCACGGTGAACACAGGAAATCAGAGGATGATCCCGAGAACCCTCGCAACTGGTCTACAATGAGAAAAACTGCAGTGGCGGCCCTAATCTGGTAAGTTGCTCCTGGTTTACTGAATCCCCATCGCAACCTGAACCGAACCCTGCTGAAACCAAACCTTCCTTTTAAACAGTTTATACACTTTCACCATTCATTGCGGATCGTCGATTTACGTCCCAAGCGTCGGGTACGTCAAAATCCTTTTAGAAATGAGGAAGATACACTAAATCGATATAAAGACAGGTCGTGCAAGAGTTCAACGTCCCAGAAACAGCCGCGTCGCTAGGTCTAGCGCTTTACGTTCTCGGATGTAAGCTCTTCTCAGTTACCGCTACAACCTTCGACACGCGCTAAAGAGAATCTTTAGATGGATTTGGGCCGCTACTATTTTCACCGCTCAGCGAAATCCCCTACGTCGGACGTAACCCAATCTACATTATCACCTTCGCCATATTCAATCTGCTCTGTATTGGAGCGGCCTTGACAGAGAGCTTTGCTGGATTCCTCATCATTCGTTTTCTTCAGGGATTTTTTGGAAGTCCATGCCTCGCCACTGGTGCTGCAAGCCTTACTGACATGGTAATAAACGACTTTCTCTAGTGTCGCCATATTCTCTAGTGACTAACAGCCTGCCCAACAGTTCTCCGTCATCTACATCCCATACAGGCTAGCGGCATGGTCAGGCGCTATGTACTGCGGCCCGGCACTTGGCCCATTGCTTTCAGGCTTCTCCGTTGTTGTCAAAGGGTGAGCTCCTCCTGGTTATGTACAAATTGGACCTCCTCTAACGAGTAACAGATGGCGATGGTCAATGTGGGAACTGCTATGGCTCTCGTGCTTCGTCTTTGTCCTCCTCGTCATCTTCTTACCCGAGACATCTACACTGACGTTACTCTACCACAGATCCAAACTCCTGCGCGAAGAAACTGGGTCGGAGAAATATATTGACGCAGCGTCCATTGGTTTGAGGGCTGTGACCCCGAGAGATGCCCTTACAGCGGCGCTGATTAAGCCATTCGAGATCTCTATCAAGGACCCTTCAATCGCGTTTGTGAACATTTACGTAAGCTGCTTTGACCAAGTTACCTGTTTGCATCTAACTCGTTCGTGTAGACATCCTTTACCTATGGAATATACTATTCCTTCTCCGAGGTTTTCCCACTTGTCTATCCCAAGATCTATGGGATGAATCTAGGAGAAACGAGCGCCGTTTTTGTATGCGTTCTAATCGCGTGTATCATTGGCATCATATGGTACCTATCTTGGTATCGTATTTGCATCAAAAAGCGATTCAAAACACTCGGTTCATATGACGTCCCCGAGACCTTCTTACGCCCTGGACTGCTTGGTGTCTTTGGTGCGCCGATCGGCATGTTCTTATTTGGCTGGGGCGCGAGAGAGTCGATCTCCTGGGAGGTGCCGACGCTTGGTATTGTTATTTACTGCGGCTTCTCTTTTGTTGTTGGCTCTGGGATCTTCATCTATCTCCCGTTGGGATATCCTCAGTACGCGGCTAGTCTTTTTGCTGCCAATGATGCTTTGAGAAGTTCGTTTGCTGCAGCCGCTATTCTATTTGGTAGACCCCTCTACCTGAATCTAGGGATTGGAAAAGGCTGCAGTTTGTTGGGCGGATTGAGTATACTTGGTATTGGTGGGTTCTGGTATCTCTTCCGCCATGGAGATCAATTGCGAAAGCGAAGCAAGTTCACAATCCACCAATAGATGCAGACCAGAAGGTTTACGGCCCGGGATAGATTAAATCACTGGGCAAGATGATTTAGTCTGCTTTTATCCAGGTCGTATTCACAGAACCTGAGTCATGCCACGGTCTGTGGAACGTTAATGCATACTATCTGTACTGAGTGTATCGTTCACACAGCAACCGTTAACGATAAGTTAGATAACGATTATCACTCTCTCAGCATGAGCACTTTGGATCAAGGTATCAATTCGTTCACTCATGCATCGGCATTAACCCACATTACCACTCACCCAAAAGAGCATGTGGCGGACTTGCGGAGCGGACTTGTGGAGCGGCATCGTGTAGTTGCTCAAAGGCTCAAAGCCGCGGCCTCGGGCCAGAGAAAGCTTTAATTAACAATTTGATGCCTACGAGATCTCTAGCTTAGGGCTAGACTATGTACTCGAGCCTCCGGGTTGTTTTGTCGTCGTCTACTGCTCAACGGTCAATACGTCCCTCAGCGGCGACCGCCCAGAGGTGCTCGTGCCTACTGCATATATAAACAGCCTCAAAGGCCATATTTTTTAACAATCTGTGTTTTAATCGCCCTCCATCCCCCTGCTACTCTAAGAAGTCAACCAATATCACCTATCTGCTCTATCCCATCATGTCTCGAACTCTTATCTATAAAGTCACCCAGGAACTTGATCACGATATCGAAGCAGTGTTGTCCATAACCTCCAAGTTCGATGCCGTCGCCGCATGGTCACCGATGGTTGTTCAACGCACCACAGAGGGAAAAGGAATTGGTTCAGTCAGGTCTGCGGTAACAGACTCAGGCGCCCACTTCAATGAAAAGCTCGAGATACTTGATGCTCAGTCACATATCATTAGCTACTGCACCGTTCCCAGCGACTAGTATTTATGGGACGCAACATCTCGATGCGATTGCGCCGGTCAAAACGTTGTTCACGTGGACAGCGGAGGCCGAGTCGATCGATGGGGAAGTGAAAGACACGATTGGTCAACAAACGCAGGGTCTTGTCAAGATTTCTCTCGCTGGACTGGTGCAATTGCTTGAAAGACGACAGGAAGAGGTATCGAATTAGAAAGTCTGTTAACAGAATAGTAGAGTGTGTAGCTTGGGTCATTGCTCGCGATAATTGGGTATTGGCTCCCATGTGGGACTCATACTGGGAATGAATGCCAGGGGTCTTGAATTTCTGAGAACGTTGCTAACTATCAATCTATATAATCTACAGAACGATCTGCCCTGTTGGAGCTATCCGACGTATAAAGCCAAAGAGAAACGAGAGGATGCGCTCTCGGACATAGCTTAAATCCTCTAGTAAAGCATTCTGGGCATAGAAACATGAAGTGTTCGTCGCACTCGGCGCAATAGAAGGCTTTGCCATCCCGTATACTCAAGGTACAAACGTAACACCAGGAAATGCCGGGTCTACAGTCTACGGTTTCCGCGTCCCAAGACAAAGGCTCCAGATTGGCGAAATGACCAGGCAGAGGCCTACATGAGCCACTGGCAGTACCGCTCAGGGGTTCCAGTGCTTTCAGTAGTTGTATGAGGTCCGGTTTATTGGAACGTTGAGCCCACCAGAGCAAGTCCCCGCCAATGCTGACCCAATATGGTACATGGCGTCCTTTGGAGAGGAGGAGTTTCGTGACCTCCAAATGCCCATTCGCCACTGCTGCAAATAAGGGGCCTAGACCTAGCCATTTCTCGCTGTTTTGATCAACTGAATCAACAGAAAGCAGGAGCTCTACCATGCTGAGATATCCGTTTCTTGAGGCGATGAAGAGAGGGGAGAATCCATACTCAGTCTTCAGATTCACGGAGACACCGGGCACTTCCAGAAGGAGCTTCACCACTTCGACGTTATTTTTAGTTGTGGCGGCATATAAAGGTGTCTCGTGTTCTGAAATAGAAGCTGTGGCAGTTCTTCCCGCCCCATGGGAAACTAGTTCCTCAACAACCTCTTTGGATCCTTCCAATGACGCCGCCCATAATGGACTACGATTTTGATTGTCGAAAATGTCTATACTCCTTTCCGCACCGTATTCCAATAGTGTCTTCACGACATCCGCATAGCCTTCTAATGCTGCAATAAATAAGGGTGTTCTGCGCTCTGCATTGGAAACTGAAAGGGTCGACCGAGCCCCAAAGTTGAGCAATTCGCGGACGACAGCCACATGACCTAAAGCAGACGCAAGATATAAAGGTGTCTCGAGTTTCTTGTTCTGCTTTTCCAAAAGACGCTGGTACCCGGGCTCTGAATATTGAAGTATCAACTTGACATAACTGGCATAGCCTTTTTCAGACGCCAGGTGCAATGGGGTGTCCCCATCTTTGTTCCCCATCAGTATAGATTCCTCAACGCCTGGGCGAAGAAGAAGACTAATGATTTTATCATGCCCTGCTGTAACGCACGCTAAATGAAGTGCCGTGTTGCCCTTTGTATTCGGAACAGCCAGTGTCCTTGCTGCACCATGCTCTAGGAAGAGCTCCACTAGCTCGTTATGACCTTGAGATGCCGCAATGTGTAGCGGCAGGTTTCCAGTATAATATTGATGAAATAAGGAGGGACCGGCCCCGAATTCAAATAGAACGTTGGCCATATCAATATCCCCATTGCTAGCTACGAACATTAGCGGTGGGCCGACTTCGTCCATGTGATCTGTTGCGAGACTCTCATGCCCATTCTGGAGGATAAATCTTAGTAGTCCAGCACGACCAGCGTTGAGACATGTGGAGTGTACTACATTGCCACCAGGCCTGTCTCTGATATTGGGATCGGCGCCTTGCTCCAGTAAATACTCGTAGCATTTCATTTTACCCCCTCTCGCAGCAGAATGCAATGGCGTGGTGCCATGCTTAGTCTTTGATGACAATTCAGCGTTTGACTCCACCAAAATCCTGACAATGTCTTCAAAACCACAGTAGGCTGCTTCGTGAAGGCATGTAAATCCCTGGTCATCTGCTATGCTCACGTCAGCACCGCGTCGAATAAGAATCTTTACTGATTCTGCGGAGCCAGAGCAGCACGCCGAAAAGATGGGCGTGCGTCCTAAAGCACCAATCTCATTGACGTCTGCATCGTCCATGAGATGATATGCCATGTCTATCCACCCGAAATAGAATAGTAATTCAAAAGGGCGAAGCTGTGGCTGTAAGATTGACCTTGGAGCCGGGTCTGAGCCCCTTTCTTTCGCAAGATAGTTCACGAACGACGTGAAACAGATGTTATTACTTTTCAGAAACGCTTTTGAAAGATCTCTAAGTGAGGGATCCATGAAGCCTAATTTGGCATGCCACACCCAATCGAATGCGGCATAGGGAAGAAAGGCTCTCACAAAAAGGTTAGGGCCATCGTCATCTTCCCAGACTTGCGGCAAGCTTAGAAATTGAACACAGGTCCGTGCTATGGCTGTATGATGAACCATTTCGCGTTCCATAGTGATCATGCCCTTTGCTTCCAGCCAGACGGGAGCCGGCAGATGTTTGATAAGGTATTGACGCACGGAGAAATGCGGCATGTGAAGGGTCCTCCATCCAGGAGATGAATTCGTTAGGCTATCGTGGACCTCCACGAGTGGACCACAGAATCCTAGTATCTCGCCCGCGACATACTCGTCGTTGACCGTTTCCGGGTAGTCGTCAGGGTCAAGCTCTCCAGACTGATCGATTAGTACAGCTTGGATGACTGTATAGATAGGAAGAGGACTGAATGTAAATGCAGTCCAACGCAGAAGAGCGAAGGTTCGATCTCGGTCCTGATCCGACATGTTCATGATCCTACTCCAGTTTTGGTCATAAAGGCGATCAAGGCCGGAAGGTGTATTCTCCACGACTTCATGAAGTCGTTTCTTGTTCATTGTGTTCCGCAAAGACGGCTCTTGCATCTTGATCCACAAAAACTGTCCTTGGCACTTTTCGGTCATAGAGTTTGAGATGGCCAACCGCAGCTCCTCGCTTTTGCCCCGGAGTTTCCGATTCACAACAGACTCAGAATAGGCTGATGTATCGGCCTGAACATCATTCGTACCGATCCTGTATTCTGACAAAGTTTCTTTATGATCCCCAAGAGCTTCTCTGATTTCAGGTTCGTCTCGACTAACGAACAGAAGTCTGGCGTCGGTGCCTAATGTAGCACCCATGATGTCTCGTAAGAACCTGGCAACTGATGCGTCGCTATTACCCAGCTGAGAACACTCATCCAATCCGTCTGCCACGAATATACAACCCGGTACTGCTGTGATAATTTGCTTAAACAGGTCAACAAGACTTCTTCGGGAGGCCTGCTCGGAAGAGTCATTCTCCCAGGCGCCACGAATACATTCAAAGGCGTCGTTGAACTTGGAAGCAACTTGGCGATGCCATGATCTCAGAGCAGAAAATGGATCTTCTCGGCTTTCATGATCAGATGTGAAGAAGAAATGGGCCACTGGCGTCTCTAGAGTCTTTGATAGATGGTGAACGATATGAGCACCAAGAACAGTTTTTCCGAACCCTGCAGGGCCGTTGATCCACAGCACACTTGGCTTAGATGAGTCCACTGGTGAAAGCCACGACTTGAACGCAGGTCTCTCAAATATCCATTCGCAGGTATTGTCGACACGCTTGGCCAACGAATCTTTGTACTTATCGTTTGGAGCAGATTTCCCGAGCCAAGATAGTACATCGCGTTGCATTTCAGCTTTCTTCTGTTAGCGGAGCTATGCCATACACAGTGGGGTGATAAGACTTACCCTTGATCCCCTCCTCGATCTTGGTTAGCACTTGGCGAATATCCTCTACCCATGCTGTGTTCTCCAGTCTTTTCTCCTCTGGCGTAATAAGATTATAAAGTTGCTGCACCAGCTTCTCGAAGACATCTACCTGCTCATTTCGATTCTCCTTGCCACCAAGGGCCCATTTCAGGCGCTTGCTTCTCAACTGCGAAAGGCCTCCATGTTGACCGCTCTGTAGCCGGGGCCCGGTACGACTTTTGGACAATAGATTCGTCGCAAATGATCTTGGTTATGATTTGCAGGATGCTCTCAATCAAATTCGCTGTCTCTTTGTTATCGAGTCCACGATGGTGATCGGGCCGGAGCCGCCCATCGGAGATGCCAACACTGACTCCCCACTGTTCAAATCGGGCTCTGGTCGCTCTAAAACGAGTATCCAGAACATGGGTTTCAGAATTTGAGTCGCGATAAGTTTGAAAGCGAGAAAGTGAGTCTAAACAGACGCTGAAGAGACCAGCGAGTCCGACAACACCAACGGCGAGGCCGGTCACTTCCATTTTGTTGATGTTCTGGAGGTGTAGGAAGAAGGAAATGGAGGGGACTGTGCGTAAGATTATGATATTCCTGTAATCAGCCACTTATGCATGAAGACCCAACAAGGCTCCCAGCGAGGCTCCCAGGCCGCATTTTGGGTCGCTACAAGGCAGACTACGAGACTCTCTTGGCCAACAGCCAATTGAAACCAGGATAATTGCGTGTCATTTTGCATATTATTCTGGTAAAGGAAATACCTACTAATCGGTACCTGCGGCTGAAAATAGTAATAAAAAACGGTGAGTAAATCTTTCCCGCCAATCCTTAGCATTTTCTCCAATCTCTACTACGCAAGGACTTTTACAATGTCTGATCCGCTTTCTGTGACAGCGAGTGTCGTCGGAATTGTAGGAGCACTACTACACGGCTCTAAGCGACTCTATGAATTTATCGACTCCCTTCAAAATGCCCCAAAGGACATCGCCGCGCTATCGACCGATTTGAAAGCCCTCTATGAGATACTTGCGCATGTCACAAGTATCCAGGATAGGCTGTCTAGCCATGTCTACCTCTGCACCAGCTTAAAATCGCCCTTGGAGAACTGCTTGAACATATTCGACGAGTTCACGACCTTGCTACAGGGATTCACTCAGACCTCAAGAAATGGGACCATTCAAGTCCGAGTCTGGAAGCAAATGGCATGGGCATTCAAAGACAAGGAGATCCAGCTTTTCAGGGATACGATTACGACATATAAAGTATCCTTAGACATGGCTTTGAGCGCGATGACATTGTAAGTACGCCGTGGCAGTGAAAGCGCATGAGCGAATCTCTGCTTTTGTTCTAACTCCCGCACGCTTAGTTCTACGATTGCATCATTGAACGAACGTACCAAAAGATTCGAAACAGACTTTAAAGAGGAGTTCAAGGACATAAAATTAAGATTGCAAACCTTGGATAACGACCGTATCGAATTGGCTAGCGTTGCAGGGTGTAAAGGCTCCGAATGGTATGGAACAGAGGCCAATTTTGCAATGAATCGTTTTCTCGAGTATACCGAGTCACTCTGTGATTCACCTCCAGAATCGTTCCCTGGATCACCGATTCAACTTTTGTTTGAAGAATGCGAAGAGCTTGATACACAACAAGCGTTACCAGATACTGCATCATCACGCCAACTTAACGCCATCTGCAGCACAGTACCATCCACCGGAATGAAATACGTGGCATTACTTAGTAAACCAGCCCCTCCTCATATTAGTATTCATTCATTCAATGCTGATTTGCCAACGGATGAAGAAGGAATGTCAAAGTGGATGGAAGATTTGTTGCTGGGACCAGTAGATTCAGACTCAGACTCAGAGTCTGGAAGTCCATCCAACACTCAAATTGGCTCAAAAGCCCCGGATCTAGCTACGAACCAGGACAGCGAGGTGGGCCAACCGGCCGCGGACAATAATTCTTCACCAAAAGTCTCCCCCGGGTCCATGCATCAAAAAGCGGAGGCCCAAATACCTGCAGCCTCTGCGAATTTGACCACGCCCGGATGGAAAGACATCTATAGTCCGAGTGGGTTTGACGTCCTCAAGGTCCTTCTGCTGGTCATGACTCGGAAGGATCCTCAGTTCAATATCGGCCGCATCGACATGTCATGTTCCTTTGTTGTCTGTGACATTACGCTCGAAGACTGCCCTATAGTCTATGCCTCTGACAGCTTTCAAGATCTCACGGGATATAGTCGACACGAGGTTCTTGGTAGAAACTGTAGGTTCCTACAATCCCCAGACGGCCAAGTGTTTAGAGACTTAGGTAGACCATTTACGGATAGCGGTGCTGTGTACAGTCTGAGGGAAAGTATAAAGGAGAGGCGAGAGGCCCAGATAAGCTTGGTCAACTATCGTAACGGAGGCCAACCCTTCTTGAACCACCTTAGTATTATTCCTATACCCTGGGATACGGACGAGATTCGGTATTACGTTGGTTTTCAGACCGATCTGGTCGATATAGTTCCAAGAGGTCTATGGACAAGACCATACTAGTTATTATTATAACCTAAGTACTATTTGCCTTATTTAACATAATCTAGGATATAATAAGGGCTGTAAACTTAGGGTTAGCAAAACAAGTATCAAGCTACTGAGTTAATTCAATTATCTATCAAAGATACTACTTCCCTCGAAGCTTTACCGAGGTCGCAAATAATGCTGGCATGACTCCAATATCCACTCCATTTACTGGTCCTAGAATCGCTAGAGAGCCACTTTCATTATGCTAAAATAACAACTTATCTCGTATCTACACGTCCTGTTTGCTTACCATCTTGGATTGTACCTTTTCTATCCTTCTCAACCTTACCGCATGACAAAGGTTCCACATGAAAACATAACCCATTACCCCAGCTACCAGCACCGCAACCGCCGCGATCGGCCCAACAATAGCCAACACAGTAAAGCACATCGACGCGCTCTGGAATGCATCGCTGTCTTGCAACATCGTTGTGGCCAGCCCGACTTGCATCGCGGCCAAGATGAGCGCAAAATACACCGTTGCGACTGTTATAGGTGCCACCATCTGCTTGAAGAAGTGACGGTAACTAGAGTAAGGATTCAGATATCCATTGACGAAGGCGTGTACACCTCCAGTATGAGAGCGAAAACGCCATATCCATTGAATCCGAGGGAGCCGGAGGTTGCCGTATTTAAATCGTGGATTGACATCGAGATCTGATGCTTCGAGATGGTCGGTGAAAGAAGAAACAAAGGCGGTCCAGCTCTCCCAGGTGATAGATTCCGAAAGGATGCCTTCTGCCTGTGCAACCCTCCAGTCTGACTTGTCCCGAATGAGCCACGTATAGGACTGGACCATACCGGCAGCAGTTGCCCATAGGATATCGTCGCCACAACACAGATAACGCTCCCAAAAGTCAAATGACAGTAAATAATCTGGACATGGCCTCACAAACAGCCGGTAGTCATCCCAGAGCAGGTGAAGGTCCGCTTGCTCAGCACATACAATCTTCCGGCCGTAAACGTGATGTTGATGCAGAGGTCGTCCAGGCATCGGTTTCCCAACCATCCAAAGGTGGTTGTGGATCTCATTCAGTCTTGAAACGTCTAGCTCAACTTGTAGATATGTCTTGACACCATAGTCGAAGTCAAGTCGATGAAGCTTCCCTCTGTTCGTGTAAACGGCTGGTAGGACAAGAATGCCTGGATTGGACGGTTCGATTTTACTCTGGCTATTGGGAATGTGAAATAGTGATACGGATTCGTCGAATGGGACTGGTCTACCCGTTGTCAGTGTCTGTTGTCGAGAGATTTCGTGCATTGTTAACAGATGATATAGATAGTGGCTTCAAGTTTAGTCCAACATAGCTTCTTTGCGTTGACTGTACGAAAAACAGGAGGGATAAACGTGCGACCGGTCAACCATGAGACTACAATGCAGGCGCTGACCGCTGACGTCACAGTAGCCCTTGCCCGGGGAGTTTGAGGGTGTCAAACTACGACTATTAGTGGAAGAAAAGGGTAAGGGTTGCTAAATCTTGCTTATCGTATGCTCAATCGACAAAGCAAAGATGGCGTCTTGGTGGTCATGACGAAGGAACATAACGTCACTGTGCAGTTCACAAAATCATTCCAACCACCTGATTAGTTGGTGCTATGTTGGGGCAGGGGGTTCATAAGCACCTTGGCTACGGAGTACCTAGAAGCGGTCACATCGGCCGCTGATCTACCAGCTGTGCCGCAATGGCAAATGTAAGCATGCTAGGACATCACTTACGAACACGAGTATGCAATGCACGACTGCTACACTAAATTCATATATGACCGGGTGTACTGGAGAGATGGCATTCCCTTTGGTGTCCGTAAAATCCCCAAGAATGATTCAACTCTCAATAATCGGCAACGCTACTAACCATGACTGTCGTACATACTCTCGAGGCCAGGGCCCTCGCCAAAGATGAGGCGCATAGGAAAAGGCTCGAGGAAGAGGTCGAACGACGCAAGGCGCAGGAGCAGGATAAAAGCAGAGGCGAAAATGTGTGGTTCTCCCGTCGGATCAAAGACGGCCATTTGTACCACTGGGCGCTATTTATGTACGGCAAGAAATACGAACTGAGACTCCCCTCGCGACAGAAGTTCAAGAGTTTGCCAAAAGGACATCTTGTTGGGTCGTTGGTACCGTCGATCGACTACGAGAGCAAGATCGCGCCATGGTCGATGCAAGAAGAGATGATGCGGCTTCGACAGGAGAGCCTTGACAGCGAGGGCAAGCCGTATGCTCAGGACTACTACATCTGTCAGATCGGCTGGACCAAGTTGTCAGAGAAGAGAGTTGATGAGGAATGCGAAGCCGCTCACAACTCGTTTGGAGTATATGTCCTCGGTTTCAACGACTGTCAGAGTTTCTTACGGCAATTTGCAAAGCGCATCATCAAGCAGCCTGATGACTGCGCTCTTGATTTCTGGTGGTTCGAGAAGAACGTTCAAACACCGTATCATGAGTTACAGCTTGTTCCTGCAGATGAAAATATCAAGGCGTTTCAGTTATATATGCGGACAGCCTTGTACGGTTCTGTAGGCGCGACAGCCGGGGTCGCTGGAGCGACGTATGAGCACCAATATCAATCGCAAGAGCCAATGACGAAGACAAACGGCAACAGAGACGGGGCCAAGAAAGATGACGATGATGACGGGTGCTGCGATTGTGATGGTTGTGGTTGCTAAAGGATGTATTCTGGTGAATATTACTATTATAAAGAAGAAAAAATACCGCTATGCTGTTAGTTTTAAGTTGTGTTATACAGTATTGGGCTCCCCTGGGATTGCACTGTTTCCATCTGTATTTAGTAAGTCGACTGTGGGGTCTTATGTACCAGGCTAAAATATTAATTAAGCTTAAAGGTATTACTGCTAATATAAATTAAGAAATTAAGAAATATAATATTATATTCTTTACTTAAAAATACTTATTATTTAAACTATATAGTACTACTTTAATAATATCATTTATAGTTTTTACTTTTACTTTTATTTTTCTTATTTCCTACTATTTTTATTACCCCGCCTGTTGTAAATATTTAGCGCATTACATTACAGAACATAACCTCCAAACTCTTAATATCTTCTAATTAATATTAACATACCACCGAAAGCTTAAGCCCGTACTTTATTCCACATGCCAGCGAAACATTATGCTACTTTTATATATACCAAAGCGTGCTAAACTGCCATTCTTTACACTGCGGCAGCATTTCCGAGTCAACCTCGTCGGGAATACAAGAAATCGACAAGTATATCACGTAATTTCTCCCACTCGAGAAGGGAATTCGAACCGAGCAGTCTCCGTAGAATGCTCCAGATATCGAAATATCCCTATCAATGATGAAGTGTCTAAGGCGGTCTATAAGAATCTTAATAGCAGCCGCCAGGAGATTCGGCTACTTAGAGTCCATCCTTCTATTGACTCGAGTGCCTCCCTCAGCTGCACACTCCTACACACAGACCTAAATCCTGACAGTAACTCAACTTTTCCAGCATATGAAGCGCTCTCTTACGTCTGGGGCCAACCCGATCTTTCAAGGCTGATTTCTCTCAACGGCCATCCCTTCTATATTACGCCCAGCCTGAACTATGCTCTAACCTCACTCCGACAAAGGCAAAAGGCTAGAGTCCTTTGGGTAGATGCAATCTGCATTAATCAACTAAATAATGAGGAGCGTGGTCATCAAGTAGCTCTGATGCGGCACATCTATTCGAATTCCAAGAGAGATGTAGCTTGGCTAGATCCGATAGTTACGGCAAGCCCGGGCGAGAAATCAATTTATACTGCCCAGTCAATCCTAGAAGCAGAGCAAGGAGTTAAAGAAGGAATATATCTAATAAACACAATTGTTCAGAATGGTCAAAAGCTCAAAGCTACTCAAGACAGATACCGAAAACTTTATACCCATACGAAGGAGGAGCAAATGTTGGCGGCGCTGTTTGAAAATCCAAATCTGTGGTCTCGTCTCTGGGTCATGCAGGAGCTTTCTCTAGCACCCGGGTGACCTTGGTATGTGGGAGAGCTGAGCTTGAATGGTCCTCATTGGCATTCTTTTTCGAAGATGAACCATATATCGGTGCTTTCCATACGGACTATCCGACTCACTCTGCATCCTACTACAAGAGCTTCAGCAAGGTATTTCTTCCAGCAAAACGCATCGAAGATCAGCGCCGGATATCGAATGGAGATAAGAAGAGAACCTCGTCCCTCCTCGATGTCCTAACACGTTTCAGGTCCATGCAATCTACGGACCCGAGAGATAAGATCTACGGACTCCTGGCACTAGTAACTCCAGACCCTGGTATTGAGGTCGATTATACCCAGTCGTTGGTGGAGGTGTATAAGAAAGCGACTCTGTCCCTTAAATCAGCCTAGAAACCTCGATATCATCTGCCAAAATCCTTTCGAACTCTGGGGAGGTCCCAAGGCGCTTCGACCTTCTGGCGCGGGAGCTCTCCCTTCCTGGGTTGCCGAGTTCGACGCCAAGTCTGATGCTTGTGTGCCGGTCCTTTTCGCGCAGCGCGACATCTTTGCTGCCGGGGCTGAAGGATGCGAAACCCCTTGTCGCGTGCTGGGACCTGAGCAAGATATACTGGCCCTACGTGGAGTGAAGCTAGGAACTGTCGGGCCAATCCTCTAAAAACGGGTTCTTGCTTCACAAAGGCCAGATAAGCAAGATGTCAGCGAGGATCATCTTAGGAGCGGGACTTGGAACGCTTTGATTCGTGGTCAAGATAGAGAAGCCGGACATTTGATGAAAATGCATTTGGGGGAAGAGGCCGTGCGAAACCCGGGCAGTCGATTATACGAGCCAAAGCTCGGTGGTGATAGTATACATCGGCCTCGAGACCTTAACGATCGATTCTCCACGGCAAAGTCTCATAGCGAGCACAGCCAGTCTCGGGAAACAGCCTTTTGCGCATTCTTGCGGACCATTCTCAGAGATTGCACTCATCCGCCCGGAATACGCCGCCTACGCGACTCAGAAACTGCCTCCCTCCAAGTGCACAATCGCGACTATGACAGTCAAGGGTTTATCAAGGGTTTGAAGAATTACAAGATCCGTGACAATTGGCGACTTTCCAGGTCTGCGTTTAGTCATGATCTCGAGACTGAAGATGAGATGCAATTATCATATGTTGGCTACGCGCCGTACAACAGGGATCTCATATTCACAATGACAGACAATGGAGTGTTTCTGCTGGTGCGGCCGCATGCGCAGCAGGGGGATGTTGTGGTGGTTGTGGATGGCGCCAAGGTCGCTATGATTCTAAGGAAGGCTGAAATAAACCCTCATGAAGAGTTTGGTACAAATGTGTTTCGGATTGTGTGTTCAGCCTATGCGCATGGTTTCATGGATGGCGAGGTAGAGGTTAGAGCTGATAAGGAAAGGTTGTTAAAGCAGGATATGTTTATTGTCTGAGTAGTAGTTGTTAATTGTTTGGCATCTTAGCATACCGACATAACTCCGCGTTGAAATGCTATACTCTAGAAAGCGGTACGACGACATGGTCATTAAATGCCAAGGTTGAAGCGCTATCTTACAGTGGGCGGTGCACGTCTGGGGGCAACCGGATCTTTCCGAGCCGATTTCCCTTAGCGGTTATCCCTACTACAGACGTTTAGCTTAAAGTTCCTGCCATTCCTTGTACAGCCGTTCAGTCCTCGGCAAAACGGTAGTTCTCCACATAGTACCGGCAGCGGAGTATCTACTAATATTAGCCTAATGCGAATTAGTAAATCCATCGAAAACCTCGTATTGCTGCATCTCGAGGCTTATACCCTCGAGTCCGAGATGTCAAGTCCGAGAAATTAAGTTTAAGGATTTATATCCCTGAGTCCGTGCCACTCGGCCCGCTAATCCGTTTTTAGTTAATTTTTATTTTCCCGCTAATATTTTTATGGCCATAATAGCAACTGGGGGCATAACCTGGCATGGTTCTCATACAGGCATATTCTATATTTCGATGCTTCATCTTGTTATCACTATGAGTACTGGTGCCATGGATTGCCCTTCAGCTCGTACCGAGCTTAAATACTTAAAATCGTCCCTTTGCCGTATAGCTTTATGTTTCCTAATCTTCCTGCATCCCGGTATCTGTGCGCTATACGAGCTGCAGGTTGTCTCACTGTCTTGACTTTTATTGTTGGTCGATCTTTGAGGTAAGTAAGCATAATGAACTTTAAATCCAACACCAGACTAAGTACTGTCTGACTATGCCTGTAAGAATTTATTTTCCCTGTCCCTGTCTAACCTAAATCATAAACAGACAATGGGACGTAGAAAGTCACAGTTAGTTAATGCCTCAATACTACGGAGAAGATATCACTCAGCGTCTACGCGTCTCTTGTGGCAACTTTTGCCCTCCACTCAGTCCTACGGCTAGGTATGAGTGCGGCGCAGCGTGTGAGGCTCAAATAAAACTCTTCCGGCATTTGAGTTTCGGCGCTGTCTAGAACAATCTGGTGCGGTTTGCAGGGTTATAATACAACTTCCGAAGCATCTACTCGGCCAATCATCCTTTTCTGTCAATGCTTCTCAAGAGTTCATTAATTTGAGAGGTATTTACTACTTACCTATATTACACGCGTATTGATTACTCGGAGCATGGCTTGGCATAAAAACAATCCTTGTCTACAATCCTTCCGACGACGATCCACCATGATGGACCTGCCTGTTCGGGCCGCCTGCCGTGATCCGTAGGGTCATTGCTTATGCTCAGCGTTCTAGACTTGGGAGGTCATCGACTGGCTAATGCGCACACGAGTCTTGCAGGCGGGCGTCGGATGAATAGGCGGTAAGAGATGTAAGTTGCATAGTAGACAGATTATGTTCTGGTCGTCGGAAAACATATAAAGCACCTTCCCAGCCCGCTTCAACATCGTCTCCTCGCCATCTACTACTCGGAAGCAATACCAGAACATAGTCAAGAGCGCTCGATTACTTCATCTTTCATCTCGATCATCAATCCTTAAATCAGTCACCATGGCTAAACTCAATCTCTTACTCCTTGCAATGGCCACCGGTGCTCTTGCAGTTCCGTCATCTCTCTTTGAGCGAAGTGACACGACGTGCAGAGACGACCTACCTGAGAGTACACTAGCCAACGTACGTATCGAAAGCTCTCCCAATATGCTTTAGCAATATGACTGACCTCCAAGTAGGTCCAGGAGGCCGTTGACTGCATCAACTACCTCGCTAGTCTCAACCAGCCCTGTACGGCCGGAGTCTCCGGCGTCTCCTTCTGCAGGCGTGGAAATACCCAAATTACGGGCTTGGCAGTAGGACTCCTCGCACACCAGACAGCCACGTCCTCTTGGTAAGTTTATGTCCTCGTTAAGTGATATATATAGTGCAATATCTCTAATTCACCTAATAGCAAGGACGTTGCTCGGGGCGCAGGATTGATTATGGATAGGTGCTCTAGAGGCGATGGGAAGGTGAGAGGTGCAAACCCTGCTTGGGGTAATGGCCATCTGCTGGTTGATATCCGCCGTGTTTAGTGGCAAAACAGGATAACTTTATTGCTTAAGAAGTATTTCCCAAATGCTCAAGAGCCTATGTATATCTACTTGACTTAGGTTCCAAAATCTATGCTCTAGAAAGTGGGACAACAACATGGTCGTAGAACGCCAATGCTGGATGCCAGTCCTCTTGATCCTTGCTGACCCTCGCACCACTCTTGAGACACCAGCTCACAACGTTAGCATACGCAGTACCGACTCTGAATGCAAATTGCGTATCTGCGACATGAGCTGCCCACTTCTGCACATTCTTCGCCTCTTCTTTCCCGAACTTGTCGCCTTTCGCATGTGGACAGACATCTTTCAATGGCTGCCAGAAAGCAATCTCTATCAGCACAAGCCCGAACGAGTAAATATCATATTGCGTCATGTATCTCTTTGCCTCACTACCGATGTAATCTGGATGTCGATAAATGCTTCGTTCAACGTGTGCTGGCGTCTTGGCGGCATCAATGTTTGACTCTTCGGTATCTTGACGAGAAAACTCGAAGCCAACGACAGAAGGACGTAGTAGATCGGTATAAGGACCAAAGTACACGATACTATGACTGCTAATAGCCTTGTGAACCCAGCCACTACTGAACAGCTCTGAATATGCTGAGGCAAGGGAGAAGGCGATTTTCATTCGGACTTCGAGGGGTGCCAGATGGAAAGATTGACGTCCCAACCGCTCGTGGAGCGTCATAACACGAAGGTTAGAATTCATTGATATGGACGAGGGCAATTCATATACGATCCACCAGCATTTAGTAACTTCATCCTCAGCAAAGCCAATCGCTTTTAAGATGCAGTTACTTCTGCCTGGTCGGAGCATCGCAACGAGACGACCAAGTCGCATTTGGAGCTTCGAGCGGTTGGCCATGGACCGTTCATCATCCCATGACTTTTTCTCAAAGACAACGAGCTCCCCAGTAGTCTTACTTGCCGTAATAAATCGGTCCTTTTCGAGAGTTCCCGGACGCATAGCGAAAGCACTCATTTCTAGCTGCGGGTTGCCTCGGAGAAAGTTTGTTGTACTCGGAGCTGCAGCAACTGACTTCCTGTCTACTAGCCCGCGCAGTGATGCTTCCATCGCCGGACTTCCTTCTAGAGCATTTCGTAGGAGTGAAACAGTGTTTTCGTCATCGGCCTTCCCGACGATTATGATGTTGACTCTTGTCCAGTCTTGCTTGTACTGGAGACTCTGCCGCTCTGGTAATAGTTGGTTCAGTTTGTTGGTATACTTTTCCAGCTCAGCCACGCAGTCGCGAAACTTGGACTTGTTGCCCAACGCCCATCGTAGCCGAGCTGGCAGATTGACCTTGAATGTGCCAACCGGGAAAAACGCTTTTTGCTCCTTCGATATCAAGGACGGCGCCCCGTCTTCAACCTGTTTACCCGCAAGTGCCAGGCCCTGTTTATGAAGTTCTTCGTTCCACTTGTACGCCAATTCCTTTTGTCTCTGGTATACATCCTCCACAGACGTCGACACGATACCAAACTTGGCCTGTAGCTTATTCAAGTCCTGGAAAAGCGCACTTATGCAGTCGAGTGCGTTTCTTATCTCTGGAAATATCGGGTGTAGAGCCTCGATGAGTCTGCCTTGTTCTAACCCCGCACTTCGACCCCAGCACTGCAGACGGAACTGCTCGAGCTTCAGCTGCACAAAGAGCTCCTCGCACTCTTTGGGAAAGTGTATCGCTGTGAGAACGAGGTCGACTGCTCGTTTGGCGCCTTCGTATGTAATTTGTGTGAGGGCGATGATTGAGCCTGGATCCAGCATTGTATCTGGTTGCAGTTTGGGTCGTGGCTAGGCTAATGGTGCGAGCTAGCTAAGATATCGATGGTTGGTTGGCTGGCTTGTGGTCTCGCCGGCCGTTAGATCCGATGTATGCAGTGATTGTTTAATTGATATTAAGTCGTATGAGGCAATTTTATTCAAACCATAACCAGTGCAGCCTGATTTTACGGTGTTACGTGGCATATGCAGTATTAACAAGGCCTAACGTCGGATACGGGGAAACCGGCCACCCCTAGAAACCGGCTACCTGCTTTTTAACCTAACTACCTAATTTATAATATCTTTAAAAATTTATAACTTTACTAATTTTAATTATAAAAATTTATAAACTATATTAATTAATTTAAAATAATAAAATTTATTAAAAAAAATATAAGTATTGCTTTTTAAATAGTTATAGATAGAGTTTTTATAAATAAAGCTACTATAGCTTATAATATTAACTATTTTACCCTTTAAAATTAAATTAAAAGAACTATAATACTAAAATAAGCTTATAAACCTAAATAAAAGCTTTTAGCTATTTAGGAAAAGTATTTAAAAGATTAAATATTAGTTTAAGCTAACTTAGAATATTTTATATTATACTAGTAAGTTTAATACTTTATAAACTAGATTATAATATATAATAGCTTTTTAAAAAGTATTAAAAAATACTAATTATTTACTTTTATAAGTAAAAATAAAAAAGTAAAGACTTTATTAAGAAAGTATATAGATTTTAATTAATATAATAAAGTATTTACTAAACTTATTAAAGATTTTTTTATATTATTATTAATATTAGTAATTTAAATAGTTAAGTAAAGGAATAGATATAATATTAATAAAGTTAGTATAATAAAAGGGATAGAACTAAATAGTCTTTTTATTAGTTTAAAAAATAAGAAATTAGTACTTATTTATTAGCCTGGTTTAAGGTCTTAAATTATAGTTTTTAAGTATATTTTAGTAATAAAAAGGTCTTAAAATTTTTAGTAATTTTTAAAAGGAAAATAGTTTAATAATAATATTTTCTAAAGAAATTAAACTTTTTAAATAACTAAAGCTTTACTAATAATAAGAAAGGCTAGATAAATAACTATATAATATTAATTTAGCTAAAAACTATATTTATTTTATTAATAAAGCCTAAGAATTTTAAAAAACCTTATTTATTAATTCTTAATAGTTATAAAAGTTATATAATATAAGGACTTTTTATTTAAATATTATATTAATAATATATTTATACTTTTCTTTTTAATATATACTTTTTATATCTTTTAGCTATTAAATATTATAGTCTTTAAACTATTAAAAAGAGTATATTAAAAACTTATTTTAAATTTTACTTTTATTATAGATTTAAGTTATATTAGTAAAATTACTTTTTTATATAATTATAATAAAGCCTAGAAAAAAGCTATTGTAATTAAACTATAGTTAGTTAATTTAGTAAAGGTCTTAATAAACCTAATAATTACTTAGACTTTTAAAATACTAGCTTTTATTATTATAGCTATTTCTTTAAATAAACTAAAGAATTTTAGTTTTTTTATAACTTCTTAATTATCTATATAGCTTTATTAAGTTCTTTAAGGTATTTTAGGTATTATCTTTAATAACCTAGCTATTAGGCTACTTTTCTATACAATTAGTAATTAACTAAATAGTTATAACTTACTAATTAAATACTAAAGAAAAGAAATTATAATAATAGTAATAAAATAAAAGAATATTTATTAAAAAAAGGAAGAGTTATATATAATAAAAATACTAAGTTTATAAAGGTTCTAGCGATTTTAAAGGCTTATAAATAGATATAAAAAGTATTATAACTAAGAAAAATATTATATAATATTTAAAGAATTAAATTTAAGGATCTTTATACTTAGTTTTATTTAAATATTTACTAATATAAATTTTAAGTTAATTAGAAAAATATAATAGTAATTAATTAATTAAGTTCCTAATATTATCTTATTTTTAGTATTTTATTAAGGGTGGCCGGTTTTCCCGTATCTGACGTTAGAACTGAATGGGCTGGGCTGAGCTGAACTTGGGTGTCTTAGGGTAGCCAATCACAATCACAGCATCAACGTTATCACATTATGCAGGCGTAGCGTCTGAGACATGACGGAGCCAAGGCAGATTCCATCCTCAACTTCACTCTTTTCGCATTTTGGACTCTTCATCACGTCAAACAGTCAGCATGGAGACTATCATAGACCCTTTCAGCCAGATTCTATGGCAAGCTCCTTCGACGCTGCCGGCGAGCAGTGTACACCTCCAGCCTGTGGAGCAAGAAGTCAAAGAGCGGCTCAATCGAAATGAAAACAGATTTCCAACCTTCTTAGCCCATGTCTCATCCTTGGAAAAGAAGGGACGAAACACAGAAACTGTTTTCATCGATGAGTACATCCAAGGCTTCACTGAGCGATCATTCATCGATCGCGGAGCAACCTTCTCAGTAGAACGAGCCATCGCAATTCCAAACCCTCAAACGATTAGCTCCGCTCCCGCAGTCATCCGTCAAAAGCGCGTCGTGGCTTTGAAAACAGTTCGGATCCATTCCCAATCTGATGATCTACCCAAAGCAGGCTGGGACCACGTATTGCTCGAAATTCGCGCTCTTCTCCACGAGACCCTTCGCTATCACCCTAACATCGTGCGCCTCGTCGGCTTGTGCTGGGGACCCAACGGAGCATCCGGAAGCGTTTATCCTCAACTCGTAATCGAGCATGCAGAGCATGGAACATTAGAGGATCTTCAGAGTAACTCGAAATCGCCACTCTCGTTCGCTGTTAAGCAGAAATTGCTGTATGATGCGGGGAAAGGCCTCTCGATTATTCACGCATGCAGCATTATCCACGGGGACGTCAAGCGACAGAATGTACTGATATTCGCAGACAAATCTAGCGATGGGGCTTATGTAGCTAAACTGGCTGACTTTGGAGGCGCTGTCTATGGTTCTGAGAAGTATGACTCTTATCGCTTCATCTGCAAGACACCGAGATACGCGGCTCCAGAAACCGACGGCATAGTGACAGCGGAGGCTGCGAAGCTATGCGATGTCTACTCTTTTGGGTTACTCGTTTGTGAAACCTTTGCAGATGGCGATTTGGCCAATCTACATTATGAGTTTAGTCCTCGGCGGGAGGCGTTGGGTTCATCGGTGACGCTGGCACAATTGAAGCGGTCGGGACGGCTTCTGCACAGGGCGACATCTATGATTCAGGATTACTTTGACATGCGCGAGATCAACCAAGATTGTACGGAGATGGTTTTATATGTTCTCGAACAGACGATACAAAAGAACCTCGGAGACAGGTCTTTGGCAAGGGCACAGGCTACTCTGAGGGGCGTTCCGTACGTCAAGGCTATTGACATTACTACCATGATGATACTAACGATGTGTGTTCCACTAGGCTTACCGAGATCGACGATTACCTCAGTAATGTCGACCAAATGAATCGCAAGTGGAAGGAAGTTGAAGATAACGAACCTCCAGTGAGTGACCTCCCCTCAGGCAACTTCCTCTTCCCAGCCTGGGACATGAGGCGGCGGATATACCAGAGGCTGGACTAACATCTTGTTAGGGAAAGCATGGAATTAGTGCAGATGGTGCTGGACTATTCCTGGGCACAGTTGGAGCTACTTACGATCCCCAGAACAACACGTAAGAGATACCATAACCAGCAGACCTACCTCTACTGATATTTTTCACAGTCCCGGCTTTCGGCCCATAGTCAAGGCTCCAATAAATCCAGGCTTCGTCTTTGAGCCAGAGAAACTGAAAAACATCCTGTCATGGCAACAGCAGGAACATATCCTCGAAGCGCTTCAAGCTATTTCTGAATCTGGTGATCATAGCCGTGACGTGGAGCTTCATAAGCTCTTTGCAGCTTGGTTCCTCTTCAGATGCCACGTCGCGGAATTCGGCACATCCCTCGACCCCGAAAAGGCGTGCACTGCACTTCGAAGAGCGGCAAGCGACGCGGTGACCGGATCTGATGACTCAAGCGGGTTCGAGTATCTCGCAGCATCGTGTGTATGGCGCGTGAGCCAGGCCCTGGGACAAACACCACCTGAGTTGTTAGCTGTCTTTCCGTCTAGTCTGCAGTGGGCTACTCTTCGTGGAGGATGGCAGGCTGGTCAAGATCTCGAGGATGCCTTGCCACATTTGAGTGATGAGCAGAGACAGAACGCAACTGAAACATACCAGAACGCGAGGAGGCTTGCCAATTACTTCAGCGGTGTTCCTGGTTCGCTCGCATTCCTACCTCGACATTTGAGGAAGGAATTTGAAGTCGACAATGTGGCGAAACTTCAGGAGGAACTCAAAGAGGAACTTGGAGGAGCGTATGAGCAGTCACTAAAGACCTCACTCACAGGGAACGAAAATACGCAGCAAGTAAGTCCCTTTGACAGGATCTTTGTCAACAGCCGTGGACATGGAGTTCTGCACATGGCAGCAGCCCGCGGACAAGCCAAGACAATTGAACACCTCATCAACACGTTCAGGCTAAACATCGACCTTCCAAACCAAGACTGCGAAGAAACGCCGTTAGTCTGTGCTTGTCGAAATGCTCACTTGGAGGCTTCTCTGGCCCTACTTCGCCACGGCGCCAATCCAAAAGGGCATCCTTTGGGTCAAGATACTCCTCTCCACTGGCTCTGGAGATTTGAGAAAGACGAGATGATGCAAATGGCGAGAGGGCTGCTCGACGCTGGAGGCCTTATCGATGCTGCGTCGGGTGGTATGAGAGCTGAAGTCCTCAAAGCGCACGCCGACTGGGAGGGGACTATGTCTATCCAGACGACACCTCTTGGGAGATGTGTTCTCTTCCAGAATATCCATGCCGCTCAAGTCCTCATTGCACTTGGAGCTGACCCCCTGATCCAAGTTGACGGAAAGTCACCTATCCAGCTTGCCGCCATGCTAGCATTACCAAATTTCCTACGACTATTCTTGTATCAAGATCATGATGAATCTAGAATCTCAGGATTGTTTAATGGATTTGACGATCTTACTCTTCTGAAGGCGACCCAGGAGCAAAAGGCTGGCAACAGAGATACGTTTTCTTTGCTTAGCCGACTCATCAGAAACGGCCCGAGATATCGCTCTGATGTCGAGGAAACACTTGCCATTTTCAAGGAGCAGAGAGAACTACTGGGCACCGCCTCTTCTAATGGATCATCAGGGGAAGCCTTGTGCATACAGATTCGACTTGGGAATCGTGATATCGTGGAAGCGTTACTAAAAATGGGCCATAATCCCTCCGGCTCGCCTGATCATCGACCCATGCGTGAAGCGATCATACTTAACGATGACAAAGTATTTCGACTGTTGAGAGACTATGGCTGTGAGATCGAAGGTTACCCTGAATGGCCACGGACTCTACTCCATGACCTGGCTGCGAGACCGGCTTCATCACCCCCTGGAATTGTCATGGCGGAAGAGCTCATAGCGTCCGGAGTATCTGTTACGGATCATCCGGCAGGAACTCGACCGCCTATTGTTGAAGCCATCTTACATGGATACCTCGACCTAGCAAATCTCCTCATCCAGCATGGAGCGCGAATCAACAGCCCTTATCAATTGGGACCCGACCTTCCGAAGATTTCCATCTTCAAGGAGCTACTTGAGCAAAGAACAGAGACATCACTGTCCATCCTACGATCTCTGCTAACATCAAGCGACACAACAGCTAATCAAGTGTCTGTTCTACGTCACAATGAGCAGTTTGACTTCATCGTGGATCACATCGATGATCCTGCCGAACAAAAAAGCGCATGGACTATCCTTGCTACCTCACCACCAGCCCGTAAGAACGTAGTCGAAGCAGAGATCTACATGGCGCAAGTGCAATGCATGCTCTCAGAAAACTCGCCCTTTGCGACCAAAGAATGCATAAACTTTGATCATCCAAAGTTTGGCACCGCTTTGTGCCGCGCCGCTTTGTTCCAGAATCATTTCCTTGTCGGAAAGCTTCTCCGTAGCGGCGCTGATCCCAATATCAGATTCCGTCAAAACTTTGGGCCTGCGCAGCGATATTTTGGCGATGGATCGCCGATCAATCTCGCGCTGGGCTGCTATGAAGTAGCTATTGAAGGCTGGAGCGAGACTGTGCCCGATACTATGCTGGAGGATATGCGAAGTGTGATAAATGAATTGGAGTCTATTCCGGACTATCCGGAGGAAGCACTTACTCGAGGAGAGGCACTGAGGAAGCGGCATGAGGATATCTTACAGCTGCGAGATGACGGATGGGCTATGCAAGCGCAGATGGCTAATATGAGCCTTGAGCAAGTACCGGTTGATCTATCAAACATGAGCGCGGTACAAGCGCCAGAACTGGAGGAGAGCCAGCGGGAGATGTTTCAGGCTACAGAGACAATTATTCGCTGGATGTTTAACTCGCAGCGCTACGGAACAATTGGACGAGCAGAAATGGACAGGATAGCAGAAGGCGAGAATGCATAGTTAGCCTGCCACAAAGATAATTCCCAGATTAGATCAATATGTATGCGCTGTTATCAACCTATTCCTGATAAGAACCCTCGCGTGACCTACAGTAGCACTCACCCACCATCCCAACAAAAGATCCAGCTTCCTATCTCGACCACAATCTCAGAACAATCCGGTACTTGGAGATGCGGGGATGTCTCTCGTGCCTTGATTCTCGCACTGATGGTTGCCACGTGAAGTGCCTTATGCCGGGCTATCTCCTTAAAAGAGAACATGCACTGCAACCCACACGCGATCGGTTAAATGGCTGATATCTCGAATCGGTAGGATTTCCGTATGCGATATATCGTCAGAGGGGCAGAGATGCATATTCTTGGCTCGTTTTGGTAATTACCTCGGTTCTGGTATATATAACGCTTTGAAAATAATTAAAAATGTGTAAGTTTCTTGACTTTGTGAACGTGATAGCCACAGAGTATGCACCGCTGAGCGTAGCCACTTATCGCGTTACTTTAAGCCGCCACCGAACTCAGAGTAAATGCTATAAATACCCGAGGCCATCGCATATTTTTTGAACATGATTTTCTGAGCCAAAACATTCGTTGACCCAATTTTATCGCGGTCATGATGCTCACCGCAACTTATCGCAATCTTTCATATGTGCTCCTGTTATACCTGAGCTTCACCACCTTCCTATTCCAGACAGTATCATGCCTCGCCGTCCCTTCATCTGAGGATACTTCCAACGATAACTCCAAGCGAGCTGATGAGTCTGGCGATGTCTATTTGCTCGGCGTCGGCAAAGCTGACGTGACTGGTCCTGTCGTCGAGCTTAATCTCATGGGTTATGCCGACCTCGGACAGATAGGAACAGGCTTGCGCCAGCGACTCTACTCTCGCGCTTTCATCGTTGGCAATCCGGATGAACCCGAAGAGCGATTTGTGTACTTGGTGTTGGATACCCAGTCTGGCGATACTGCTATTCGCAGAGGTATTCTGGAAGGCATCGCGGCTCTTGGATCAGAGTATTCCGTCTACACGACTGATAATGTCGCTGTCACCGGGACACACTCACACGCTGGACCAGCAGGTTGGAATAACTACCTCATGCCCCAAATCTCCGCTCTAGGATTCAATAAGCAGGCTTACCAGGCCATTGTTGACGGTGCAGTTCTGTCCGTCAAGCGCGCACACGAAAATCTTACCAAGGGCCGTCTCAGCGTAGGCAAGATTCGCATTGAAGACGTCAACATCAATCGAAGTCTTTATGCGTATCAGGCCAATCCAAAGTCTGAGCGGGATAAGTACCAGGATGAAGTCGACAAGGAATTGACCATGCTCAAGTTCACCCGCGATTCAGACAATAAAGTCACTGGTGTCTTGACTTGGTTCTCGGTTCACGGTACAAGTCTTTACATGAACAATACCCTTGTTGCTGGGGATAATAAGGGCGTCAGTGCCTATCTTTTGGAGCAAGCTGTACGTGGAACTAATGGAGCGACTGATGACTTTGTGGCTGGATTCTCTCAAGCGGCTGTCGCAGACACTACCCCAAATGTCGAAGGAGCCTGGTGTGAAGATGGTTCAGGACAGCAGTGTGACTTTAAGGATGCAACCTGTGGTGGTAAAATTGAAACTTGTCACGGAAGAGGACCTTTCTGGGGCCTGAATGACGGAGGCACCAAGTCCTGCTGGGAAATCGGTCGTCGCGTCTTCAAGCAGGCCGATAAGTTGTATGGTCAGATGCAAGACGGAGATGGTGTTCCGGTTACTGGAAAGAGTGTTCTTGGATATCACTCATTCCAGGACTTTTCCGACTTCGCCTTTCAACTACCCAATGGTACATCAGCCAAGACATGTGCAGCGGCCTTTGGGTATTCTTTCGCCGCTGGAACTACCGACGGCCCTGGGTACTTTGACTTCAAGCAGGGTGATTCAGGTGAACCTGATGCCAGTCCCTTCTGGGCTCTTGTATCAAAGGTTTTGCGCAACCCTACCAAGGAGCAAGTCGCATGCCAGTCACCCAAGCCGATTCTCATTGATGCTGGTGAGATTACACTACCTTATGCTTGGGCTCCCAATATCGTCGATATTCAAATGCTTCGTGTCGGTAATTTCTTCATCATTGTTTCAGCACCTGAACTTACGACGATGTCTTCGCGACGTTGGCGCAAGAGTATCAGTGATGAGATAGAGGATAGGGGTGGTGTTGAAGGCGATCCTATTGTTGTCGCTGGTGGACCTGGTAATACCTACGCGCATTACTGCACTACGCCTGAAGAGTATGATATACAGCGCTACGAAGGTGGCTCCACTGTTCACGGCAGACATAGTCTTGATGCGTACATCAACCTTACGACGAGCTATCTCGGATACCTCCTCCAGGAAAAGGGCGCTTCAAAGCCACCAACTGGTCCATCTGCACCGGATAACCGAGACAACTCCATCTCTCTCACCACCGGCGTAGTTTGGGATAATCCCAAGATCGGCACCAAGTTTGGTGATATCATCGAAGACGTTGGCAAGTCAAAGTATGCAGTTGGCGATACCATCACTGCTACTTTTGTGGGAGCCAACCCTCGAAACAATCTTCACCTTGAGGATACATATGCGGCAGTTGAGAAGAAGGACGGATCTGAATGGGTTCAAGTTCGGACTGACGAAGATTGGGATCTTGTGTTTGAGTGGACGAGGCTTGATGGGTTGCTTGGGTCTAGTGAGGTTGCTATTACCTGGGAGACGGGATGGCAGGATGCCAAGGATATTAGTGCTGGGACGTACAGGTTGAGCTATTATGGAGATAGCAAGACCCCCATCACCGGTAAGATTAATGCGTTTACGGGTAGCAGTAGCGAGTTTACTATTGCTTAGGTTTCTTGGTCGGTATGGAATCAGGTTACACTGACACAAAAGGATCTTAAGTTTTACCAACCACTTTCACATTCGAAGGAGCCAGTGACTTTTTAGTAGGCCGCGACACCTAGTAAACTATGGTTCAAAATTACATGCGGGCCCTTTGCGCAGAGAGTCACTCACGACCACGTACCCTGCAGTTCACTTCATCTCGAGTTTGGGGTTAGTGTGGGTTTCTTCTCAGTTCTGCCGGCTGATTTAAGGTCTCAATCAGCACTGCCAATCCTGGAAGACCATTTTTCTTTTATGTAGTCGATAAGATCCTGAATAGATCCTTGAAGCGAGGCGGCAGATCGATAAACCCGAGATGAGGGGCAGTATTGGGCGGACCATATCAGACCACTGACATGCCATGTCGTAGCCACGTACGCATCTGCATGTTGGTTACTGTCAAATCGACAGAGCCAGTCATATTTAACCTCGGAAATTCGCTTAGCAGAGTGTGCATGCTGCCTACGCAACCATCAGCCATTTTAACCTGCGGATTCCTCCATCTTCTGTTATCCCTCATTGAGCGCTTTTCAGGCCATCACCATCAGTATGTCGACTGTAGACGCAGACCACGTTCTTCATCCAGATGAGCAGGTTATACATGTCTCGATCCACAGAAGTCTCCTGCTGAACAGTCCTAGATCACCGATGATGCCGACTGGTCAATCGGGACAGTGCGCTTCTCACTGATCTATACGAAGAGACTTGGCTGACAAGTGATAGGATGCCACCTCATCAACAACGAGCATCTCAAGCTCCATTTTGAACTATCGCCATGAGAACGGTAGAACTTACCACGGCTACAGAGACGGAAGTCAGCAGCATTATCACCATTCACTGCCGACTTTGAAGTTTTAACAGCCTTTCTAGAATATCATCTCCCGAATGACCAGATCGAGAATGAGCGTCTAGGTATAGCAGCACGACTAGATTCAAGCATGATACTGACAGACCAGACCTTCAGCATAACCTTTTCCTCCTAACATTCGGAAACAAACTAGGTCTTGCTCCGCCCAATGACTCAGGCGCAAAGATTGCACACGTACTTGACATAGGAACGGGAACCGGGATATGGGCCATTGACTACGCAGATGAGCATCCAGAAGCTGAGGTTGCTGCCCTATCCCCCCAAATCCCACCAGAGGCTTTACTAACTGCATAGGTCATTGGGGTTGATCTCTCACCAATTCAACCAGCTTTGTGAGTAAACCCAGGGTTATACTGTACTTTTCCCACTAACATCTGCAGTGTTCCGCCAAACCTTCGTTTTATTATTGACGACATTGAAGAAGATTGGGAATACAGCCAGCCATTCGACTATATCCATAGCAGAATGATGGTATTTAGTATCAAGAACTGGGAGGACTATATCCGCAAGATCTTCAAGCATGTCTTCAACTTCCACTCTCACCGATGATACTGACCTGTGTAGCAATCTTAAGCCTGGTGGCTATGTGGAGATTCAAGAAACTGGAGGTATTATTCTCTCCGACGACGGCACTCTTACCCCGGATCACGCCCTCTCCCGATGGTGTAGCCTCCTCGGGGAAGCTTTTACTAAGCTTGGAAGTACCTCCATCGAATTTGACGAGATAAAGGCTATTATGCAAGAAGTCGGCTTTGTCGATATAGTCGACAAAAGATTCAAGTGGCCCACCAATCCGTGGCCTCGGGATAAGAAGTATAAAGAGTTGGGAACATGGAATAATTACAACGCTTCGAACGCTTTGGAGTCGTTGACCATGGCGTCATTTTCGAGGGCTCACGGATGGTCGCGGGAAGAGGTTATTACGTTCCTTGTTGATGTGCGGAAGGATCTGAATAATCCGAGCGTTCATACTTATAATCCCATGTGAGTGTCCCCAATGCGAGCAATTGTCAGGGACTAACTATTGCCAGATGTTCAATCTATGGAAAAAAGCCTGATGCTTGAGATGGGCAAGGGACAATTGTTATTTATGTTTTATGTCCCAGCTTTCTGTTGAGAATATAAAGAAACCTGGCGAGCTGTCTGTGTTGACTATCATGAGCATGACCTAGTTGTAGTAGTCTATGAATTTGAGTATTCTATGCTTAAACTGGCAATATTATGACACTTCGCGGCTCCGAGACCGCATCCTTAACAGGACAGTCTGAGCGGGTGGCTATCAATAAGAACTAGAATATAGACAAGAGCCTCCAATCCTTACTAATACCCTTGGCAAAGATGAAAAGAAGAGCCGAGACTGCATACGCTGCGCCACAAAACAGAACTAAGGCAGTGTAGTGGTTCCCATCACTTGTGCCTAGGATGAGCCCTGAGATGGGTACTCCAGCCAGTATGGCAAAGCTTACTACGCCATAGGCCGTGCCGTACCTTGTGGCATATTCCTCCGTTTTGCAGAGCTGAGCTACACATACTGGGGTCAGGCTGAAAGCAGTGCCGCTGAAAAAGCCATAGGTTACAGCGAAGGAAATGATGATAGCAGCGTTAGACCTCGCATGGAGCCATAAACAAAAGATTGATAAGGTGGAGAGAGTTGCGCAAATGATCATGACGTTGAATCGACCGAGCTTATCGGCAACAATTCCAGGTAGACAACGTCCCAAGGTAGATGCCGAGTTCAGAATCGCTAGTATGCTGGGAGAGAGGTCATGGAGTTCATGGAAAGAGGTGTATGTGGTGATGTAAGCTGGAGGCACCAAAACAGCCCAGTCCAAAATAAATATTGCCATCATCGTAAGTGTGAATCTAGTGTCTTTGAAGCCCTTCCAGTCGAGAACAAGCCGCGAGGTCGGATTTGCCGGGAGCCGTGTCTTGAGTAAGGGCAGACTGGCTAAGAAACACAAGAGGGTAATGAGCGCGAAGCATCGTATTGTCCAGGGAAATCCGATACGGCGTGAGAGATGCGAAAAGGCAAGGGGATAGCATAAGCCTCCTATGCCACCAGCAGTTGTTGCGAGGCCAGTTGCCAGTCCACGATTTTGCATAAACCACTGTCCAAGGGTAGCGATACTGGTAGTCCATATGATTGAAGAGGAGAGACCTCCAAGACACCCAAAGGCAAGCATAAACTGGTAATATTCTTCTCATCGAATGAGATCAGCAAAGGACTCGGCTTGTCTTATTCGCATTGGGACTTTCTTACTTGTACAGAAGCTCGTACATATTAGCGAGACGACCAAACCACATGCCCCAGTAGGGAACAAGTATTTGAGGCCATACCTATCAAATATTGGACCTTCAGAAATGTAAGATACGGTTCTGTGTCACTCGGATGCTTTAGGCGATGAGCGTACCTGCCTGAATGCCCCCAAAGAAGAAAAGAAAAGCGAAAGTGCTGAATATCCACGCGATTTGGGGCTCTGAATATTTCTCGAGCTGATTGACGAGGAGCCACGCTTGGAAGATACCAGTCGAGTTGAGGAGCCCCGAAGCTGGAAACAAAGCCAGCCATGCCCCCAAAACGACGCTATACGCCTTAAAACCCCGGTCGGGGTAGGACTCAAAGATAACTGGATGTACCGTGGAAGAAGACATTCTGTGGAAGAAGTGATCGGAGTTTTACAATATTGTGGGAGATTGTAATGGGCTTAGGCACATGGGCTTGTCAAGGGAAAGGCGTAGTGCGGGTCGGTTGCAGATCAAGGACTCATTGAGACAAAGAAATGTGGATAAGGCTATGACCTGTCGCCATTTCCCCAGTATAGAGTATTTGCAAATATAGAAAATAATCGCTTCGATTCAGGGATAGAATACATCTATAAAGCAATGCCTACTGAAGCTCGTATTTATTATGTATAGCCGCTTTCCCGTTCTTACCCAAGAGCGAACTAATCAGGCGGGCCAAGATAAGCCTAGTGTGAATGTATAGTCGCTACTGGATTTTATGAGTTGATGAAGTAGCTGCCTGATTTTTAGCCGGCTTAGCCATGCGGGGTTGTCTTTAACATATTTCCCACTTATTATTTATTATAGTATAAAACAGCTATTGCCGAGATGAAGAAAAACGTTAGACAGTAAGTCTTCAGGCCATTTATGATATCTATCCAAGCTGTCTGGGTTATTAATATAGATAAAGGAGTCGCAAGCCCGAGTATTGGCAGACCTTGACGAAGCTCTAGTGAGGCTTCCTCAGAAAACGGCATGAATCAACCCGCCATCCTAAACAACATGACGATTCATCAAGGCGAAGTCTTGTTTCATACGAGAGATGTTGCAGCCCTGGAAGAAAATATGTTACCTGCTCCAAGTGCTGTTGACGGCACCCCTCCCGATCGCCCAGACTACATAGGAAGGCTCGGCAACCTTAGCACTCAGATGGCCGAGAGGTTTGCACAAACTCAGAATATGCAGCATCTTAGAAAATCTCTTGTCTTGACACAGAAGACTATAGCAATTATGTCACAAAATCACACGGACTTTGCAGACCAGTCACACAGCCTTGGCTCTCAGTCCAGGAAGAGATTTCTACATATCGGAGAACTGTCGGACATCGAGGAAGCTGTTGCCCTAATGACACGGTCTGTTTACTTGACTCCTGGGGACTCCCAGATTCTTCCTGGGAGATTGCATGACCTCGCGCTCGCGTTAGGTGACAAATATTCGTTTACCGGACAAGTGACAGATGTTCAAGCGGCTGTTGCCACGGCAAGGCGAGCAGTTGAAGCCACCTCCTCACAAGACGAGGAAGGGCTTCCTGGAAGGCTTCACAATCTCAGCATCCAGCTTGGTTTTCGATATAAGCGAATTGGAGACATAAAGGACCTAGTCGATTCTCTCGATGCAATTAGGCAGTCTGTTAGACTTACAGCACAGGGCGACAGGCTCCTTGGTCAAAGATACCACAGCTTGGCCTTATCGCTGAGAGTCAAATATGATTCAGGCACAGATATAAGTGCTCTTGAGGAGTCGGTTCACACAGCTCGAGAAGCTATCAAAGCTACGCCGCATAATCTCCCAGGCGCAGAAAAGGGCGACAGGTTAGCCAGTCTTGCCTCTCAGCTAGGAGCGCGTTATCTACGCAAAGGGGCAATTGAAGATCTAGAGGAAGCTATCAATATAGCTCGAGAGTCGATAAAGGTCACCCCTGAAGGTAATCCCACACTGACTGCAAAGTACATTACCCTCAGCGTCCATCTGAGGAACAGATACACCCGCATTGGATCCATGAAGGACCTGGAAGAGGCGATCAGTGCCACCCGCAAGGCTATCGTAGTCACTCCAGTGGAGAATAAACAGAGGAGCGACCTGTTGATTAATCTAAGCATTCGGCTGGGCTTGAAATACGCACGCACCAAGGAAACTGCCGACTTCGATGAATCTATCAGCGTGGCCCAGCAGGCCATTGAAGGTATGGCAGACGACCACCCCAGTAGAGCCATAGCACTGGAGGTTCTTGGCATACGACTACGGAATAGGTATCTACGATCAAGAAACCTCCACGACCTATCTGAGTCTATCAGGATGAATAAAGAAGCCATAGAAGCCACGAAAGAACCCTCTCGTCGAGCAGGGCTGTTCTTCAATCTCGCTATTAAGCTTCGATCTAAATATTTGCATACGAAAGCTATGGAGGATCTGGAACAAGCGACCTCCGCATGCCGTACTGCAATCGAGGGAACACCAAACGACGACCCCATCATAGCCAGACGATTGCATGTTCTTGGGAATCAACTCCGCACGCAATATTCACGCACGAAGGTGGCTGCAGATCTCGAAGAGGCCGTCCAGTGCTTCAGAAATGCTTTGCATCATAATGCGGCCCCCATCAGTATCCGAATAAAAGCTGGTAGGACGCTGTTGTCGTTTATGGATGTTTCTCAAGGAGGGGGCAAGAAGCATATCTAGTCGCTGAGGCAACTATTCAGTTGGCTCCCTTGCTGAGTCCACCCTCGCTTGAAAACAAGGACAAACAGCACCTTTTGGCAGAAATAGCAGGACTTGCCTCGGATGCGGCAGCCATTGCCTTGCTGGCTGGCAAGGGAACGCTCTCGGCAATTCGTCTTCTAGAGACAGGACGTGGGGTACTAGCGAGTTCTCTTCAAGATTTGCGAGTTGACATCTCTGAGTTGGAAAAGAGGCACCCTGACTTGGCTCACTCTTTTGTGACTCTTCGTGATCAACTTGATGCACCTTTGTCACCAGAAGGGGCTGACGCGGAAGCGACAGAAACCTCCACTGAGAGTGACCAGCGACATAAGGCTGTTAACAGAATGCCAATACTTCTTGGAGAGATACGCAGTCGTGCCGGGTTTGAAGACTTTCTTCTTCCTCCGTCAGAGGCTGAGCTACGAGCTGCAGCAACGCAAGGTCCTATCGTCATCATCAATGTCAGTAGACACCGATGCGATGCCTTGATAGTAGAGCAAGCTGCCCTACGGGTAGTCCAACTTCCCCAGCTCTCTCTAAAGAATATACTGGCTCAAGCTCCGCATGTTCGATCTGTCGAAACGCTAGAGTGGCTTTGGGATGTCGCTGCTTCACCAGTTCTGGACGCTTTGGGCTACTCTAACACTCCTGCTACTGAGTCATGGCCACATATCTGGTGGATACCGACTGGACTGCTGGCTAGCTTTCCTATTCACGCAGCTGGAAAGCATTCCGAATGCAATTCCAGTACGGTCCTTGATAGAGTGGTGTCGTCATACGGGTCATCCATCAAGGCTGTTATAAATAGTCGTCGGAAACCAGATCCTCCGATGCAAATGAGAGGGCCTCGCGAAGTTGTGCTTGTTTCAATGCAGGATACGGCAGGGCAGCAGAGCCTCCGGCATGCAGAGAGTGAAATACTCGCAGTGCAGGGAATCTGTGACAAGATGGGGTTACCGTGGACGAAACCCAATGCTCGGAGAAGGGAGGTCTTATTAGCTATCGAAAGCTCCATGATACTCCATTTTGCGGGACACGGCAATACGGACGAGAAGAGCCCACTCTTGAGCCACCTGTTACTTGAAGACTGGATAGAAGACCCTCTCACCGTGGCAGGTTTACTTGATACGAACTTGAGTTCTAAGTCGCCATTCCTCGCATATCTCTCAGCTTGCGGAACTGGTCAAGTTCGAGATAAGAAGTCACTGGATGAAAGTATTCACCTTGCTCGGGCGTTTCAGCTAGCAGGATTCCGTCACGTTATCGGTACCTTATGGGAAGTGAACGATAAACTATGCGTTACTATGGCACAGCTTTTCTACGGCAATCTGCGTAAGACGGGGTTAAGTGATGATGCCATAAGCCATGGGCTTCACTTTGCAACGAGGCAGCTTCGAGACAGTTGGGTACAAGGATTGGGTTATGGTGAGAATGTGCCTGGAGATGCAGATATCGTGAGAGACGTGGTGGCTTGTGACGACATAGAGTTACAGTATCCGCTTTGGGTTCCCTACATTCACTATGGTGTTTAGATGTGGAGAGTGGCTTGACCTATAACAAGTCAGCTATAATATCAGATTGATATCCTTGGACTCGTTTTGATAGTTATTAAAGGTATATATACGAATCTGTGGAAGAACTTATAGAGCCGCTGATTAGCCTTACAGATTAATACTAAAGCCTCTTGCTTGTGTATGGCATCACGTGGTTATTCGTTTACCCCTGTTGCCCTCCTGGCAGGTCGGCGATCTGACTGAACATGATGAATATAATCGACGCCATAAATCTGTCTCCGCAGACATGCATTATAGTCGCCGAGAGACTGTTGAGGGTATCCCTTTCACTGGAAGTACAACAAAAGACATTAAGATCCGTAGAGAGGTCCAAATTAGGTGGTGATTGTCAAATGCAAATATCTATCCGAGATGTAGCCCTTGGCTTTACTTGCTATAGGGAGCTAATGCTTCATTCTGCCACAACATAGTGAATTGAGAGGTGAGACAATAGTCATAGAAATACAAAAGCCCTACGCAATAGCCCAATACCAGTAATCTTCCGGCCTAGTTCTCAATACTAAAAACCTCGACCTCGGCAATAGCGGTTCGAGCAGGTATCGTCACAGGCACCCATTCTATCCCTGATCAGGGCGATCATTCGGCATATTGGCAAACGCTCCATGTTGGGTCTCCTCTCCATTCAGCCATCTTTCTGACTGCAGGGCACCCGAAGGCGAAACAGTCTTTTCAATGAAGTGAACAAGATCCGTGTATGTGAGTCTTTCGTCATTGGACTTCCATTCGACTTTGAACCCCTTGCCAACCAGGAGAAATTTCGTCGGGTTAAGCTCTATTATGAGGCCGTGACCTGGTGCCTGTTTCCCAAGGGCAAATGCCCGGCTGATGGTAAGCTCGTAGGATGTCCAGCGCACCTTGACAGGAGGAGTTGGGTCCGCCACGCCCACTTCAGGCGGGGCCTCGAATGCTATGCCTACCATGTTCTTGGACTCTCTTCGTGCCTGAAGAACTTGTTTGGCCACAGAGCCCAGGAGCTGATAAGATTCGGCAAGGACAAGCTCGTTGGCAGTTTGAGTATCAACACCAAAGGGACTCGTCCCCAGTGCCTGATGACTACCGATTGGAACCCAGAGCCTTCGTCCACCTAAGTCATCGCGACGCATCTCGGGGATGAACAAAGCCTGGCCCCTGTGTTTATATATGTTGCATTCTTCGTCGGTTTGAGGGTGATAAAGATCTGGAGCTATGAAATCCAGTGTTGGTGCAAACTTCTGCCAAATATCGAGCACCGTGCTGACACCACCGCCCGATGGATACTCTCCTGGCTTTGCTCCTCCTGTAGCTGGACCGATCCCTTGTTCACTAGGTCCCGCTAGCCAGAAGTTGGTATATAGAGGCAGACCGTACTTCTCTCGACCGGCCGCTGCGACACGTTCAATGTACAGAGCATAGTGGTATGCCATGAACAATTCGTCTGTCCATATGCTGACTCCAAATGCATCCTCCCAGCTCAGCAAAGAACCTCTTTTAGTCAAGCCCAAGGTTTTGAACTTGGCAAGATTCTCTTGGAGGTGCGGATGCAAGCTGTCCCAGTCTTGGGTAAGGAAGCTAACCAGATCTTGTGGCACACTACTTGAGAAGAGGCTTGTTGCGACAGGACTGTGGTCACGAGCAGAGTGATGAAAGCCTGGCTCGTTTTCCACCTGAACCATGATGACTGTGCGCTGTTTATCGTTCTCTGAGAGGAATTCGAGCAATTTTGCAAAGGCCTTCGCATCGGCTTCACAGCACTCATCGCTGAAGATGGATAGAACGCCAGAGTTCTTCGGTCGTCCGAACTTGTCCTTGTAATACATTCGAGGGAATCGTTCTGGGTTCTTCTTCACCCAAAAGGGCGTATAGGTGGATTTACCTGTCCAACAGTGAGCATATCATCAGTGCCTGGAACAGCGGGACGCAAACCATTCTTCCAAGAGCCAAACCACAGAAGCACTAGCTTGACGCTGTGTTTTCTTGCGCTTTCTAACACGGCCGATAGATTGGTAAAGTTAAAAACACCCTCTTCGAGTTCGATTTCTTCCCAACCAATTCCACCCAGGACAGTATTGATACCGGCTTTGGAAACCTTTTCCCATACTGTTTCCATGTAACGATCAGAGCTCAGAGAAGAGTTCTGTAATTCACCACCAAGAATCAGGAAAGGCCGGCTATCGACCAACAGCTCCCAGGTGCTGCCGACCTTGTGTAGCCGTGGAATCTCATTTTCGGCGTTCATTTTTAATTGATGGAAAAGAGGCTTACGTGTTTTGATGGCGGAATGGTTGCCTTGTTAATGTGTTTGGAGTGTTCGGCGCACTTTAGGGTGTCTTAAATACATAAACATGACCCAACTTGTTGATCAACCCTCACCACTGGTTTGTAAATAGGCATCGAATCAATGCACATCAGTGCAATGGCTAGCAAGTGGCAAAGCATAAGGAAGCGGGGTAAGGCACATCAGTTGAACAACCCATCAAATCAAAAGTGTTTCGTCGTTCATCCTTCTTGGGCTTATTATGTTTAAAGTTCAAGAGTGTTATTATCGGCTTTCAATAACTAGGAAATCGGCTTTGTCTACATTTCATTGGCTATTGCTATGTAGTGGATGGGATTTGATTCTCCGGCGCTTTGTCAGTGCCGACGAGCCGACCCCTCTCGTTGATCGACAAGTCTTGCATGTGGATAAGGTATGGAAGCCAATTCCAGGCGTGCAAATCAGGGCAAATCTCAACGCAGGTATTGAACTAAGGATACAACTGCTGACACCTGATGGCTATATTCCGCTGAAACTCAGTGTAACTACTTTTTTCGCTGTCGGGTCCCTGGCAAGCAGATGCATGTCCTGTGTCTCGGCCTCTCCCGAAGCGACACCGGTTTACTTCGCTCTGCGCTTATGATCCTTGGTTATAGCGATGTGTATCATGGATTTCTTATCACAGCACGCCAAAGAAGGACTGCGCACTCTGGGTACCCCTGATGCGTCGAAAACCCCACGATCCCACCAAATCCCAAGAGGCTATTGATTTCGACTCGTTCCTTGCCAATTGCGAGGCGGTTACCGACGGACCAGCGAATGTTTTTGGCGAGGAGCTAATGTCCTATTACCCGAATGCAAAAGTAATTCTCAATCGACGTCGAGATGTGGATGCTTGGTATGCAAGCATGAAGAAGACGTGCCTTGAAGTCTGTAGTTGGCCTATGTGGATACTGAGCTGGTTCGATACGAATATTTGCTGGCTCTGGTGGAACTTTGAACTTGTGATGAGAGACTACTACCATGGGGACTTTGGCAAGTATGACAAGCAAGTCTCTGAAGAACATTATAAGCGACTCGAGAGGAGATTGGCAGATGACCAACGACCCTACCCAGAGTGGAGCGTCCAAGATGGGTGGTAAGTCAACCTATTGAATTACGCTACTAGAGACAAAGCCTCCTCACATTCTTATAGGGGGCCTCTTTGCGAATTTCTTGGAAAGCCTTTTCCAGATGTTCCGTTTCCTGATGGCAACAAAGGAGGTGGACAGTTCTAAGAGAATATGGAAGAGGCTACCCAGGATCTTGTGATGAACGCGCTTCGTAATATGGGTATCTGTGCAGCACTTCTGCTATTTCTGGTAATAGGATCGATATATGCTAGTAGGTAGATTGTCTAGCAAAATATATTGATGCAATTAATCAAGCAACAGGGCAGTATATTATAAAGATGGTCTAACTACGCAGTAAATTACACAGTGTAATAAGAAATAACGTCTTTAATACTGCAGATAAAGAATTACTTATAGAATTAAGGAGTTTGCTAATAGATATATTAGCTTGTCTAACGTATCTTATGCAGGAATGAACTTATAGTTTGAAGTGATGTTACCGGATTATTAGGGTATATCACTATATTTAAATGACTACATATAGATCTACGGCGTGGTCTGGGACATGCCGAATATAAATCTCGGTTTGTATTTTACGCACGAATGTATTAATACAGTTATCCCATTCTCAATCACTACCAAATAGTATCTCCCAAAGTTCATCGCCATTATTACTTGCTCCTAGATCAGCAAGCTCCATATCTAAATCTCTATCCTGGACGGAAACGTCATATCGATTGAGGAAGTTTGCCATCCACTTATCCATATTGAATGTTTTGGAGATGCTGCTGACTCGACAAGCGTTATGAAAAGCCTGCAAGCGAGAAAATGCAAATTCAGTAGTGGGCCAATATTTTTGTAACTCTTGAAGAATAGTAAAATTTCGCTCAAGAAGTTGTTTTGCCTCGGTAGCCTCGACCTTCTCAGGCTGTAGAAGCATTGTGTGAAGATGGATTGTTGATGCGATGACGAGGAGATGGCTATTGACTGGAGACCAGAGACAGTCCAGATCTGAAGCTATGTTAAGTTCCCAATATAGCTTGCTTAGGGATATAGCATGAGATCTACACAGCTCGGCACAAGTAAGAACCATGTGGTCTGCCATTACTCCTTGTCCCCGCGAAACAGACTTTGCGAGGAATTGGTAGAACAGCGATTGGCACGTATTGTGATATATGATGTGCATGACGGAGAACAGCCGGCCATATCCACGGGACGAGTAGTCGCGAAAGTTCTGCGGTGTGTCTCGGAGGTGAAAAGGTAAACTCTGAGCCCAATTGCTCAGCTGTGTCGACAGGTCTTGAACTACATCGTGGATCTCATGGCCCAAACTCGCCTCGGTCGCGATATGAAAGTTCAGCTTCACTACCTCGGCGTGCCATTGAGTCAATGGAAGTATCAATCCCCACATGCTCGACTCTCTAAGTTCATTGGAACTGCTGAGATCACAAGGGGTACTTTCTGGTGTCAGGAGATCAAAAACTTCTTGTCGCAGGGGCCTAGGAAGATTGGTATCGTTCCGTAGCTGCAGCGGCCAGTCCGACCTAACAGATGACCACCTGTCCATCATCCACGTTTGCCAGTATACTAAATTGGGTCAGTCACGGGGGTCAACGATGATCATAGGAATAGAACTGACCATTTATCTCGATCTCTCTTTTCAGCCCATTAGCATTCAAAGTCGTCGGTATTTCAAGGGTCTGAGACATTCGAATGGCCTGGCAGCTAAGTAAATCGTCTCGGGCAGTGTCTCCATCAGTACAGGCATAGAATCCAAGGAGTACACAGCCTTGAATAGCCTCGATAGAAATTAGCTTTGTTCTTCTATCAAAGCATCGAATTCCTTCCTCGAAGAAAGGCTTTCCACGTAGCCATGGATTGATATCTTCAAACGAAGGATGTGAAGAGAACCTTGAATCTGTTTAGCACATTCTGATGAAGGAAAAGGTTACATACCTAGCTGATAGCGCTATGATGCCTAGCAAGATATATCTGGGAACCAAGCCCTTGGTGTGATCGTCCAGAAAGGAGGCATGGTGAAAAAGTATATGTTGTTTGGAGTGTATGACTTTGAAGTAGATATTAATGAGCTCTTCGCACAGGGTTTGATTGTCGAGTGTAGCTTGAACGATGTCTAAAGTAGATTCGCTTTGAGCAGCCGGATGAGTGTTCTCTGGACTAAGACCAGAGTTGTCCGGGGGCTGTGAGGTGTCTGAAGGACTAGTAGTTGCTGGCACAGGGCGTAGATTATACGTTGTGATATCTGATAACTTTTGAACGAATGGTGCATCGCAACGCAGGCTTTTGGACAAACAGAACTTGCATGCTGTATCTGAAGAACTTGCAATGCACCGTTTCTTTCTAGTCCTATGACATGATCAGCGATCAGCGTCTATTTGGAAGCGTAATAGAGCGTACCGGCACGTGCTACATGATGACACTACGCGCATATTGGGTAATAGTGAATGGAAATTGGTATATAGTGTGTAAGTCGATTGATTGTGCCTGTTGAAGGCGGAATTCCATTTCGTCAAGACTCATCCGATGATATCAGCTAAGCGGGGTCGAAGACTTCTGATTGGTGAAACAGTTCAAGGTTCGAAACCGGGGTAGACGATATACGTTTTAGGAAATAGCTTCATTTTACCCAAGTAAGCGGAGCCGAACCAGATACATCGGCTTATGAAATGATCCTGAAAGCAGTAGTTTAGGCAGATATTGGCGGCCTTACGAGAGGAAACATGTGAAGTCGGGTAAGAGAAAGAAGGGCCAAGGAAGCTGCCGCTCTTAAGGTCATGTCATTATATAGGTATTGGTCTTTCACGCCGTTAACATCAACAAGACATTAATTATTTTCTAGCTGGCTACACGATGAAAATTGAGTCCAACACTGCAAGAGAGCAAAGCCCATACCAGCTTAGAATTGGATCAGTGTCTGTATCGGGTTAAACTATGGAGATGATTGCCGCCTATAGAATCCTCTGACCACCAACGACTTCGATCCCACCAGCCCAAGACCTAACACTCTATTAGGACTCTTGTCTAGGGGTTATCCAACATTTCGGTCGCAGGGACGTGTTCTTCTTTGGCAGCGCGTGCCTCACTAAACTTGGCTTCCATAACCTCAACCTTATCCTGCTCACCAAAGAGCTGGGCAATGCGTTAGTACCAGTCAGCCTTGTGAGTAAGGTGGAATTACGTACCACATCGATTCTCTCGATAGACAGGCCTTTGGGCTCTTTGACAAAGAACCAGCAGAGAATAGTGCCGAAGGTGCAGGTTCCAAGCAAGATGAAGTATGAGTATGGACCAAGTTTGGTGGTAGCGGATGGCCATTGCTGACCCAAAGCGACGCCAACACCAATAGGTATAGCATTCGCAGCACCAACTCCAATCTCTCGAACATGGTTGGGAAAGATCTCGTTGATATAAACAACAGTAGGTCCTGTACCTAATAGCCAGTAAACTGTGGTGTTGAGAACAATACAGACGACTAAGCTGACGGTTAGCGGAACACTTGGTGTGTGTTGATTGGATCCTAGATCTCACCTATAAAAGCATTTGCGACGGTGCTGGGGTTATGCTGAGTTCCCACAGCAAGGCCACAGATGCAAGCTAGGCTGGCGGACTGGATAACCGAGGCTGACAGAATACATGTCCGTCGTCCAAGTCTTTCGACGAAATAAGAGGATCCAAACGCGGCAATAGCGTAAAGGATCTGGAGACATGCATTCAGAAGCAGAGCGTTCCTTTGCGTGTTGAGGCCAAGTTGTTGGAAGATAATGGCAGCGTAGAGCTTTGGACAATGTTAGTAGAGTAGCTTGGCACATCGCAACGAAGCGGGAACTCACTCCGAGAAGACCGACTCCACAGAACTGTTGCTGGAGTAGAGGCACCATGGCGTAGAGCCAGCGCTTTGTGAGTCGCCTCTCCATGAATATGTTAAGGGGGTTTGTAGCCTCATGCTCGCGTGACCAAATCTCATAGTCTCTGACTTCTCTACCTTCAGAAATCACGTCCGGGTGGTCAATCTCCTTACCTCGTAGCCATGCCAAACTTCGCAGCATGGGCATATCGTCATCGGGATACTTGGCTGCGAGCCAGCGGGGAGATTCGACGAGCTTGAAGACTAGGAGGAAAAAGACAATAGCTGGGGCAAACTGTAGCGAGTTGGCCACCTTCCAGCTGTAAGCCTTTTCCTGGTCGAGAAACGCGATACCTGAAGGGGGCATGTGACTTAGTGACCAGCTTCGAAGATGTGCCTGATGAGAGATACTTACCGTACGCTGCCCAATAACCAACGATAGCAAAGAAGGAGCTTGAGAATTGTTGAACAAGAATCAAGCTTCTGCCACGAACATTCTTAGGAGATGCCTCGGTAACGTACCATCCCAGAACCATTCCATTGAGATCACCACCAAAGCCCATCAAGAACCGGCCAGTGCAAAGAGCTTCTATAAGGCAATTAGCAGGGTTCTTCCAGTATATTTCTAGTACCACGGACCCCATTTGTCGGGAAAGGTCTGCAGGATAACACCAAATACCACAAAGCACGTGGCAATCTGGAATCCCCATTTGCGACCGGTATATTTTGGGATGACAGCACCGAAACCGACACTGCTAACCAGAGCGCCGATGGACGGCAGCAGAACATATAAGCCCAACCTGCTGTCATCGAGCGCGAATTTCTAGTTACTCAGTCAGATAATATCCCAGGGGAGAGTGGCAGTACAAACCCTCTTGAAGTCGGCGTTGGTTATCATGACACTGATGACTGCACCATCTAGAGCGTAGAACAACCACGCCATACAGAGAATAGGGAAGAGCTGCCATGCCCTCCTCCGCTGAGGGTCCATGGTTCGCCACTTGTCGATAAGAGAAGGCATTGCAAAGAAACTGAACGGTAGATAAGAGTGATCGATGAGTTGCTCGTGTCATCTTCGAATGCTGGGGATAATGCGGGGGACATGTTAATATACATACATGTAACGACAGTTCAGCGACCCCAGACTCGGTTACACTTTAGGCCAAGAGGAAAGCGTCAACCTCGTAATGGCAGACTAACCTATTTCGAGTAATACATTTGTTCCGGGGTTTGGCAGTGCTCTGATTGTGGCGTTGGAGGGGTTTGTCGGCTTTGATCGATGCTTATTCGTCAACCTCAAGAATGCGGGGAAGCTGTCGGCTTTGAAATTCGCAGGCGGAGATCGTAATTGCTTCTGTAGGGCCTCGGTCCGATATTTCATGTTCAACGTGGCTGATCCATCGGTCGCAGGGGATCAAAGCGGGGAGTTCAATCGCAAGCATCAAGAGATAGTAGAAGAACGAGCTACACAACTGTCTTTTCTATGGAGCGGTTGGAAATTGGGAATATCCACTGGGGAAGAGGGCTTACCCCAGAGGCTAACACGCGGGCTGCGCGCATGATCCGCGACTTGAGGATGTTGGTCGATGACTGCACCTAACTAAGCATGACTATCTAAGAATCAAGCACTAATAGACCGACGGCCAAATGGTCTGGACTTTACTTGGTCTGAGGCAAGACTTGGCTCATGGATACGCCTTTTATCAAGAGGAATTTGGTTGTCAAAGCGCGCCTATAGCGAGATTGAGTGAGACAATGAATCAATATCGACTCATCAATGGTGCCTTCTTAGCAGCCTTCGCCTGATAAATTATTGGGGAAAACTCAGAACAAAGTAACGAATTAACAGGGCTCGTGTATAGATTGTTCGATGGACCAGAGGACAATATCATTAGGTCAACTAGGAGTGCCTGGAAGGTCTTTCACGCCAAGGCTTGTGCAGGTCCCAGAGTAGGCAAAGCCTTTTTTGTTCTTAATATTTCTCTTGGGGTTGGATTTCTGACTGTTTGTATGGACAGATATCTTGACCATGGTGATAATTAACTGATGAATACTGGGGTCATGATTGACCGACCCTGGATCTTAGACTTGTACGATACTGATCTCGGACCCATCAGCAGCGCATTTCCGCCCTCCCCGCCTCTCCAGAGCGTCTTGATTGCTGACCTGCCATTTCGCACTTGATGTTGAAGTCAGCCAGACCACTACCGAGTCCAGGTCTGGAGCAAGATACGACCGCTCAACGAAAATGGACACGGACTCGTCAGAGTAATGTAAGTGAGTGATCTGGCCCATGTCGATCTCAATCATCAGTCTGAGGGAGCCAATGTACACTCTCTGGCGAACAGCGCTCTTTAGCACAACTGTTGTCCTTCCCAACGACCGCGTTAGAGTCCCACCAAAAGCTACAGGACCAATCTCGGGGATCTCTGTTATATACGTCCCTCCGTTGAGAGCCATGCCAAGAAAGGCACCGCCGTAGTCGCCAGTAGAGCCGTCCCACTTCATAGTATCTGGCCACGCATGGAATCCGGTGGATGGGAAACCCTCCTGGTTGATGTTGGCTATGGGAGCTAGGCTGCCGCCATAACCGACACGGAGTAGGTAAAGATCTGTAGGGTCGTGACGGAACGCGTCAAGGAGAACCTGGGAGTTCAGTGAGGATCCATAGTTATGTATCTGGCGTTCTATACGTCGCAGCTTTCCCGCCACGCTGTCTGAGATTAGCCAAGATCAAAGGAGAGACACCATTACTGTACTTACTCAAAGTCCCAGTACCGACGAGCATTGCCATTCCATGCCCAGTGAGGTACGGTGGGCATATAACCGAGTACACTGTCTACGGTCCGTGCTGTTAGGTCGTCGAACCCGAAAAATCTGATATTCATGTTAGTTCCGGCTCAAGACACAATATGCTGAAGATCAACCAACTTGGCCCAGTAATAAACCCCTTCTTGACCTGTTGAGTCCCAGGGAGCTTCACTCCCAAAAGGAACCGTCTCAGAATTCCAGATCTGAGTCCGTGCCTTCATCCTGCCCTCGAGGCGGCTGGCATTTTCCACAAGCCCTTCGCGGCGGAGATCAACAATGATGTAGCCAAAGACGGTCTCGCCCATGAGACCCATCTTGGTCCACTGCACGTCAGGCTCGGTCATGCGATACCCGGTGGCCCAGGCGCGATCAAGATACCATTCCCAAGTTTGAGAAAGGAGCTTCGGATATGCTCTCCCCAGACGGTACATGACCCAATACACGGCCGCGGGATGGACATAATTGTATGCACGGTCTACGAGGTTCGCGTCCTCACGACTCCACGACGCCCACTGGGACCAGTCTACGCTTTGATCGTATTGGAAGCCAATCTCGGGGTCGTAGAAAAAGAGCGACTTCTTGACTGAATGGTCAGGTAGCTGGATCTTGCCCCAAAGAGTTTTGTTGACAAATTCATCGAGCTTGACCATCTCCTCATAGCTAGGTTGTAAGAGTTGTTTCATGGCTGCTGCAACATAGGCACCAGTGCCACCCTCGTCGCTCAGGCCTGATACCCAAACGCGGGCATCCTGTAGGATGATGTTCCCTTCCTCGTAGTCGTAAGACATAATTGATGGAGCTCGGTTAAAGACGTCGGTCTCGTCGGTGAACCACGCCTTTGTATACAGAAAATTGCCCATATCGTCAAGTGTTTCGTTGGCTGGTTTGGTGATGAAATAATGAACTGTCTGCAATTTCCCATCTTGGTAGTAAATTTCCAAGCGAGCCTGGCCCCAGGTCGATTCGGAACCAGATGGGTAAACCGCGTAGCAATTCTCGACTAACTTTCGTACTGTCAAAGCACCTTCAGGAAAGCTGGAAAATGAGTTGACTGGCGACATTGAGCTGACCAGAAGTTGGCCGGGCAAGTCCTGGGGCAAGATATAGCCAGGTACACCAACTACCGAAGGCATGCCTATCCTTTTAAGGGCGTCGTCAAACCCTCTCAGACCCTCCGTGAAGGTGAATCGTACACCAATTTGAAAGGACTCATGGCCGCTGAGCATCCGGCTGGATGGTTCATGCCATGGCATTGCATTGCATTGAGCCCATTCATTTTCTGCCCATGCCCTGGTCAAGATTTGCCATTCATAGAGGTTTTCGAAGGTATGTGTCCCGTAAGCGGTATCATCGAAACGTGGTTCTTCGAGATTCCGAAAGCCCTCGAAAGGAGTGTCTGTACCCTGTAGTGGCGTGACGAGCAATCCAGATGGAGATCCAGTCTTGGGATTGACAGGGGCGACTCGAAGATGACCAGCGTCGAAGCCGACATATGGATCAAAGAGGCAGCACTGATCTTGCATCTCAGACTGGGTCTTTCCAGTGAAGATGCAGTTGAACTCGATGGGAAGTCCCAAGCTACCGATCTCGACATCTTGTTCGGTGTTATTGCGGATCGTGAATCGCAGGGCGAGGTCTCCATCCACCTCAAGCCATTCCCTGACAATGTTCAGAGGACCTTTGGGAAGAGCTGCACCCAGATCAGCTGCAGCTAAGCTAGAGTCCACCTGGACAGGCTCAACGGTAGAGCGCTTCTGGGCGGAATCGCCATCGATCCATCCGTCGCTGCCATGGCGATAACGATAGGTAATGTCACCCCAGTGATACTGCCCATTTTTGCGTCGCTGATGATAACTTCTTGAAGGAAGAAAGTCAAAGCCTTCGCCTCTTCGCTTCAATGAGACTAAGAGCTGTGACTCGCTATCGATGACAGCGTCGACGTTGCTTGTCTTGAGAGGAGTGAACCGTTCTTTGGGGCTCAAGATTGACACGAGCTCTTGTGGTTCAGACATTATCGTGCGATCAATTAGAAGCCTGTGTCAATCTGCGGTTGTTGGTAGTGTAATATTGGGAGTAAGTAGCAAGGATTTCGTACTTTTTCCGAGTGAAAAGCAGTTATAGTAACTTTTCAGCAGTTTTTTAGTTTATTCTGAGGCCCGCATAGGGAATGATCCCGATTTGCACGTCTCGGGCCGGCCTCCGTACTCTGTTCACATGATGATAATTGGAGATTATGATAAGTGATCGCCCGACACTAAATAGTAATAGCCAATGAAGTATAGACAAAGCCGATACGCATCTTTCAAAGTTTAACATAATGGGGCTAGTAAGGTTCACTGCGGATGAACACTGAGACACTGTGATTCGACGAGTTATCCAACTGATGGACTAGATATCTTACCCCGCTTCCTTGCATCTCCAGTTACACGATTCAGACCATTGCACGATCGAAATAACGTCAAAACTCTTATCACGCGGTTATACAAGCTTGGCAGCACCTGAGAGGTTTTGCTTGATTGCCAGCCGTACCTTATTCTTGGTGATGAACCACAGAACTCCTCTCTGAGCTCTGGCTGTAACATGAATACAGAACTGCTGTTTGCAGTTGAGGCTTGTGGCTGAGAGCTTAAATCAGCAGACAGAACTTAGCAACATGAATGATGACACGCCTGGAGAGGCAGCATCCCAATCTCACGGCAGACCAACTCGTAAGAAGAGCCAGGCGCCCAACCCTTCCAAGAGATGCGGGGGTAGTCGGGTCGCGACTTGGAGCGTTTGGGTAGGCGCGGCAAGAATGAAGTCCTTCGACGGTGGTCATTTGTGGCAAGCGTCGTCCGGGGAGGTCAAGAGACGAGAGCTTGTCAAACTACAAAGGCAGCATCGATCGTAGGGATAGGAGCGATGCCTGGGACTAATTAAACGCGAGTATAACACGAGTCCGCGAACGCACGTCACAGAATTGGTCAGTGCGGAGCGCTCCGCTTGGCAGCGCGGACCCTGGAAGAGCCTTCTGTATTGCAGCAGAAGCAGTTCCATCAATTGCCCTCCTCCACAGGTGACAATTCTCCCATTAGTCGCTTTGCGACAATCAGTACGAGCGACTTGAATATGCAGCCCATCAATTGGTCAAGGTTTACCACCAAGGGCTCTCGCCATTTCATTGTTTAGAAGGTTGGCCAGGGAGAAGCCCTAGCTATCAATGGTGAGAATGCTTACGGGGGTACGGACCACCTTATCTTATCGTAAGTATGTACGACACAAGATGTGGAGCCGAATCGCGCTTTTATGTGGTTTTTAGATATAGGGTATGGTATACTGTATAGTTAAGATATAAAGCATTACCTCATATTCTTATGTGGTCCTTTAAATTTTAAAATACTTATATAAATGCTTGATAAATATACTTAATATAATAAACTATAGTGTATGGTTTATAACATTGTGCTTCATGGTTATGAAGCATTTCTGGATCGATGACGCCGATAATCCGGATTGAGAAAAATATTAAAACAATTTACAGAGTAGAGAACGGGCAGAAGAGGGGGATTGAATCCTTCCTGGCAGCGCAAGTACCTCCCAACAATGCCTTGTCAAATTTCCCAGATCCTAGCGACAGATAAAAGCAAGTGGCGATGGGCTCCTGGTTACGGAAAGTGCGCATGCATGTTGAGAAGGTATTATTATTATATGAGAGGGTAGTCTAGACGCCGATAAGTGAACATGAATCTCAGCTTTGGCTTTCATGCTTAGGTACTCAATCTCCATCTCCAACAGTGTAGTTTACGTAGGAAATACTGGTAAAGAGTAGTACCTACAGTACGTGAATTGTGCTGTACGTTGAATCTTCAGGCTCAGCCGAGGCTTAAGATAGATGATCTACCATTCTAAGCTCCTTAGAGTATCTTAGACGACAACCCCGCAATTGATTAGAACCGTTGTGGACTAGCTTTGCTCGGCATTCTCGGTGGGTACTGACTAACACATGATCTTCTGCTCGCCGTAATGGGTTGAGTCATGCTTGGATTGTTATTCTGCTACGTCTTACTGACTCTTCCGAGGCTATCAGCGGTGCACTCTGGTCCCAATCTTTTTCACCTCGGATGTGAAATCCTTGTTTGCCTAGAAAGTTCTCTACCAATCTCTATGCACGTCCGAGGTATGGGCGTATATGAACGAAGGTAGGTTCGACGAGATCGACAAAGGCTACTTTCTGCAAGTTGATAATTTCTTCGCAAGTGTTACCGCCATACGCTTACTGAAATTAAGGTATTACTATCCAGACTACAAAGCGCTGGCGACTTGAATCTTCAGAATGCCACCTGATCCCAAGTTATATTTACCAGCAAATGTGCCATGGAGCGAACCTGCGTGGTATCGGACTGGCAACTCGGTCTACCTCAACGCATCGCACTGGAAATTGAGAGATAATACTCGCAAATATGTCGATGAACATATTCTTCCATATGCCTTGGAATGGGAAGAGAAAGGCGACGTTCCACGATCAGCGGCACTGAGCTACTGTAAATCTGGAATCCCTTTCGAGGACGTGCCAGAAGAGTTCCGACCTAAAATTGTCCCCGATCTAGCAGGAATCCCCCAAGGTGAATTGGACGCCTTTCATTTTCTCATTTCAACCGACGAGATGTCTCGTGTTGAAGGCGGAGTTTCTATTGCCCTCGGCGGCGCGTCTACAATCGGCCTACCACCGGTACTTCATTATGGAACCCAGGAACAAAAGTCCCGTTGGTTTCCAGGACTATTTTCAGGAAGCGTCAATTTCTGCCTGGGCATCACGGAGCCCGGTGGTGGTTCAGACGTGGCCAATATCCAAACCACCGCTGAAAAGTCTTCAGATGGCAAGTTCTACGTTGTGAACGGCGCCAAGAAGTGGATTACGGGTGCTCAATGGGCAACCCATATGACTACTGCTGTACGAACTGGCGGTCCAGGTGCCAAAGGTATTACCGTTCTCGAGATCCCGCTCGATAGCCCCGGCGTGTCTGTGACAAAGATCTTCAATAGCGGACAGAACGCCGGAGGGTCTAGTTTTGTGGATCTCGAAAATGTCAAAGTGCCGGTTGAGAATCGGATCGGTCCAGAGAACGAGGGTTTTGGAATCATCATGAAGAACTTCAACAGGGAACGATATGCGCTTGCAGTTGGGTGTAATCGAAAGAGCCGTACCTGTCTTGCTATGTCGTTCTCATATGCGATGGAGCGTAAGACCTTTGGGAAGAAGTTGATTGAGAACCAAGTCATACGCCGCAAACTCGCTGAAGTTGCACACCGCGTGGAGGCTCACTGGGCTTGGCTTGAGCAGATCGCTTTCCAGGTGAATTCATCTAGTGAGGGATGGCAGGAACCAAGCATTGCAAGTCAGATAGCCCTGGCCAAGATCCAGGGCGGGCAGATGGTGGAATTGGCATGCAGAGAAGCACAGCAAATCTTTGGGGGCGCCGGCTATCAGAAGGGCGGCCGAGGAGCGACAGTAGAGCAAATCAGCCGTGACCTTCGGATGCTAGTAAGTGCCTTTGCTTCTTCATCTCGAAAATCGATAATGAGTGCGGAGCAGCTAACATCTCACAGGTAGTTGGTGGCGGCAGCGAGGAGATTCTTACAGATCTTGCCCTCAGACAGGAGATAGGGGCTTTCAGCAGGCAGGCAAAAATGTAGCCAGGCTGAGGTGGATCGCGACGTGCGAAGCCAAATATCTCTTTCTAGTACCGTTGGAACGCCAGAGAGTATGGTAGAGGCCTACCTGTTACTGGTGAGGAATCCTTACGTGGCAGACATGACGCTTCAAGTCGAAGGCGGCCTGTTTTTTTGAAACAGAGTAATCCTTCAAGTTAGCATGAGAGCAGCCAAATGAAATATTGACTGATTGAAGCATTTACCCAAGTTGTGAGCCAGCTCTGGGATTTGCAGTTGAGGCTTGTCGTAGATAGCTTATTCAACCACGTTTATCTTGATGGCTTCCTTCCTGGTATAAGTGCAGATCTACTAAAGGTAATTCTAAGTCTATTAGGAGCTAAATTTCTATCACTTAACATAACGGTTAAGAAAGTCGATTTGCACCTTGATGTTTTCCTGAAAATAGTCTCCAGTATAAAGGTCAAAATGCCCACATCCGTCTAGGTATAGTAGTTGCTTGGGTTCCCGCGCCTTGTTGAAGGCATCCATCTGGGACGCCGTTCGTACCAAGACATCATTGCCGGGAACGACAAACAAAAGTGGTGTAGGGGAGACTCTATGAATCATAGACTGAGCCTCAAAGCTGAGCATGTGCAGTTGTGTCTGCGAAGTGATGTAGTTCTCCCAGCGACTTCCACAGGTCTTTTGAAGAGTCAGGATATCGTATGCGTCCTTGGTTGGGAACATGGCGTTTGTTGTAGTTGGATCCGAAGACTCTCGATCAATGGCAATCAGCGGCACGGTCGGCGGATCTAATCCAGAGGTAATCTGACGCCGGTCTTCTAGCAAAGTTGGGATACGATCTTTGAACGCGAGTGACCTGACCTCGCCTGAAACAGCAGGGCACTGGACTATAGCAGCTTTGATCCTCTTATCGATTGCCGCAGCGTAGATAACATTTCCACCTGAGAAGCTGCTGCCCCAATACACAATCTTGTCCTTGTCGACGTAAGGAATAGATGATGCAAAGTTGAATGCGTCGTAGTAGTCTGCTTGCTGTAACGGAGGATTGGACTCCTGACGAGGCAGACCATCGCTATCTCCCCAATTACGGTTGTCATATAGCAGTACTACGTACCCTGCATCGTGGAAAGCTGACGCAAAATTCGGCAGCAGGAAGTGGCGGGTTCCACCAAGCTGGATGAATATATATTACTTGTTAGATATCCTATAGCTGAAGACGCGGTAAAAGAGCGGAGGTTGTATAGTACTTACACCGTGGGTCATAATGATGCATGGCGAGGCCTCTGTCTGGGGGTACAGCCAGCCACGTAGTGTGATACCGTCGCATGCTCGAAATTCAATATCTTGACGTGGGAGGCCCATCCTTAAGCTTAGGTGCGGCAGGTATGTCAAGAGCCTGTATAAAGAAAGAATTGAAAAGATATGCCAGTTTATTAACTAGACATAAATTATTGGCTGACTTTTCCATAGGTAAATTTCTCTGAGCTATATTTCTATCTTGGGGGTCTTGACAACGTTGAAGAACATAGCTTTAGAAGATTAATAATATGTAGAGCTCCTTGGATGGAAGCCCGGGATGGGATTTGTCAAGCAGGCCGTGTCGGGCTCATGTGCCACGACAGCTTTGTGAATTTATCAGCCCTTCCTCCCGGTACATGCTACAGAGACTTAATTTACTGTGGAGGAGTGGGGATGCCGCGGCTTGTACGTGGATCTCTTGGGATAGCCCACTTTGCTCCCCACACCAAGACCAGCAGCCAGCATGTCGATCAGTTAGAGTGACAGACTATGCCGGCTCCCTAATGAAGGACCGCATATCTTAGCTCAATCGGGGTTGCTTAGTCCTAAGCTTTTAAACAAGGGCGTCAATGCTACCGCAAACCAGGTTTAGTAATCCGGGGATTGTTGATAATTCTCCCGAATATGATGTGATGGTGCATTTACGGCACTTGAATTAGCCTTGATCGCACGGATAAGGCGGATGATCATGGACCTCGGCACTTCCGTGAGTCTCATGACGACCCCAAGATTCAAACAATCATGGGTTTATTTATTTGGTGTTGATTTGGTTCCTGGCCGGGAACGCAAAACGACTAAAGTATCTCCATTTTTTCAAGATCCGTTTACTACTACATACCTTTATTTTTCTGGCCCTTTCGTCACGCATCCTTCTAGTCATACGCAATGCCTCGTATCGTTAGCCACATCTCCGGCGCTCAATGGGAGAGGGACGGCCCGCAGTCACCAACCCAGAAGTTCTTCAAGGAATATGTCAACGCCGTTGATTCAAGGGGCTACGACAGCGGGTCTGGGCTCAAGTTCTACTCCAAGGATGTGATCTTCCACAACCAGAATAACGCCGTATACCACGGAGGAGACGAAATGTGGGCGTGGATGAAGAAGCTCTTCAACGTGTTTGAGCGCATTGAGCACGACTGGATCCATTTTGTGGAGATTGAGCGTGATGATGGGACTAGCCAGATATACACTCAGAATATTCGGAACCTTTGGCTTCGGGGAAACAAGGAAAGCACACCAACTGTTAGTATCCCTATCACAATGATCGCGATTATTGGGAAGAGTGGAAGCGACGAGACTCAGGAGGGGCTACATTTTAAGGAGGTCTGGCTCTACTGGGACACGGCCCTTCTTTTGCCTCATCTACCCAAGGATGCTGTTGTTTTTAAGACAGAGAATGTCTTGTACGGGGACAAGGACTTGCCTCAAGTATAGAGATTCCATGGTAGTTTCATCACCGAACATCACGCCGTTGTTCGCCTGAAAGCTTTCAGTGCCCATTTTGGCCATGGAGTTTACTTTATGACACAGCATGACTTTTGCATGCTTCGTGTATTTCACTCCGTCTAGTTTCCTTAAGACGTACTATGGAAATTACTAAGAGTACCTCCACTAAATACCAGTTGCATCACGCAAGACCTTCTGTAAATTTTACTATTTCTTCCAAGAGGCGATCAGAATGCGCAAGGACGAGAACTAAGGAGTTTAGGTCAGCTTTACATTACTGAGCGCCGAGATTTGGAAACTTACCATGTCCCCCTCCTTCATATAAGGTCAGTTTCGCTCCAGGGACAGACTCCTGAACAAGTTCTGCGCTCACTTCGGCAGGCACTGCCTTATCGCCCCCGCCATGAATAAGAAGGAAAGGCTTTTGGAAAATTTGCCCAAATCTTTTGAGCTGCTCAGACAGGTCTTCGCTAGAGTAAATCTGTAGGCAGCGTTCAACGGCAAAGGATCAGCTTCGAAAAAGATGTTTTCGAAGAACGCAACCTGTTTCTCTGTGACTGTACCAGAATTTGAGTCTCCAAAGGGCCCCTTGAAGCCGTTGGCAATGAAGTTGGGCCTATCTTGTCTCAGAGCCGTGACGGTAGCATCCCACGCGCTCTGTGGCATAGCCTTTGGATTTCGGGGTGAGGCTGTAGGATATGGTAGACACGTGCTTATTCATACCATACCCTGAGACATTGTTAACGATTGGCTTCGTCAAGACAGTCCGCGATATAGCTTACCTGGCAGTTTTCCTGTACATATGAACTATTAAGATACGCCGTAAGCGCTTCACCCGTGCTCATGCTGGTGGCAACAAACACAAAAGGCCCGGGCTGGATTCTCTCCAACAGGCCCGACAAGTCTTGCCCAAGCTCCTTGTAGCTAATGGGAACTGTAGGGTCTTGTCCAGACCAGTCGCTCTTGCCAAAGCCTCGTCGGTCAGGGGCAATGACACGGTATCCATCAGTCTCGCAAAGTGACAGTAGGATCGAGTCGTACATGCGAGATGAGAGAGGCCATTGGTGAAGAAGAACCAGAGCTAGGCTCTTGGTTGATTGGGTTGTTCCAGCTCTGCCTTCTGGAGCATAATGGCGATAAAACAGTTCGGCACCGTCAACCGAGCTAGAGTATCGAGGCATTTTGGGTGCGGACTATTCGAAAAAGACTGATAATACCAAAAGAACAGATGCCGCTTGAACTCTGAAAATAAGCAAGAATTCGTAGGATAGATTTATCATATTATGTTAGTGGTAGGATATCCAAACGGTCTTATCATTAGCCCGCTTCACTTAGTTAAGCTTTAAAGTTGTGGACCGCCGAGGTCCATGCCATACCGCTGATCCACTTCTTCTGGAAGGAGTTTTCGGAGATCGGACCTGATTAGTATACAACAAATATGTCGTGATACAACCTATTACTCAGCGGTGCGCAGGGATATTGAACGTTTGCTTATAAATATTTCTAGTAAACGGTCAAGCAGCTGCTACTCCAGCCTCTCGAGTACCGGCTGAATTATCCCCATTCAAAATGGTTTTACAGTACAGTGTGTTTTTCAGCAAACGCGACTCGGCCACCCGCTCAGGGCCAGCTGGTCACGACCACCTTAGATGGGTTCCCACTTCCTCCACCCTAATATATGGCGATCAAGATGCTGTATTAGTTGACGCCCAGTTGACCTCCCAAGCTTCCAACGAGCTCCTGGATTGGGTTGTCGAAAGCGGCAAGAACATCACCCATATCTATGTTACACACGCCCACGGCGACCATTTCTTTGGCGGCGCACCTATTCTGGAGCGGTTTCCTAATGCCATCATGGTCGCAACACCTGAAGTTGTGGCCAGGATGAAGCTAGAGACTGCGCCTGCGCGACTCGCTGGGCTTTGGGAAAAGCTGTTTCCAGGCCAGATCCCGCCGACCTTACGAGTCGCCGAGCCTCTTGATCAAGACTATCTTGAACTGGAAGGGGAGAGGTTGGAGGTTATCAGGACAGGTCACACCGATACCGATGATACGACAACTCTCTGGGTCCCTTCTATCAGACTTGCTGTAACTGGTGATGCGGTCTATGCAAATACTCATCCGTATATGGGAGAGTCTGGAACGGCTGCCAAGCGAAAGGAGTGGATCGAAGCTCTGGACACCATCGCTGCACTTGAGCCCAGTCATGTCGTGGGTGGACATGGCGACCCAAGTCATGGATTTGGGCCTGAAGCGATTAAGGATACTAAAACATATTTGGAAGTGTTTGAGAAAATAACTGCTGAGACCGAGACACCCGAAGAGCTTTATGCTCGCATGATGGAAGCCTACCCCGACCGTCTCAATCCGGGGTCGATATGGGCTGGCGCTATTTTAGTCTATCAGTTAAAGTAAGTCATGACGATGCCGGTATATAGTTACAATCCAGAGCGTAATAATATTTACGTAACCTCATAGCAAGTTGACCACGTATCCTTTTTACTAGATTAAAGATTTGTATTAATAATAGAATAACTAGCAGTATAACATGTCTTGTTTAAGAAGTGTGTTAATAAGAGAGAAGTAAGATTCTGAAATACTATATAAACCAATAAAATTAAGTAGTATATATAGATACTATACTAGTTAATATTACTATACTTATTTAACTAATAATACTAAATAGCAAGATATTAAATTTATATTTAGCTTCTAGCTAATTAAAAGGTCTTAATTTAAGTAATTTAACTTACAGACACTACCTAAATTTATAAATTTATACAGTATCCGTAGTATGGAATAAGCTAGCATTCCTAGAAAATGAAAATCGAGCGTTGAGTCCTCTACTCCGAAAGAGCTACGGTCGGCAATGAACGTATGGTAATTATGTGCCAAGCATATTATTAATGCCAAGCCCGGTTAAAAATCTATCATAGAGTATTAAAACTTTAACTCTGTCATGTTTATGGGCAAGACAATCTAAGCTCTACCGTTCTGTATTACCTTGCGGCAGCTGGCCGTTGGCTGTTGGCTGTTATTTGGGGGCGAGGGGCAGTGTTTCGTCTAAATTTAGCGCATAAATAATGTGGGGGTTGGCTGGTCTTCTTGACATTGAAATAGAGCGCCACCCTCTCCTCGGACAAATGCTTGTACCATGCAACACATTTAGCAGCACCCGAAAATGGCCGACCAGTCTCCGGACCCTCAGCTTCAATCCTCTTTCATTACACGTTTCCCACGTGAAGTGCGTGATAAAGTCTATCTAGAGCTATGGCGTTCTTGCGGTCTTCGCCAACACATCATTTGGCATAAGGACAAGCAGGACGTAACCAAGTCTCATTTCTGCCGATGGCGATGTACGACGCCATTCGAGGTGGAAGATGGACTCCAGGAAGCTATCAACGCCACCAGAATCGAGCTCGGTGTTGCGTTGGGGGATAGCTTCAGCAACAAGGGCTATGCCCTGCAGCTCTATTCTGCTTGGAAGAATCATTTCACCTGTGGTGAACGTATTGCACAGGTACATGGCAGCGATGCAAGCCCTGGTGTGAATACGTGTTCTTCTCGAGGACCGTGCTGGAGTAGCCCCGAATCAATCTCAGGAAATCCTGTGACGTGGAGCCCGTACTTGAGTATGCTCTTGTCGTGCAGGCTCATGTATGGCCATGACTACCGTTGCACATATTTCTTGTTTACTGATTATCATGTTAGGTCTTCGGAATGCCTCAAGTCAATCTATGAGTCGACCACTTTTATCTTCACAGACGTCATTGCTCTCAATATGTTCGTTGGTTTCTGTAAAGTCCCAAAGGGCATGAAAGAAGAGTCCAGAGTGACTACTCCGCCACCAGCGTTTCGCACGCTTGGTAGACACCTCGAGCTATCGTTAGAGCCAGTTTTTCCCATGTTACTGGCCTGCTCATCGCCAGTCCAGACACCACTGATTGAGGAGCGCCACAAATCCCCGGACTTTCATGGCCTCAGACTAGATCTGTTGGAGAATCTGACAACCCTAGATATCTGGATTGCCGCCCGCTCCTCAGCTCTATTAGTGGACAAATACGCGGACAACATTGATCAGAGCCCCTACAATATCTCTCTGTTGAATATAACGTCACTTACAGAGGCCCTTGCACCCTTGGGGCGAGTCAAAAACATTACTCTCAGCCTGCCTCTCCCCGCAATTTCTCAGCCTGAAGACGGTTACGTTGTCGATAGCGCACACCTACGGATTTGGCGCCGAGGATCGGGCGATAGGTTCCATCCAACTTCATCACCAGTTTTTGAGGGAGAACACTTTAATAGCAGTGTATATTCGAGTACAGACAGGTATATTAGAATTAGTTGCACATATTGACACCATTACTAACATGCTTTTCTAGAACTATACAATTGGGTTGTAACCCGCCATCAGACGCGCGCAATGTTCACTATATGCGTGATTACGATTTCAGTCCTGTGGACAGGTTACCACCACGTCGTGGGCGCGTAGCTCGGCTTATGGAATCATTACGTTCTAAAGGAAAATGGCTGAAAAGGGATCGTAACGACTAGGAGTCAGAGAACAATTGTCATTGTTGCAAACCCGTTACAGGTACTTTGGTTATTGCCTGATGATGTACAGAGATTGAATAGTTCAGATACGTGTGAAATACAGCTTTATTCATTGATCTTTTCAACATGACAATGATAACGCACTCTTTCAAGTTAGCAACAATAAAGCTAGGTATAAATCTCCTATAATTAACATCCTCTGTAGTCACATCTGCGCTTCCGAGTAATCATTCTATCTACTTCAACGCCACTGAGAAATATTAGAACAAAGATTGTGGAAATGGACAGATAATTAATTGAGATAAGGAGAAACAACTCCATGTATACAGTAGAAATAAGCTATAGAACACTACAGCTAGAAATAGTAAGATTCCGCCATGTAATCTAGTTGTAGGGGCCTAATTCTCTTGGTTAAGCCAGAATCATTTCTTCTTCAACTCTCCATTCCTATTGACAGCAATACCCTTGTTCTTCCGCAAGTCAAAAATGAAGGCTAGCAGGGCCATGAGATCAGGATTATTTCTCAGTCTGCCTTCAACATTATTCATCCAGTCGTAAGCGAGGACACCGTCAGGCAAGTCATTGTGACTACCAAATGCCACAAGATGGAACAACTAGGCATTGTTAGCTTGACTGCATTGCATGTAGGTAGATCTTCGTGATTGCGCTTACCTCGTGATGGATTGTGACTGACAGGTCTGCTATGGAGTCAACTGGGGTAGGCCTCTTGGCTTCTGTCCATGCTTTCTTGAGTTCGGACAAGGCTCCCTGTTTGGTCATTTTTTCAAACGTCTCGTCAGTGAAGAATAGTCCTCCCTTTTCTTCTATCATATACTTGAGCCAAATGGGGTTGATAGTGATCGTGTTTGGGATCTTGTCCGCTTCTGCTGGATCAACCGCGAAAAGGACCCGGTCTGTATATGCCTGGATTACCAACTTGTCGTTTGCGAACTGACCCTTGTCTATGTCTGTTTGAATCAAGACGAGAGGGTTATCCGCTTTTAAAGTGCGCTTTCTTGCTTCATCGAATGGATATGTGTTATCATATTCATCACTTATCTGACTCAGATGCGGAGCGCAGTCAAGACCTGACTAGTGTCAATAAGCACGATAGGTTAACATTGTCAGGTTGCTTACGAAATCTGTCTGCCTCGGGTCGGCTCGGTCTTTCCAGGTATCAGAATCAGCGAAGCCGTTGTCCTTTCCTATAGGGCCTGCAAGATTGGCAAACATCTCGTATTGTGCTAGAAACAGTCAGTCGTCTTTGCTAACACGCTGTCACTTATCATTTGCAGTAACACACCTTTCAGCACCAAGAGATCCTCTTCTTCGACAAGTAGACGAGCAAGCTTTTTGTAGGGATCAAGGAGAGAGGGTAAAATAGAACCGAGTTTGGAAGCACACAAGGCGGATCTTGATTTTGCTATTTCCATAGCCTTGATTATACCATCCTTGAACACGGCATTGGAATCTGCTGATGTTATAATCGTGTCTATGGGTGAGAAGTGATAAAGGAAGCTTACAGCAGCTGCTATGCAGAGTCCACCTAGCAGCCTGGGCGGCGCTGGTGATGTTGAGTAAAACGAAAATTGTGAAAAAGAGCTTCATGGCAAAGAAGTCACTTGATGGATTGTGGTTGTCTGGCACTTAACCATATAAGTCCTGAAGTGTTGGATGAGTAGTGATGTCTCTCCAAAATAATACACAAACAATTCCGAGGCCATGTATTTATACCCCTAGTATGAATGAGCGGATAGAGCCAGAAAACAAACGAGCGTCTTAATTGAGACCGGATCTGGTTCCTTGCTGAGCTCTAAATAAAGAAACATGTCGGGCACGCATCACAACACCGAAGACAATTCGTGGGAGTAGTTCTTCTAACCAACAAAACTACATCTTATGATACTATAATCCTTTCAAGTGGACAAAGACACCTTGCCCATGCTGTACAGACTTTGCTTAGCCATGTTGGTAGTTGACAATAACGCCCAGCATGATACTTGAAACACAGCTGAGCTTTTCGTATGGGTGGCAAAGCCTTGTGATTGGTTAATGAAATGTAAATAGATTGAGCCATTTTTAAGCTCAAGCGCCGGCCAGGCCGGTGATTCCCTCATTCAAGCTTAATCCTTTCCGGACCCCAACTACCGTTTGGCCCCCACGACACTGAGGCAATTGCTGCAGGCTGTACGTTGCAATTCCACTTCCCCTGGTACCTTGCACTTGTCCAAGCCACAACCGCTTTATGCATGTTGGCTCGTGATTGCACAAAGTTGATTGGATAATGGCTGCCTTCTGACCTCAAACTGTCTATCTGCAACACAACCATGTGCCTGGCCAACACTACTATCGCTCTCGACCAACTGCATGTAATCCTTCTCGTATCTGCGAGGAGCATTGTTTGTTGCTATTTCGAGATATCTTGTTGGTCTGGTTGAGTTTTGCACATCGAGGGCTGTCCTTGACTGTGTCGAATTCGCGCCCCCAGCACGTGAATGGTTTCATATGCTCGGCGGCTAACAAGTATTTATTAATTACAGACTGCCACTTTCTTAATTGTATAACTCACCAACCACCAGCGACTGATCGCATCGAAACCTTCTTTCAGTACTTGTAAATGCCACTTTTCCTTTCTTCTGCCATGAAGTACCTCCGCCATTTGACCGTTGCCGCAGGCTTCTTGACCGAAGCTTCGGCAAACGGCCATCTGCCTCGTCAGACACAAGCTCCGGCCATTAACCCTAGAGAGTAGGAATTGATAACTCCTAGTAATTATCTTTACTAAACTACACTACAGTGGAGAATTTTTCTATGTTCTACAGCCCCCTAATCGTGATCAGATCGTGCTTAATCCACCTGCGCCAGATAAAGTGTAAGTTACATCACTTGTTGGTCGAACTAACTTGGTTTATATCTCCGATCTTCTGTGCTAACTTTATATCTCCAGCAAGGGATCAATTGGAGTTTGGACAAAGTATTTGACAGAGACTGGAGGTACCACGAGTGTTAGTATCCCTTTACTCCTGTACTATGTCAAGAACTGACACAAGACTTCATGTAGTGGATTGGTCCTGATCCATCATACATATCAGTTGAAACAACTACATCTAAGAATGCCCAGGGAGCCATGGTGACAGCGACTGTCAATAAGGCAGTAGACGTTGTCAAACATGCCAATGGCGGTCTCGATATGATCTTGAGTCCGGCTTTCAGAGAAAAGGTTGAGGCTATTTTGAAAGAGGTTCCACCCTGCACAAAGAAGAAGCTTCGTAGACGCCAAGCTCCAAGCTGTGGCATTGAAGCAGCTGCGCGCCGAGTTCTTGAAGACGAAGGCATAGCCGACATATTTTCCGACCAAGTTCATGACGGGGTCTCAGAAGAGGCTGGTCTAGATTCTGACTCAGGCTATGGAACCGATGAAGATGGTTTCGTTGAAGGTGCAGAAGGGCCCCCAGGCTCAGAAGCAGGCGACACAGTCGAAGCATTGGTTTTAGGTCCTGAGACAGACGCAGCGGCTATCGCAGCCGCTGCCGGAGAAGCTGATGGTGCCATCGTTGTCGGCGGCATCACTCTAACCGCTGTTACCTTTTTGGGTATTTTACTAAAGGCAGCTGATACCACAGGAAAGATTGAGCCCGTCTATCACATTCCTCCTGAGGATATTCAAACTGTGTCAAAGACCAAGTCAGAGACCATCCGAACATCGACTACCACAACTTCAACTTCATCTTGTCCAACTGGACTGGTAAGTGACTTTGGTTACTATAACGCCATGGTATCAGCAAACTGACCAGAGCTCGAAGCCTGATTGTGGAGACGATTGCATGGCCACCACAATTAAAGACGCCAAACCAACTGAGATTCCGTGGGCTTGTTCCAAGGTAAGTAACCTCTATGATAGTAAGCATCGATTTTGTATTCATCTGTTGTGTTTACAGGGCAAGACCAAAGGCTGCAAATGTAACCCAAAGAGCGAAGGTTTCGTACATTTGTTCGACCGAGAATTTGATAGCATGATCCGGGCTGCTTTGAAAAATCTGAACGGGAAGCCAGACGAACCCAAACAGCCCGAGATTACATGCCCTAACAAGTTTTCTAACGCCCCCAGTGAATTCTTCGGAAAGATCGCAGACGGCTTTTGCGATTACATCAAGGATGACTTAGACAAGGAGAACAAGGACATCCCGTTCGACATATATGGCGGCAAGATTTCCCGATTTTCTCTCCGATCTACAACACTAGCTCGAAGGTCACCACCAGAGGACCGAGATAACTACAAGGACTACAAATTCTTCATTTCATGGACTCCGAAGAAAGGGGAATGCCTAATGGAAAAGGAGACAATGTGCACTGAAGCGTTTAAGAAGCTGGTTCAAACTCAACCTTGTGGGTCCTTGTCTTTGAGTGTCTTGGAGTGTGAATAACTAACCCTCTGTAGGTGGACAGAACCATGGGTCAGCGGGAAACCGGATGACAATTGACGCAAAGATCGACATTGGATGCGGCGATTTTAAGTGGAACGTTGTGCCGCCCAAAAGGTCCGAGCCCGCACCTGAACTTCCCGGTCTTGGCGGCCAGGAATGTCACGATGAGCATAGTCACAGAAATGTGCAAGATGGCATTCAAGACTCGTGGGCATCCCTCGGATGTGATGGATACGCTGAGGGCAAGAATATCAAGGCTGGCGACAAGGCAGTCTACTGGGGTCCGCCCGGTATTACTGGACATGAACACATGAACTATCAGATCTCTTGGAAGGAAGGTTGCAAAGGATTGGAGGAGCAATCGCTGCAGAATCCTGTTGATGGTGAGAGCTGCTACAGTCTCATGCGTGCTAACTACAAGTCTTGTGAGTACATGCTAACTTGATATTTGTTGAGATTATTTTACTAACTCGGATACTAAGGTAACAACGGCGGGGCAGGAGGATACAGAGATGCTGGGTGTCTTCGATATGAGTTTTGGGTAAGTTAGAAATGATATCTCAAGTCACTTTTTCATTTTCTTTTTGCGTCGCTCTGTACAAGTCAGGATGTGGTTTATTTTTAAGCATATGTTAGCTATGAAGCAGCTCGTTAGGAAGATTATGTTAAAAAATGGAATCTTGCTATTAAGCTAAGCAATACCTTTTATAATCTATTAGGAATTGCGCTAGGTGCTTTGATCCTCTTTAACACTATATGCCTCATGCTTGCTTAAATAAAGGTCCTTATTAAGGCTTCTATAGAATGACTAGGCTATTGTAGCAGTGTACTAATTTTAATTAACGTTACTTCTTGGGTTTAAAGTATATAATAAGTACAAGCTAGTTATCAATAACCTAAGAATCTTTATACTATATTAGGTTATAATATATTACTATTTTTTATTTAAATTTTAAAATATCTTTTTAAAATTAATATATATAAAAGAATATAACTTCTTATTAAAACTATAAGAAACCTAGTAGTTATAGCTTTATAATAAGTAATACAATATGTATTAAACTACTTAGTCTTAAGTTCACTTTCCAGGATACACCTTTAAATAAATCCTGTCTAAATCTTCTTTAAACTCTTTCTCAACTACTTTCCTTTGTATACTACCCTTTGCAGTCCTTGGTATTGCCCCATTAGGCACAATGACAATAAGTCGCGAGTCGAGGATACGCTCGTGTCTATACCGGCGCTCATGAAATGGGGTAATGCGATGCAAAATCTTAGTTTGCAGTTCACCATAGTCCTCGGCTTGTTTGGCCTCGACAACAATCGCTGGTGAAGGTCTAGCAGCTCCAACGACTACTGCGGCGCTTATTAGATCCTTGCCACACACCTCAAGTGCGTTGTTCTCAATGGATCGCGTATCACAGCGCAGCGAGTTCTCCATCTTGATCCAATCGTCATTGCGGCCCATGGAGATGTAACGATCTGGCTCGACCTGTAGAAAGATATCGCCTGTGATGAAGTCGCCTGTGTCTTGGTCACACAGCGAAGGGTGTGAACATTCAGGAGCATATTTGGGAACCACTAGTTCCATAAGCGTTCCCCCTTGATGCAATATTAGCATCGTCACCGGGCGAAGTGTCAGCTAGCGCGACAGAAATGGGTCGCATCTCAAATGTTGATCCAGGCCACATCCGCAGTAACTTCCCATGTCGTCCACCCACGCCAAGCATCATACAGCCGACCTCTGTGCTGGCGAAGAGCTCGACTAGGTTGATGCCTTGCTCTCGAGCCCAAGCTGCTTGAGTTTCGTCCAGTGGAAGTCCACCGCAAGTGCAGGCATCGAAGCTCTGGAGTATGGCGAGAAGCTCGGGGTCCTTACGAGCTGCTTTGATGACGTCGGCCAAGAAGGAAGAAAACATGTTCAACACTGTCACTCTACACTCCCTAACCATTCTCCGTAGTTCGAGAAGTGAGTAGGGGAGTGACGTAGGCCGCGTCATGCAAGAGCCTTTATTAAGATATGACATGAATCCCAGTGCGTTCGCGACGTGACAGAAACTTCCACTATATAGTTATATTAGTCGACGCTGACTTCGATAGTTTGCTCACTTACCTAGCCACATTAGTCTCCTGATATTCAGCCCCTGGGCCCCGGAATGTAACGTGCTTGGTTTTGCGCATGTTGCAATCCAGCCACCTAGCTGTTGCAGGAACCAGCTTCGGTTTCCCAGAGGTAGATCCAGAAGAGTGAAGAATAAAAAGAATCTCGTGACCCGACTTGGGGCTGTTGACTTCAGCAAGCGGGAATTGCTCGACAGCCAGACCGAGGAAATCAGCAGCAGGAAAAGTGGCAACATCTTCACCCACAGAAACGGCAATCGCCGGATCATGGATGAGACCCTTTGCCTGAGCATCGTTGAGGAGCTGTCTGACTACGGTGCTGCTAGTCAAGTGAGCCGAAATAAGCTGAGGAACGTACCCAGCTCTAGAGATGCCCCAGATATGCAGTAGATCTAGGTAAGTAGTTCCCTTGAGCCTGAGAACAAGTCAACGATAGTGCCTGACGGTTCGATATCTCTCAACTTACCATAATCCAATGACTGATCCAGTGTTGATTTGCTTTTTAAAAGCTTGTGCGACCAATACCTAGCAGATTGTTCGACGTCGTGCAGGAGCTGCGAACAGGTGATATCCTTCCATCCTTGGAGTGGACCATCTGATGACATATGCGGTATTTTGAGGGCTGGGAGTGATGGGGTATCCTGAGCCGCCCTTTGTAGCACGGTGAGATGGGTTTTATAGCCAGCCATTTTGAAGTCCCGATAGTAGACAGAGACTTGGAAATATGTACAGATCAGTTAGTATGACCGTCATATATAATATAATCAATAAATAAAGGTCATCGGGAAAGGAGGGGTCTCTGGTATTGTTTTGCTACAATATTATACCATTTTGTTTGCTGCCCGGACCTCCCGGATCTAACTGCCACAGCTAAGTCTCCTGTGTATTAGCAAATATTAGCTCCGTAGCCTCCGCTAACTTGTGACTGTAAAGCGCAATGTGGGAATTACTTGCTTCGGTTTCGGATTGGAAATGGTGGGGATCTACAATTGTATATCCTCTTTTTACTCGAATGTTATGCTAGCAGATAACTGCCGAACGAAGCTAACGTTTATAGTTCGCCTCCCCGCAGATACTGTACCAACATAACAGCTCAATCATCGAGATCGACAACAGAATTAAGTAATATTCGCACTGTTCTTTCCTATACTAGAGTTAAGAAGAGTAGAAAGTTGCAGGCAATTATTAGCATCATTAAGAGGATAATATGTTTATATTCACGCGCCAGACAGAGGACAACATAACGCCCCAAAGTCTTACGTGTCTCGAACTCCCATACTTCTACTTGCATTAAGTCTCAGTCAGAGGCCCTTTGACCAAATGGAACAACTTCTTTCCAGTCCTGTATCTCAAACCTAGTATGTATCTAATAATGGGTTCCTTCAAGACTGCATACGTGATAGACTGATACAGCTAGATACATTCTTCCTGTATGTTTGCCGCCATCATTACATTATCTCGGTTTGCAATCGCAAGTATCCTCCTCGCTATCAAAGTATCCCTTGTCGAGATCCTCTTCGGGAACAGGTGAGTCAATCGTTGGCTGTGCTCCAGCTATTTCCGGTAGCAGAAGTAGTTAGTATGTTATTTAAGAGCTGGAAGAACTTATAGATGAAGAAATCATCAAAGCTTACCGAATTCAACGGTGTGTTGTGGGCCGTCATAGTAGTCATTGTCCCAATAGTCGCCGCGCTGATTGTCATATGGATTTCCCTGCCTCTTATTGATGGATGATCCGGGGCCAATCTGAAGGGGTTCTTTCCAGGGGATTCCGGCATAAGGATGGCGGCTGAAATCTTTGTTGGGGTTGAAAAAGCCAGTGTTGACGAGATTTGGATCTACACCCGTCTTGGTCATATTCTCGTCCATTTTGACCAGCGGGACGAGGTTGGCATCCAACCTGTCATAGATGTTCTTACCATCCGGTATATTCCAGGCACCCTCATACCCAACCATCATGGCCATGACTCCAGCAACAAGTGGAGATGCCACGCTAGTCCCATCTCCAGTTGTCGGCTTTCCAGTTATATGGTCTACAGTTGGTACACGAACGCCCGGTGCGAAACAATTGAGTTTGCGATGATAGTTGGAATTTTCCAATCGCTCATACCGCGAGTCGACGGCGCCTACGCTGTAGGTAGACTTCCACCTGGCTGGAACGTGCAGCCAATTCTCTCCGCTGTTGCCTGCTGCTGCTGCAATTGGTATGCCAGCTGCTCTCGCGGCCTCCCAGGCTCGCTGGAAGGCGGGATCTGCTGCGTGGTCCGGAAATCCCATCGAAACATTGATAACAGAGCCTCTCCAGCCATCCGGCTGAATATAGAGCCAAGGCGTTAGCTTATCTCATCCTATTGTTATACTATCAGGACATCGATACGTACCGGGCTCTCCCAATATTTCTTATGCTCTGCGATAACATCACTAATGGCTATGACCATGTTAGAATCTAAGTTGATGCCTCGGGGCATGCACGTAGGGAATACCTTGAAGGATTTGGGAAAGGCGACCTCCAGCTTTAGGCAGACACCTCACTTTCACAGATACAAGATTCGCTCTCAGGCGGGGCTCAGGAACCCATTGTTATACCCGGCGGCGACGGCTGCGACTTTGGTGCCATGCCCTTCCGTATCTCTCTAGCCTCGGGTGTTAGATGCCATTCAGATGCGGATTCTGTTGTATACTCACCATTGTCTCGTTATCGCAGTAAGGAGCCTTATCTTCTTCCTTTAAGCTGTGGAGATTCCACATTTTGCCCTCTTGAGTGCCAAAAGCAGACAATCCTAGCCGAATGCCTGAGTCGAAAATATAGATATTGACACCTTTTCCCCCATCCTCTAGCCATGGGATTCTGTAGTCGGCATGTGGGTATACTGTACTCCCTCGAAGCCTTATCTCGTTCCACGATCCAATCATTGCTAGATGCCATTGAGCATTAAAAAACATGTCATCCCACCTCTTACCTATCGTAGGGGTATCGACAGGTTGATTGTGACTTGGTTCATCGTTGTCAGGGCCATCAGGATGGTGATGAATGGGGTCTATTTCGGTCCTCCCATGGTAATCATGCCCAACTCGTTTGATACCCGGATCTCGCCGGATGAGCTCATGTATCAGAGTCAAGTTTTGCGCCTCAAGCTGGAAGTAATAGATATTCAACGGAGCCAGGTACTTGAAATCCGATGCCACATCGCTTATGTTGACACCGATGTTGGCATAATGATCCTCAATGGTGTGATTGCCATGGAGGCTGACTATGTAGCTGTGAGTGACTATACTGTTTTTGTTGCTGGGCATGCGATATTCCGCTTGCTGCTCCGACCTAGGTGCTAGAAAGCCGTGAGAGCCCTGGGCTAGAAGGCCTAGTAGTGCATATCGAAGGAACTCCTCTATTATCGAAAGAGAGGCAGTATCAAGGTTAAATGCTGTGCCTGAGAATAGCTACCATGCCACGATGAAAGGGATTTTGGCCGTAAGAAAGTATGGTAAGGGAAATTGCAAGTCGGGGATAGTTAGTTGTGCTGAAGACAAGTCGTAATAATTAAGGTAAGTACCTATGGCCAATATAGTAATTCTATGTTATCTTGTACTCTACTCCCTACTGAAGATATCCTTCTAATTAGTCTAATAGGGATAAAATCCATCCTAAGACAGAGCTATTAACAGTAGCGGACTTGCTCACCCTGACAAACTAGAAGCTGACAAAAGAAGAAATTTCCGGAGAGCGTAAGCTGACATCGGTCCTTTACTGGGGTATGAGGCGGATGCATGCATGGACCTGTCGCAGCTCAGATCGACTAATATCTCCACTATATGCTCAGGGCTAGCCATTTGGATGCAGGTACAGTTCGTTTTCCTAACGGCACGGTATTATATTAATGTCAGCCGGAGGATTACCTGACCCAATCTCACGAGAAGAGCTCAGTCTTTGTTACATGGCCTGGATTGGCTAGTTTTTATGGCATGTTGCCCTCTTCTGACCTAAATTTACAAGACGGCTCTATCTAGATTCCAGTATGTTTACAATACTATTCGAAGGGAGTGCTGAGAAAATAAACTCTGAGCATGTGTCCTAAGACACCTAGACAAGGCACGTGCAGGTTTAGATTATTAAAAGAATGAAAAGTGTCAGAGCAATATCGCTACTTATTTACTGATCACTAGCCCCCAATGCCTAGCGGCAAGGATTCACAGCCACCATCTTAATAAGGATCAGCATTCGAGATTGCATAGACGGATCGTAGGATCAAGCATTTAGTGTTAGAAAATCCTTTAGCAGGCAATCTCTTGAGTTGAATAAGGGTAAGCTTCCCTTTGATTGGCTTACCGGTATTTCTTTCGAATCCTGAGCTTGCTAGCACGGCAATTCGGAAATCTTGGCATTCTCCATTTAGTTGAGGTCAGCTTATGACGGAAATATCCCGGGGAGATCATCATGGGTCATAGGGCCCTTGACCGCTATGAATAGATTAAGAGAATGTCAGCTTACTGTATCCACTCTATAGCGAGGGCTATGTTAGCTAGCTACACCGCCAAGGGACAAATTGACAGCAAGCTAATATATGACAAAACTGTTTATTCAGGCACAAAAGTATGAGTTAGGATCTTGTCTCTGATCGTTACAATTTTAGAAGTTTTACTTTGCTCTATCCTTTATTTCCCAGATCTACTAGTCAATCACTTTGTTTTGAGTATTTCACGGGTCCCACGACGCAAGTCAAGCATAGAGGCCTGTACTGGCCTTTGGCCGTAATATGTTTACTGCTTATGAGCCTTACAACAGCGTTTGAGAACCTTGATGGTACCAAGCCTTATGGCAATGGCAATGCATCCGATGTTGTTTCTTTCGACCCATCCTGGAACGAGTCTTATCCCGATTCTGAGAGTCATGAACCTAGTTTGGGGTCTGGGTGCCGATAGGGGCTTGTTTAGTAAAGCTAATGACTTCTACCTGAGACTCATGCCGTTGGTCGTATCAATAACTCAGGGTTATCTATCAACTAATAACAATGGCTATCGGAAGTGGCTCCGCTCTTAGCTTCGGTACAAGAGCTGGAAAGTTAACATGGTTGGGTCCAAGCAAAACGGTAATATGAAAGACAGGGTGAGTAACTCGCTAACTTTCAATTTTGAAACCTAACACTACGTCTAGGATAACTAGAGCTGGCCCGGCTATGTCATTGATCAGGTTCACAACGAGTTTAGAAAGTCCATGTGGATGAAGCCGAACCTTGTGCTTATAAACGCCGGAACGTAAGATCGTGGTCATACAACTTTTATAAGTTGTTCGATGTCGACATGGATTGCAATGACGGACCTCGCTATGCATTTGTCGACTTTAATAACGACGGTTTAGATGACTTCTTCTGTCTCAAGTCCGGCTCGGCTGTTTGGGTGTCAATCAATCAGGGAGGCAACCCGCCTAAGTTCAAGAGCATCGGCCAGGTTGTTGGCAAACACGACGGCTACGAAGCAACCGATGTCCGTATCGCGGATATCGATGGCGATGGTAGAGCAGATTACTGCCTTGTTGAGGATAATGGAGCTGTTATCTGCTCTAGAAATGGTGGCACGGGGGAGAAGTATGCTTGGCAAGGGTTCAAGACAGCCAAAGGATTGCGAGAGACTGTCTTTGACAAGAATTCCAAGTCAGGAGCTGGCAAGTCCGGTGTTGTATTTGCGGACCTCAACGGAGACTTTCGCGATGAGTTAATGTGGGTTAGCGACACAGGCAGCGTTCACACCTGGAACAACATGCGAGGCTGGGGCAAGGGCATCGTGCCTGAATGGAGGGATGCTGGAGTGACCCATAAAGGCCAAACTACCAAGGGCATCCAGGATCGTATTAAGTTCGGTCGCATCTATGGCTCTGGTCGCCGCGACTACATATACCTGAGATCGGACAAAACAGGAATCGACATGGTTGTGTGGGAAAATAAGGGATTCGGTGGCACCAAACGGAAGGCCGATGGTGACTTCTACTGTGATATGCGCGGCACCGGTTCTGACGACTATGTTTGGGTCTATTTCGACGGCCATGCAGCTGAACTTAATGCTAATATTCACAATCCTCCATTATGGGGAAACGACCTCAAGATCGAACTCAAGGTACCAGGACCTCGTGTTGGTATACACCTAGCTGATTGGACGGGCGATGGCAAGTGCGATGTTCTAGTGCAGAACAAGGCAACCGGTGCCTTGACTCTCTATGAGAATACGTACAAAACGGGTTCTAAGAGCGTGACCTTTACCAATAAAGGTGTTGTCACGCCTGCGACTTGCTCACAGGGTTGGGGTGTAAGCCCCTTCGACCGTGGCATGAGACTTGCTGATATCGATGGAGATGGGCGGGCCGATGTCATGTGCCTCGAGCCTAATGGACGTATCACAGGCTGGCTCAATCTCAAGAGTGGTATGGAGAATATTGGCCAGGTCAAGTTTTCAGAGGGAAGTGATCGAGCCGATATACGTTTCGCAGATGTTGAGAACTCGGGCCAAGCTGACATTATCTACCTCGACAAGTACACAGGAGCTGCCACTGTCTTTAAAAACTTGGGACGAAAGAGTGGCACTGGCAGTTCCTTCGAATGGTCCAACCGTGGAGTTTTATATGCACCCATCGACCGTGGAGAGACGATGCATTTCACCAATCAAGGTGGTCTTGGTCGGGCTGATCTTGTTCATGTTCTTCCTTTTACTAACAAGGTAAGCTTGCAATACGGCAATGGCGAATCTCGGACCACTGGCTTAATATTACTTCTTGTAGGCATATACGTATTTCAACGAATGTGGTGCTAGTGGTGGGGATGATGGACCAATAGGTAAGATGCTCCCATCGATTCGATCACGGCACTTACTAACGACTCGCGTTTCTATATACAGCTGACCCGAAGTTGCCAAAATACAACACTGGTGGCCAAGATGGCGGCACCGATGATGGTTCTGAAGATGGCGCTGGGAGCGATAACGAATGTTCTAAGCCAACTTTTGATGGCGACTCCAAAGTCATTCTCAGTGAAAACTTCCCGGATCCATCCTTTGTTTTCGACCCTGAATCTTGCACTTGGTACTCCTTCGGCAGCCAAGACAAGGGGAAATTGGTGCAGATAGCACGATACGACAAAGCCAAGGATAAGTGGGAGCTACTCGACGACGATCCGCTCAAGGATGCTGGCGCTTGGGGCCAAAATCTCGATATCGTGGCCCCAGATGTTATACGGGATGGCGGACAATGGGTCATGTACTACAGTGCTTTCACTCAGGACGACCACGATGGAAAGCGATGCATTGGTGTGGCTTTCTCCGACTCGATCCGTGGCCCATTATACACCGCGAGATGAACCTCTCGTCTGCCAGCTTGACAAGGGTGGAGCCATCGACCCAAGTGCCTTCTATGATCCCCCGAGCAATACGAGATGGGTCGTGTATAAGATCGATGGGAACCGGATTTGCGGCAAGACTTCTATAATGCTACAACAGGTATGTGAATTCGCTGCTATACTTGTGGATTCGATCATGACTGACATCTCCCAGCTCGAGAATGATGGATTTACACTGAAAAACGACCCAGTTGAAATCCTTAGTGAGACTGACGACGAAAAGTTGCTTGAGACGCCGAGTCTCGTCTACGAGGACGGTTCGTACCTTCTGTTCTACAGTTCTGGGTGTTACACGTCAGATAAATACAGCATCAAGTACGCAACGTCGGGTAGTATCTCAGGCCCATACGATAGGGGAGACAACAAGGTATTGGGCTCGATCGCTGGGAGCATTCAAAGTCCTGGGAGTGCATCCAGCAACGGGAATGGACATCTACTATTTGCGTAAGTACTCCATGTCCCTATAGAAGATTTGGAGAAGGGTACTGACACTTCGACCAGTGCTTGGTGTGATAGTGATCATACCAAAAGATGCTTGTATTCCGGTAGTTATAAATTTGAAGACGGGCAGGTTACATTAAATTAGTCAAGTTGGAAGCATATAGAAGTATTCGTTGAATAGAGAGTACGTATTGAAGTCAAGAGTTTACCTTCAGGGAGTCTAAGACAATGTTTGCAGTACCCCACGCTTCTACGCGCCACTTCCTCTTACTTGCATTGGGTCTCGGTCAGAGACCCTTTGCCCAATTGGAACCACTTCTTTCCAGGCTCTGCAAAAATAGCCATCTTGTTCTCGTTGGGTTTATATAAAGGCCAAGTAATCTTTCCGGCTTGCGGGTTCTTCTTGGGATTGTTTGCGAAAGAGAGCCAGAGACCTTTACAATGGTTAGTAACCCCAGAAGCAAGTGTATTTGGTGAGACCTACTTTGCATACCCTCGGCAACCTCCCATTCGTACTCGGTGGAGTTACCACGGTACTCGTAATGCGTTCCGAAGAGAAGAGGAAGCTCAGCTGAGAATGCGTCAGGATACAGAAAACGCAGTGGAGGCAGTGAACATACCACTATGAGTCGCGCCAATCCAAGGCAGAGGGGTAATGTTGGAGAAGTTTCCGGTGTAGTAATATCTGTAGGTTGGGTATCCGTACTTGACACGGTTTCTGTGGTGATGGGTCAGCCAGACGTCTCGAATGGTAGGACATAGGAGTACTTACTTGACCTCAGCAGCAACTGGGCAGACGATAGCCGCCAGTCCAATGGCAGTCTGGGCTGGTGTTACTCCGTTGGGATCGTATGTGCCAAAGCCAGCACCTTCGTTGGCATTGTTGCCAAAGATCCATGGCTATCACATGTTAGCAGGGCCTTCATCGTGAGTAGCGAACCATCAGTGTTACTTACCACTCTAGTAACCAAGCCTCTCGCGATTCGATCGGTCGTGTTAGAAAAGGCGGTGATGTTATCTCCAACGGGAGTGAACGAAATCGTCGGTGTCTCCGAGTAAACTTTCTGCAACTTTGAAGCATCAACCTTTTGCATGCAGCTCAATTGCTTCTTTCCCTCCAATCCCTTGCAGCCAACCTTATCAGCAAGGGTATCGAAGCTAGAGTGGTTGCCATAAACCTTGGCCAGCATAGCCGGGGCACCAGAATCAGAGATCAAACCCTTGACGATGAGGTCCTTGGGATAAGCGTATCCGTACATGCCAACCGAGCCGGCACCAGCAGACTGGCCCCAGAGGGTCATTTTCTGAGGGTCGCCGCCAAAGGCTGCAATGTTGTCTCGTGTCCACTCAACAACCATGCGCTGGTCGAGAAGACCGACGTTTTGTTGAGCAGCTTCAGCATTGGGGAAGCCAAAGAGGTTGACGCGGTAGTTCATGGTGACAACAATGTGAGACTGAGTCTTCTGAATCCACTTATCGGGGATCTTATAGAGTGAATCCGCACCACCACCTGTAAAACCACCACCGGGGATGTAGATGAAGACAGGCAGCTTCTTCGCAGTTGGCTTCAATGGGGCGTAGATATTGAGATACAAGCAGTCCTCAGAGTCACCGCCATTGATAAGAAACTGAGTCATGTGCTCAGTGTAGACTGTTGGGTTCTTGCTGATGATCTGCTTGCATGACGGCGCGTACTTCTTAGCCGATACGTGCTCTGAGCTGTGTATTCGCTTGGGAGGCTGGAAGCGAAGGGACTTGAGAGGGGGTTCGGCGTAGGCAACACCGAGGAACTGGCGAACATCGGGGGCGGTCTTGTTGATGAAGCCTGAGAGATGACCACTGGTTGTCTTGATATTCAGTGGAGCTTCGGATTGATAGTGCAGTCCACGGGCATCGGTGACGGTGCATGCAGCTAGAGCAACTGCTACGAATGAGGTGAGAGACTTCATCTTGCCAAGAGTTGATGCCACGATATTTTCATTATGTCTGTCGCTGAATCATTGTTATATATATAGATACGTCTATCTACATCTATGGTTAAATGGCACTATGTGCCGAGATGCCGCCTCATCATGGGGCGGATAAATCTTTATCAATGGGCCATGGTTCATCTGGGGTAGTGGAGCTACGAGCAATTTCATACGCGGAGAAATCTGGGGAGAGGCGAGATTGCGGGGAAAGATCGGCAAATGAGATGCCTCAATCGCGTTCTTGTCAGGAACCATTTATCCCCAAGGTTACACTAATAAGACCGATATCCATCTCTAATAATTGAGATGGCTGATTTTGTGCAAGTGGATATCTTCCCCTCATTCTGTAAATGGGCTACCTCGGCTTCGGTCCAACTGAAAGCTATCAGATTACTTGGTCAAGACTCGGGCGACTTTCTACAGCCAAGGTAGGATAAATCCTTAGCATCGCCGTGAATTGCTTCCCAGCTCAATAAAGTGCGATCTGCCAATCGCAATCCGACCGAATGGCCGTCAATACTGGGATTCGAAAGCTGCAGCTGTTTAATCAAACGTTGTTACCGCTGAAGTCACGTCCTTCCAAATCTTGCCCAGACCAAACGCGAAAATACAGCTGCTGTTTTAATCATTCAGTACTGAAACGGAACTCATCCTTAACAGACGCGTTGAAAATGTTTCCTTTATCATAGATTGAGCGGCGAAGGTAGTGTCATGGAGCCATAAATTTTGTCTGCCAGTTTGTATAAGAAATATAGGTTTACATAGATACCAAGCCACCCGAATGAAAAGATCAGCTGACTTATTCAGCATTGTGATCCTAAGGTCCCTTCTCTTACATACCAAATTCTCCCTCAATAAAAGTTCCATGCGGACCCAAAGCATAAACTTGTGGCATATCAGCACGGGCAACTTCTTTGAATGTCTTGCCATCAAGGGCAACGAGAACGCTATGAGTAGCCTCGCGATTAATGACAATGGTGAGTACGATGCCGTCATCCTCCTCCGTAGCGCCGGGACGTTGGATGAAAATCGGTTCGCAAGGCGCACTCTCTCCGTTCTCTGGCCACCATTCCTTAAAGGTTCCAGTTTCCCAGTCGCACTTGGTAACGTGACTCAGAAAGCTGCAATGCACCGCTTTCAAGCCGTTACCCAGGCGGCCGATGGGAACACTGGTACCGGGGACGGTCCGCCATGGCCCGAGATGCCGTAGACATAGCGATAGCCGTGGACCATGGAAGCGCTCTTGGCAATTCGCGGAAGCTCCAGGTGTGTCCCGCCAATTGCAGCCTTTGCAGTAGCCCGTGTGAAAGTGGCGGGATCGGCCTTTCCAACGCCTTCAAGCTCGTAGCGCACAAGGACACCGTCCTGGAATGGCGCAGAAGGATCTAGGATGTTGCTAAGGTGGTAGTCGTTGTAAGGGACGCGATCTGAGTATGCACAGAGGTCGACGTGGATATTAACCTCGTTAGTATGGGGATCTACATAGTCGTACCCATTCACTGAATGAAAGAACATAATATTGTCTGGGAGAGTGTACGAAGCGATGCTAGACCACAGAGTTAGTATTCCTTCCCTCTAATTGAGGTGTAGGCTAATCTTACTGTCTTCCGGTGATCTTGTCGAGGACAAAGAATTCAGTAGGGCTCTCAGGCTCGTAAACCATGGACTGTGTAAATGGCTTCGTAGTATCCGACAAGTCCATAGAGATGGGCTAATTGATAAGTATAAGTGGGTACGTCAGTCTGAATGGTGATTTGGTTGCTTACATTGCGTATGAAGACGACATAGTTACTGGACATGGCCATTGAATGGACATAGCATGGTCTGCAAGGGATGGGCGTCTTCCACAACAACTTCGTAGGGTTTGACTTGATATCGAGTGCAAATACCGACAAGACTCCAGTCTGGGGGTTGATGAGGTAGTTGTATTCCTCACCCCTGTGCCGATCCTTGAGGGCATGAGAGACGATTCCGAATCCCTGGAGCTCCGGATCAATAGCAGCGTAGGTGAGCATTCGCTTGGGCTCGAGTGTTTTTCCGTCAACGACCTGAAGCATGTTGAAGTCGGTGCAGACGACGAGCTATCATTGATTAACATCTCGACAGTCAAACTTGAATGGTAGCACTACCTCTTCTTTCTCAGGGTTCTGAGATGGCGTGCCCTTGTCATAAGGGTTGCCATTTGTAGGTAGATGAAGTCCCCGTCGAGGAAGGATGTTCACATTAAACTCATCTGGGCCTACGGGGCCAGTTGGGATCCAGATTGATTGCTGGGCACCAAGGAGTGCGGAGCAAGGATCTTGGGCGTCCTTGAGCGGCGTGTTTGCATTCAGGCCTGCCATGAGAGTTTGCAAGAAGCCGTTCTCCTTGGCCTTCTTAACTACACCCTCAGCAGTGTACCGACTCGTGTAGTGAACACGGCCATCTTCCATGCGGAATTTATGTAGCATGGCTAACCCGTCGAACCAATGCTGTACCACCGCGTTGGGCTTTGAGCCATCCTCGGACAAAGGAACGACAAAGCGGCCTACTCCCATACTATGTGAAAATGTGTTAGCTACGGACTTGTGCAACCCGCGTGCTATTCGTGAAGCCTCTCTCGTATCTCAAGATTGAAGAATCGTGCAAAGGATCAATTGACTAACCGGACAAAGGTGCCGTTGACCCAGTCAGGCCAAACTCCAGAGGTCTTGCATTCTAACTCGTTGGGAGTCTCAGGTACTCCCTGCAGGTAAGGTGGCAGGTACTTCAGCTTATCCTCGGTCACAAAGTACGGTTGTTCCTTTACTCGAGATGTAGTCGACATGGTGAAGAATGGCAATTGGGGTACAAGATAAAGATTCTTGGTGGTTTTCTAGTTGATAGCTTTCTTAAAAACGTTTTTTAGGTTTGCGAATACTACCAAGCTACAAAGACGATACTTTATATCCCAAAATCACTTCTACTATCCACAGGTTGAATCTCATACGGGGCATTCTCGGGAACGATAACCCGGGAACATGGCAATTTATTAAACTCTTAGGAACTCATGACGGGGCACTCTCGGCCAGCGACTTGAGGAACATCGAGTTCCACGTTTATTAACAATGGTCGGTATCAGATTGGCTGGAAAGCTAGTCGCTTAGCCCGGCACTTCGGAAGTATGACAAAACTCCGAAACTTCCGATGAGGTAAGGGTTCACGTCCCCACTTCTTGCCGCTAAATATAACTGGAATTAAGGACACCAGATACCCTATATACTGCGAATGCTCTCAGTTAGTGTGCTCCTTAAGCGGCGCCTAGTAGTACAGCTTGGTGCGAATTACTGCTATAAAATATTTGTGATTATTAGACGTAGGGCCACAAGGTTAGAAAACAGGCATCGCATAGGAAGTAATTGAGCAAATATCACAAGATGCGATATTCTGATAAAGACACGTACATCTAGTCGGCCTCTCATCAAAGCCAAAGTGAGGTAATGAAGAAAGGATGGAATTGAAACACAAGCTACAGTTGTCAAAATAGCATGAATCTTCACATCTCTGGTAGGATAAAATCTTTTGAACCCTAGCCCTGGAGACAATGTCACGCCAGCATTGGTACTGCTGAGAACGGAAGTCGTTCGTATCAAGCGTGCTGGATTTCTTTCCTTCGTTGACAAGCTGCGCGGTAGAGGTAGTATACTTGGGCCAGGCGATAAATGGAGAACAAATGCCTAAAGCATTTGGGCCTGGTGTGTTGATGAAGTACACTGCAAACCGTTGCTGAGTCTGCGTGACGACGGTGTTGGCCAAACAGCAGATATCTCCGAATCCAGTGCAAGAAGCTTTCAAAACACTTGAGTCAGTCTTCAAACATCATGGTGGCTTAAAAGAAAGACGTACAGCCTAGAGAGAGGTATGGGGCTCTGACCTTGGCCAGGTTGCGAGGATCACGACAGTCATAGCATTTCCCTCCTGCAATGTATCAGTAAAGATCTCGTATGGAATGTCGCAAGCTATACCTTTGCAATGGTTGGAATTGCACTCCCAGTCATTCGAACACGGAGCTGCGTATTAATTAGTACAATAACAGCAAGACCCGCTTTCATAGTTGGCTTACAGTCTACTGGAGCACCATAGCATACTCTATCTTCAGGTAGTTAGGCCCCGTTCTTTAATCTTTCCAAGCCATGTTGTAGTCTTGCTACTTACCACGGCAGTTGGCGACTTTGTCGCAGTCCGCATTACCCATGGGGGCGCAGTAATCGGAATTACACTGAGAAGCAGTGTTGCATTGCGCTACGTGAAGGATACAGTCAGAACGGGAGCATCTTGTATCGGAATGGATATCACAAACCAAAACGGGGCAAACCAGCCGACACTGTACTAGCTATACTAGCAAGCGCGAAAAGGATGGCCGTAGGCTTCATGATGTCGATGAGAATAAGAGCGGTATTTGCAGGCAAACTGGTTGACGAAGAGATGAGAGGATGTTGAGAAGAAAAGTAGAGGGGCGGGACTATTACTGTATTTATAGATAGTAGAAATAGAAGCAACTCGTATTGCAAACACGGTAGTTGCACTTACTCGGCTTAATTGCCTTTTTCTATTTTGCTTTGACTTTCGCTTTGACCTTAATTCTATTAACTTTAAACCTTAATGCCCTTCCCCTCTCTCAGAGGCAAGTTATTACATCTCCAGTTTCCTGGGTAACATAACAACATTAGAGCACGACATTGGGTGTAATCCAGTTGTTTCTCTAAAGGGACCATCCATTATTACCTATTATCCTATTAAGTCTGTGTTAAGGCTTGAATAAAATAGCCTATAAATTCACTATAAGTAGTAGGATGTACTATAGTGACTGATGAGGAGGTCGAGGAGGAATTAGGTGGATAAAAGGTTGTAACTGCCGAATAATGAGGCATAGGGTAGGATTTATAAGATAAAAGTGGGTCAGTTGAATAGAGCGAATTTTTCCGAATTTAATGATATATATTATGTAATCAGGAAGTTGATAAGTCTCTAACTAAAAGGGAGTTCCCAAAGTGGGAAGTCCTGGGGTTTATATAGACATTCCAAAGAGCGGGCATTGAAATTCCCAAAGAGGGGTAGACCCAATGGTGACGAAATGACTATCATAAAAACCGCCGAAATTCGGAGAAAAATAAGATATACTTTTTACCCAATTTGGAAGGCGCTAGCCTTTAGTAGGCTTATAAAGCTTAAATAAGAAAGTAAGGTTTCTCATGGTGTGTCATGAATCATCCAACTGAGGGGTAAAATCTTATATACGTAATCCTCATTATATAATCATCACGTGACCCAATTCACGTGACTTTCCGACTAATATTCCCTTAGTAGGAAATATTTAAAGTTTATAGAAAAACTTTAATATGTGGAACTTGCTCGATTCTCCACATTTTGCTTAGGTAAGCACACCAATCGAAAGCCCTGAGTTTTCTCATTATTTTGGTATATATTTTGCCCTGATTAGTCATCTGGATCATAATATATTCCTTAGTTATATAATAAGACCTTTATATAAAATTAGGTCTTAACAGTCTGGTCTTAAGAATGATTTGGGTAGTAGACCTAAGTTGGCATGATAGCCGGATAAGCCGTGGCTTTCCTCGCCTGCGTTAGGGTTCAGAAGAACGGGCGCACGCGACAATTGCCTAAGTAAGGTAGTTAGCCGATATTAACATACAAAGGTGATTAAGGATCTTCTCTAGTAAGCCAATTTGCTTCAAACTCCAAGCGACATGTCTCTACTTTACCAGATAGCTACATCTTACCTCGAAAGGATAATACCTGCATCGCCTTTATGAGCGGAGTAAAGTATGCCACTCAAAGAAACGTAGATAAAGTGGCTGGTAGAGAGAGAGTAGTCTTGGTGGCCTAAGACTTTCGTATCAGCATCTTGCGACTTGGTTCAACAAGTGAATTTGTAAGCAAGATGTAATCATCGCTGCCTGTCTCTTATCCTCAAAGACATCGTGTCGAGAGGCAGCTTGCAGGCTCCGACGTCGTATCGATGAGAATAAACGTAAAAAAAGTCTCATCTTGCAACTCCATTCTTTTGAGGCAGATACGGATTCTTTTGAGCCTCGAATATCACGCAAGACTAATACGGCAACTCAAAAGTCTGTTATCCCCGGCTCGTCATCATTGGTCGCGGACTTTCCGGGCCCGATCTGACAAGGGTACAGTGGGTCACTCCATCGGCGCCGACGCTGACGCAACCTCCGATCTTAGTGTCAATATCTTCCGAAGACGTGCATGAGCCTTTAGTCGGATGCACGAAATACTCGGTCCATGAGAACCAAGCTCTGTTAAACCGGTCTAGCTAGCTCCGAGCCGTAATGCGCTTACACTGTAACTATCGTATCATATCATAACAATGCTCTAGTTCATATATCTGATGCCGACTCGTTATCATGGTAGTGTTTCCCTGAATCATCATCCTTTCCTCAGAGTCAAATTCAAAGCAAGCCAGCGCCCATCACACAACCCTTTGTTTCTGACTCTTTTCTCCCTCTCACAATGACTCTCTCCAATGGCTCCAACGGCGCAAACGGCACTAGCAACGGCCATGGAGCTCATCCTAGGACTAATGGCTTTCACAACGCTGCTAACGGGGGTGCTAACAATGGCACTCCCAATGGTGGTGCTGAACACGATGCGAGCCTCCCTCAGGTAGACGGTGATATCTCGTCTGCTATCGCTGTCATCGGAGTCTCTGGCAGATTTCCCGGTGATGCGACTTCGCCCCGTCATCTTTGGGATCTTCTCAAGGAGGGGAGGAATGCGTTGAGTGATGTCCCTGAGAGCCGTTTCAACATTGATGGGTTTTATCATCCTGATGGCGGAAGGGCAGGGACGTTGAATACCAAGCAGGGATATTTCTTGAAGAGTGATGTTGATAAGTTTGACGCGGGATTCTTCTCTATTACGCCTGAGGAGGCGAGGGGTATGGATCCTACGCAGAGAATTCTGCTTGAGCTGGCCTACGAAGGTCTCGAGAATGGTAAGATGCCTGGCTCTTCTGGGGAGGTCTGAAGCTGATGGTCTGTAGCTGGTCTTAAGATCGACGAGGTCGCCAATCAACACATGTCGTGCTACATCGGAGCATGCCAGCATGATTACTGGGATCTTCAAGCCTACGACATGGACAGCGCACCCAAGTACACCGCCACCGGTACCGGTCCAGCGCTTCTCTCAAATCGCATCTCGTGGTTCTTTAACCTCAAGGGCCCCAGCGTCACCATCGACACTGCCTGCTCTTCCACCTTGACTGCCCTGCACCTCGCAGGTCAGAGCATCCGAAACGGCGAAAGCGACTCCGTAAGTCCCCTACCAACCACCACCATGAATCAGTTCTAACTTAGCAGGCCCTCGTCGGAGGTCTCGGCCTCCATCTCCTCCCCCAACTTCGGCGTCTTCATGTCCTCCATGTCCTTCCTCAGCCCCGACAACAAATGCCACTCCTTCGACGCCTCAGCCAACGGCTACGCCCGCGCCGAAGGCGGCGGTTTCGTCGTCCTCAAGCGTCTCGACAAGGCTCTTTCCGACGGCGACACCATCCGCGCCGTCCTCCGAAGCACAGGTAGTAACCAAGACGGACGAACCCTCGGTATCACGCAACCTTCTGCTTCGCGCCAGGAAGAGCTCATTCGTGCGACGTATGCTTCAGCTGGTCTGAGCTTCGACAAGACCAATTTCTTCGAGGCGCATGGAACGGGCACCAAGGTCGGTGATCCTATCGAGTGCTCTGTCATTGGCAATGTGTTTGGCAAGACGAGGGAGAAGCCTGTTTATGTTGGCTCTGTGAAGAGTAACATCGGACATCTTGAGGGTGCGAGTGGTCTTGCGGGTCTTGTCAAGACGATTTACAGTCTTGAGAGTGGTGTGATCTCCCCTATTCATGGGCTTGAGAACGTCAATCCGAAGATCAAGCTTGATGAGTGGAAGATCAACATTCCTACTGAGGAGATCAAGTGGCCTGCTGGTCTACGGCGAGCCAGTATCAACAGTTTTGGTTACGGTGGTGCCAATGCCCATGCTGTTTTGGATGATGCGTACCACTTCCTCAAGACTCACAACCTCAAGGGCCATCACAACACCAAGGTCGAAGGCGTTCTCACTACAGGCTTGATTGAAAACGGATCTCAAGATGTTCTCGAGAAGGCTGACAGGAAACCCCACCTCTTCCTCCTCTCATCTCACGAAGAGTCCGGCATCGCCCGTCTCAGCCAGTCTCTCCAGGCTTATCTCGCCGAGCCTGCAGCCCACAACCTTCCCGAGGACCAATTCCTCCACCGTCTCGCCTACACCCTCTCCGAGAAGCGATCCTCTCTTCCCTGGAAGACCTACGCCGCAGCCTCAACCATCGAAGAGCTCCAGCAAGCCCTAGATGGCGCACCCACCAAAGCCGCTCGCGTTCCCCGATCTCAAGCCCTCACCTTCATCTTCACCGGCCAAGGAGCTCAATGGTTCGCCATGGGCAGAGAACTCCAGAAGTACCCCGTCTTCCAGCAGTCCCTCCACGCATGCAGCCAGTACCTTAAGGACTTCGGCAGTACCTGGGATCTTGTCGAAGAGCTCAACCGCGATGCGAAGGAGTCTATCATTGACCTTCCTTACGTCAGCCAACCTTCGTGCACTGCTCTTCAGCTCAGCATCATTGATCTTCTTGCGAGTTGGGGTATCCACCCTCAAGTCACTGTTGGTCACTCTAGTGGTGAGATTGCTGCTGCTTATGCCAAGGGTGCTTTCGACAAGGAGGCTGCTATGAGAATCGCATACTTCCGTGGTCATCTCACTGGCAACATCACCAAGACTGGATCAATGGCAGCTGTCGGCCTTGGCCCCGATCGTGTGAGTGAGTATCTCAGCCGCGTCACAGTAGGCAAGATCGTCATCGCTTGTATCAATAGTCCCGCCAGTGTCACTCTCTCCGGTGACGTTGAAGGAATCGATGAAGTCCTCACATTCCTCCAAGCCGATGACATCTTCGCTCGCAAACTCCGCGTCACTACGGCCTATCACTCTCATCACATGCAGCAGATCTCAGAGGAGTATCTCAACTCTCTCTCCGGCAAGTGGGAGCTCAAGCCTGGCAACCCCAAAGTCCGCATGTTCTCCTCCGTCTCAGCCAAGCCCATCGACGGCACTGAGCTCGGCCCTGCGTACTGGGTTGCGAACCTCGTCAGCCCTGTCAACTTTTCTGGTGCTGTCACTGCTGCAGCTAATGCGGGTGCTCTCGGCAAGCGCAAGACTTCGGGTAAGAAGGGTAGCGCGGACGCCATGGTCGAGATTGGACCTCACGCTGCACTCCAAGGACCTCTGAAGCAGATCCTCGATAGCATTGGTGACAAGGGCGCTTCACCAAAGTACTTCTCAGCTATCAAGCGAAAGCAAGATGCCATCCAGACTACTCTCGAAGTCGTTGGCGAGCTTCTCGTTCTCGGCCACCAAGTCAACGTCCCTCTCGCCAACGCCTACACTGAAAGTACCTCCGCACTTGTCGATCTCCCTCCCTACGCTTGGAACACCACCAACAGCTACTGGCATGAATCTGCCGCCGTAACCGCCTACAAGCAGCGCAAGCATCCTCGCCTCGAACTCCTGGGCGTTAGAGATCCTCGCTCCACCAAGGCCGAGCCCGCATGGCACAACTACCTCCGCATCTCAGAGCAGCCCTGGATCGAACACCATCAGTTCCAGAACACCAACATTTACCCCATGGCTGGTATGATTGTCATGGCGATTGAGGGTCTGCGACAGGTTGAGACGCGAACTGATGTTGAGGGTTATACTATTCGGGATGTCAACATTGGCAGTGCGCTTGTTGTGCCGCTTGATCAGACTGTTGAGTCGAGACTTCAGCTTACACCCTGGAGGTCTGGTCCTAATGTGTCTTGGTCGCACTGGACCGAGTTTACGGTTTCGAGCCGCAATGAAAACGGTTCTTGGACTACAAATTGTACTGGTCTTGTCAGCACGTCTTACAAGCATGAGACCAACAGCACTTTCTTGGACGAAGAGGCTGCAGCCAACGCTCTTCTGAACCAGGAGTACAAGGCCATCTCCAACTCTGATCTCCCCAGCGTTGACCCAAGTGTCTTCTACACCAAGCTCGACGAGTCAGGCTTCAGTCTCGGCCCAGCCTTCCGCGGCGTCAAGGAACTCAACCTCTTTGATCACAAGGCTCACTTCTCCATGGAAGTCATGGACACGAAGGACTTCTACCCCAAGAAGTGGGAGCCAGCTCATCTCATTCATCCCGCTGTTCTCGATGTCTTTGTCCATCTCTTGATCTCCAGCACCGGTGATGCCGCAGAGATCAAGGCCCGAGTCCCCGTGTCGACTGCTTCTCTGTACATCTCTGCCGACTTTGACTCGACTAGCGGCACCAAGTATCATGGTTTCAGCACTTCCAAGAAGCATGGCGCTACCAACATGCTGAGCGATGTCATTGCGTTTGCTGAGGGTGGATCCAAGCCTTTGATTGCGCTCAAGGGATGCAAGACTGTGCCGTTGAGAGGTGCCTCTGATTCTTCTTCGGGTGATGGCCAGTCGCTTGGCCATGTGCCTGTTGTTCCCAAGAAGGTGGTCGATGTCGAGATCTCCGATGCCGCGACTCTCGAACAGCTCCTGAAGGGCACCGACTTGGCCTCTAAGCTGGGCACTTACCTGTCTCTTCTCGGCCAGAAGCGACCTGGGCTTGGTGTTCTTGAGTACAGCTCGTTCACTTCAAGCACCCTTCTCAAGGCTCTCACTGCACAGGCTGAAGAGCTTCAGGGAAGCATTGCTTCTGTTGCTCTCACTACTCCCCTGGACGGACCTGCCGATGAGGAGACTTCTGTCCCTGAGGCCTGGAAGAACAAGGTCCAGCTGGAAAAGCTTGACCTCGCTCAGGACCCCAGCACTCAGGGCTTCGAGGACGTGGCACTCGATGTCATCTTCATTGATGTTGAAGATCAGGGTGATATCTCACTCGTCTTGAAGAACGCCAAGAAGATCCTCAAGCCCTCCGGTATTCTGCTGGTCGCCAACCACGCTGGCTCCGTCTCCACTGACCTTCTCACCTCTACCGGTTTCGCCTCGACTACCGTTTCAGACCTCGTCATCGTGCGCCAGAAGCCCGAGACAGAGCCCTCAGTCCGCCGAGTCCTCATCGTCACTCCATCTTCCCCATCCTCTGGTCTCAGCAAACTTATTCAGCAAACGGAGGGTGCCTTGACCTCTCAAGGCTACGAGGTCGCCAAGACTGACTTTGCCAACATCCCTGAGCAGACTACTCCATTCCTCACCCTATCCGCTCTTGACATCGGCACTCCTTTCCTGGAGAGTTTTGATCACGAGAGCTTCACCAAGCTTCGCTCTCTTTTCCTCGCTTCGCGTGGCACTCTTTGGTTGACTCTCGACACTGCATCTCGAGGCCTCGTCAACGGTCTTGGACGAACCATTCGGGCTGAACACCCTGACATCTCGTTCACTACCCTTGGCCTCGACGCATCTGCTTCCCTTGACTCCGCCTTGAACACCAAGACCATCTCATCCATCATTGAGAACATCTCTCTCAAGACCTTCGGTGAGACTACAGACTCTGAGTACGTCATCCGCGACAACCAAGTCCTCGTCGAGCGCCTCATTCCCAACCCCGACCTCAAGGCCCTCCTCGACTCTTCCAAGACGGGAAACAACCTCTCAGCGGTCAAGGTGCCTCTGAAGCAAGTGAACAAGCCTCTTCAGCTCTCTATCCGCGATCCTGGTCTTCTCGACACCCTCGAGTACCTCTCCGTGCCTGATCTCTCTGAGCCTCTTGGCGATAACCAGATTGAGATCGAGGTTGGCTCTGTGGGCTTGAACTTCCGCGATGTCATGGTTGCGATGGGTCAGATGGAGGATAACACCCTCGGTATTGAGTGTGCAGGTGTCGTCGCCAAGGTTGGTGCTGGTGTGCAAAAGTTCAAGGTTGGCGATCGTGTCTTTGGTATGCACGCAGGTTGTTTCCAGACTCGTGTCCGCGTTGATCCTCGTACTTTCCAGCGTACGCCTGATCATCTCGGCGACGAGGAGGCAGCTTCTCTGATGTGTACCTCCGCTACAGTCGTGCACTCCCTCATTGATGTCGCGCGTCTTCAACGTGGCGAGTCAGTCTTGATTCACTCTGCGGCGGGTGGTGTTGGTCAGACTGCCATTCGTCTTGCCAAGTACCTCGGCGCTGAGATCTTTGCTACTGTGTCTTCTGAGAAGAAGAAACGTCTTTTGATCGAAGAGTACGGAATCAAGGAGTCTCACATCTTTAACAGCCGAGACTACTCTTTTGCCGATGGTATTCTCCGTCTTACTAACCAACGAGGTGTCGATGTAGTCATCAACTCTCTCGCTGGTGAAGCCCTTCGCCGAACATGGCTGTGTGTTGCACCCTTCGGTCGCTTCATTGAGCTTGGAAAGCGTGATATCTACGACAACAGTGGTCTGGACATGCGTCCGTTCCTTGATAACATCACGTTTTCTGGATTGGATATCTTGACGCAGGTCATTAGCTACCCTGATCGTTTCGAGGCTATCGGTAACCAGGTTGTGGAGCTTCTGTCCAAGAATGCTATCTCACCTTTGAACAACCTTGCGCGATATTCTTTCGGTGAGGTCTCTAAGGCTTTCAGACTGATGCAGAGTGGTGGCCACGTCGGTAAGATCGTTTTGTACCCTCGCCCCGATGACATTGTTCCGGTAAGTTTTTGCACTCCTTTGCTATTCAACGCGTGCTGATACCTTCTAGGTCGTCCCTGAGGGTCTTGAGAGCTTCTGTCTGCCTCATGATGCCACCTACGTCCTCATCGGTGGTCTCGGCGGCATTGGTCGATCCGTGACGCGACTTCTCGTCGAACGAGGTGCTCGTCATCTCGTCTTCCTCTCTCGATCAGCCGCTTCGCGTCCTGAAGCTCAAGCTCTTCTCGATGAGCTTCATGCTCAAGGCGCCCAAGCCAAGGCTTTCGCAGTCGATGTCGCAGAGAAGTCTCAGCTCGAGCCCGTCATCAACGACGTGAAGCAGAGTTTCCCTGCCATCAAGGGATTAATTCACTGTGCCATGGATCTAAGAGTAAGTCCTCCATGTAATTGCTTTTATTCACTTACTAACGCGCTTTAGGACGCGGTCTACAGTAACATGACGGCTGATGATTGGAATGCGTCTCTTCGTCCCAAGCTCCTCGCGACGCGTAACCTTCACGATCTCCTTCCTACCGACCTGGACTTCTTTATCTGCCTGTCTTCGATTGCCGGTATCATCGGATCGCGTGGTCAGGCCAACTACAACGCGGGCAACACGTACCAAGACGCGCTCGCTTACCATCGCGCGGCTTCAGGACTCGCAGCCACCAGCATCAACCTCAGCCTCGTCGTCGGCATCGGTGTTTCCACAGAGCGAAGCGAGGTCTTCCAGCTTCTCAAGGATGGCGGTCTGCTCGGCATGGATGAGAACGATGTCCTCAACGTCATCAAGGCCGCCATCTCAGGCCGTACCCCTACACAGGTCGCTCTCGGCGCGTCTACAGGCGGTCAACTCGACAAGCTGGCAGCCAACGATCCCTACTGGTTCGCCGACTCGCGATTCGCAGTGCTCAACCAATTGGATCGTCAGGGCACTGGTGCTGTCGCTGGAGGCCAGGACTGGAAGAAGCTCCTCGCTGCGGCTGCTTCGCCTGATGAGGTTTACGAGATTGTGCTGCAGCAGCTTTTGGAGGGTGTTTCCAAGATCATCAAGGCTGATGTGGAGGATATGGATTCACGGAAGTCGCTGCCTGCTCTTGGTATTGACAGTCTCGTCGCAATTGAGATTCGAACTTGGCTATTGAAGGAGTTCCAGGCTGATCTCTCGGTCTTTGACATTGTCAGCAACGATCCTCTGACTGGATTTGCCAAGAAGGTCATGGCAAAGTCTGCCTTGATTGCATGAAGGGTATTGTTGGATGTAAAAAGCTGGTCGCGCTCGCAATAAGATTAGTAAATATTTTGGCTTACTTGGGGTATTTCCTTGTTTCCTTATTTTCAAACAATAGAACGCGTTGTCAATTCTACATACTTGCAGTATAAAATTTAAAAACTACATAAAGAGTCTCTAAGTGTTACCAACTACTTTAAAAATGTAATTATAGTAGAAAACGCGTTCTATGACTTGAAAACGCGCCCTACGAATAATCACTTCGAAGAAAATAGGGGAGGACCGTCGTCTAAGGCTTCATGACATCATGTTGCTGAGTGGTTTTGTTGACTATCCGTGTCAAACCGAGCCGAGCCGCCAGTGCCTATCTTATCACCGATCTCTCCCAATTCCTCGATTTTTACCGAAATGGCTAAGTTCAAAGTCACAAAGAAGTGGATCGACAAAACTACCGAAAGGCTCCGGCCACAGCCAACAAGTCCTGGGTCCGAAAGAGCCAGTTTCGGGGGCCATGGACCTTGACCCAAAGCGACAAAAAGAACTGGATAAATCAGTTTCAGATCAGGCGAATTCTTGATTAATTATTTTGGCGTCCTTGCCAGGTCCGACGTTTTCTTGGGCCCCGATCCGAAACTCCAGTAAGCATTAGACGGTGACCGTTCGGCCGCCATTGGGCCATGATGTCGATGCAATGATTCCAATTACCACCTATTTAATCACTGACAGTTGAGCACCGTCTTCATCTCGAATCATAAGCCATTCACGCTTCAGACCAGTCTCCGAACCATCATTTCTTCTGCACCAACGTCTCAACCACTTACTGCCCATCATGGCCACCGAGCTCAAAGAATACCTCGTCATCATCCCTGATCTTCCCGACGTCCTAGCCAAACGACAAGTCCTCCTCAAACCTCACAACCAAGACGCAGCTCCCCTGGTCAAGGCCGGCCGCGTCCCCTTCTTCGGCAGCACCCTTGCTCACCACAGCGCCGAAGGCCAACAAGTCGCCGAGAATGGAACAGTCATGATCATCAAGGCTGAGAGCGAGGAGGAGATCAAGGAGATTATCCGGAAGGATATTTTTACGATTGAGGGGGTTTGGGATTTCGGAAAGTTGTCTATCTGGCCTTTCAAGAGTAAATAAGTTGATTATATCATGGGAGACGCGTCTGGTCCCGTGCAGGGATTAGTCTAGCGGGATGCGGCCCGAGAAAGCATGACATGAGATGTTTTCGCTTTTCTCTTTTACCAGTTGCAAACAGTTTGATGTGATTTCAAGTTCTGTTACATGCAGTCCAAGTGCGAAGTGAATGCTGCGATCGGGTCCGACCCCAAAAGTTCCGACCGGCCTCCCGATGGTCAAAGCAATCGGAGGCTCCACTCGGCCTGACAGATTTGCCTAATTCCAATGTTTTGATGTTCTCGTTGTCGTTGTATTGCAATACGTACCCGGAAGCTTTACCGCTCAAGGCGATGTTATCGAGGCTTCAAGTGGCAAACAAGTAGCTCAACAATGATGCCCACGTTCACTGCTCTCTTTGAAGATTTCTCGGTACCTCGGCGCTGACATCGGGGACTTCTCGCGATAAGATAAGCCGCCGAGGTTGTAGACTGACACTATGAGCGCTACCTGAAGTAAATGCGAACAGCGATCAACGCTCATAATTGCTGTTGCTTGGTTTTTAACGTTTTAAAATTACATTTACTTCTGACGCGCATTTAAACTACAATTTCAAGTCACCACAAAGCAGTAATTCGAGAGAACCCATACACAATTTGCCAGTATGCGTAGTCGTCGAGATAACTCCTGGGTGGTTCAGAAGTTTGGTGGAACTAGCATTGGTAAATTCCCAGACAAGGTTAGCTGCACCGCTCTTTGTTCAACTGCTTTGCCATAGTGACGAGTGCTGACATGAACATGGTAGGTTGCTGAGATTGTGAAAAGGTACAGCTGGATCATTGGGTTATTGGGGGAGCCTGCTAATTACGTTACAGTGCTAGGCTTGGAGGTGATAGACCTGCAGTGATATGCTCCGCGAGAAGTTCCGGAAAGAAAGTCTTCGGAACAACGAGTAGGTGAGTCAAACTGCCATCAAACCTCTCATCAACTTAAGCTACTAACCACGGCCATCCAGGCTGCTACAAGTCTACCGCACATTGAGAGGCATTGTAGCCATAACTCAAGACCCTGATATGCAAGAGTTGCTATTCGACAGACTTCGCAGTATCATTCGAGATATCCGTGACGACCAAGTCGCCACTGTCCAGATATATATCTTGAGACAGGACATCCGTGACGAGACGATTCAACAGATCACGGCGGACTGCCAAGAATTACTCGACTACACTTCCGCTGCCAAGCGCTTCAGCCTTGACATCAATGGCAAGGCAAAAGACAAAATGGTTAGCTTCGGTGAGAAGCTGAGCTGTCGACTCATGGTTGCCATGCTACGAGACAGAGACATCCCAGCAGAATACGTTGATCTCTCCGACATTGTACCCAGCAATAACCTGGATCAGTTGAAGCCTGAGTTCTTCCATGAAGCTGCTGCGGTCTTTGGAAAGCGAGTCGAAGCGTGCAATGGGAGAGTTCCCGTTATCACTGGGTTTTTCGGCGCTGTTCCTGGGAGTTTGATAGACAGTGGTATTGGGAGAGGATATTCAGATTTGTGTGCTGTTTTGGTGGCGATCGGTCTGCATGCAGAGAGAGTGCAGATTTGGAAAGAGGTTGACGGAATTTTCACAGCTGATCCGAGAGAAGTCCCCGATGCTAGATGTCTGCCTTCGATCACGCCATCGGAAGCAGCTGAACTGACGTTCTATGGATCAGAGGTCATTCATCATCTTGCACTGTCTCTGGCAATTCAAGCGAAGCCTCCAGTCAGCATCTTTGTCAAGAATGTGCAGAAGCCATGGGGTCAAGGAACTGTTGTGATTCCCAGTGATGGTGACGACACATCCTCGTGGCCGATCGACTACCTGGATCCTTCTGACTCGGAGAGTACTTCCTCTACCGCGCTGCCAAAGATGCCAACTGCTGTCACTATCAAGCGAGACATCACCATCTTCAACATCCTCAGCAACAAACAGTCCATGTCTCACGGCTTCTTCGTCAAAGTCTTCACCATCCTGGCTGAGCACGATATCTCGGTTGATCTGATCTCCACCTCGGAGGTCCATGTTTCTATGGCAATCAACAGTTCCAACATGGACCCATCACAGATCAAGAATGTTCAGTGTAGACTTGCTGAAGAAGGAGAGGTAAATGTGCTGCCCGACATGGCTATTCTGAGCCTCGTGGGCGCTGAGTTGAAGAACATGACTGGCATTGCGGGGAGGATGTTTGCCATATTGGGGGAGCAGCATGTCAACATTGAGATGATCTCGCAAGGTACGTTAACTACAACCGAGTCTTTGAAAATCATGTACTAATATTTTCGGCGAAAGGTGCGAGTGAGATCAACATATCATGTGTGATTCCGGAGAAGGACGCTACTAGGGCTCTGAATATGTTGCACGATGAATTGTTCACGAAGAACGCCATATAGACTATAGCTGGAAGCACCCAAGCACACAATTTCTTACTTGACATAATTAAATAAAACTCTTATGATATTTATCGGCATCATTTCGACGCATAAATACAATACGCTGCTAGAGTGTGTGATAAAGGCTCCAAGCCAAGTGAACTGGAATAACCCAGTCTGGCTTATCTTTCTTCTTCCTCCTTCCATTTTAATCTGGAGAAAGTGTCGAATCATCCTGAATACCACGAGATCTTGCCTCACTATAACGAGAGGTCTCCTCAGTAGCTATCCACTGACACTGACATCCGACCTGACGATCTTCCCGATGCTTCCTGATTCCATGGAGAGGAAAGCTCCGTTGCATGGTCGCCCAGAGCGCAGCACTGTCTCGTATACGATTAGGCCATGCTATTTAAAACTAATAATGAAACCTTAAAAGGCTCATGCTAGGCTTTGGGGGAATCACAGTCTTGAAGTGAAGTGTAACCAAGGTGTAGATGGAAAATATAAAGACACAATCTCAATCTATTGTCTGAAGTCTAAAATAAAGAAATAATCTATCATATCCCATAACAATTCTGAAACTTTTCGTTTGCAATCAGCCATCCAGCAGCATCAACATAAGAGAAACAACCATAACCCTCTAGTGAAGAGAAACAACTGTCTCGATGATTAACTCTGCAAAGTGTACCAACTCCTCATTGTATCGGGGGAAGTTATGCCCGCCCCTATGTGTCATCTTCCTCGCCATATCGGGATCGAACAGCTCGTACACCGATTCATCGACGAATGAGTAGTGATCCTTCAGTCCACGGACATGGACAGAGGGTACTGGGATCTTCTCGGGGATATCACTAGGTCTCCATCGAAGGAGGAGATCAACAGGCAAGTCAAGCTCATCCTTGACAGCGTTGATCATGTCGTACTCAATCGAAGTATGAAGATCCTTCTTCCAGTCCAACTTCTTGCCGTGAGACACGTCAATTCGTCCAGGGAGGTATGTAGGCTCAAGAGTGTTCTTCTCTGTGAGGTCCCAGCTAATGACACCATTGTCAAAGGAGTGGGGAAGGAAGGCTGATGTGAAGATGGCCATCTTGAATGGGTATAGTGTATCGGGGTGCTCAGCTTGGTGCATGAGAAGAAGAAGGGCAGCCATAGAACCACCCTGTGAGAAGCCCCAGATTCCATCGAAGGGACCTTCAGACTCGACGTAGGCAGCTAAACGCTCATAGGCCTCTTCGACGTCTTCGGGGTAAGGGAAGTTGTACCAGCTATAGTTGGGCTTGGGGACTTGCTTGAGGTTTGCTGGTCATGTTAGATCCTTGGATGCAGTGGAGATGATTTGCTGGCACTTACGGAGCATCAGTTCTGTGGGTTCCATGCCCGCCTCGAGGAATTCGTACTCCCAGTCACTTGGCAGATGAGCAGTGATGGGCTCCATCTGTTGTTGGAGAACCTCTACGCTGAAGGCATAGCCGTGAAGACAAAGAAACCTCATCTTGATCGGAAATAAATGATTCTTCTGAAAGAATATTGAATTGAAAGTAAAAGGGTGCTTAGAGTCAAAGTTATGAATGAGATGAATGTTAGTTGCTGTAATTGAGAATATTTTAGACGTTCACCTAGGCAACCTTTTTATTAAGCTTCTCTTCCTTTTGCCCGGTCTTCTCTATACCTAGTAACTGTACGCAGAACGGCAGAACTCGGTCTATTCTTCCTGAAGATTGTTTAACGCAGTTTCACGATCGAGCTAGCGGTCTGTGATGCATACCATCCGAACCACTCGGACTGCCTTGCTGAGATCTGTAAGGCAACGGTAGTGATAAGCTTGATACAAACGGGATTGCCGGAGCCACGAGTGCAAGGATGAATCTATATCGGGCCACTCAGAGGCTTCCAGAAGCTTGTTCCGTCGATCGGAAGCTGTACGGAAGCTTTGCAGAAGTGGATCGAAGGATCGGAGGTTGGAGTGGCCACTTCGGAGGTTCGAGAATAACACGGGTAGTTACTTAGACTGGGTTATCTCTTGCGAATATGAGATTAGATTGCGTCTTTGACATGAAAAATTGACAAATTCTTGAAGGTGGATGCCCCGATGCCGTTGCTGTAGTATGCTCTCCCCAAACACTCAGCCACTGATAGTATCCCTTTTTACTCTCTGACTAAGCAATCGTCTCCGATGAACCAGCGCCAGACTCTGAGGGCACTTCGCAAACATATTCTACCCCGTTCCCAGTGTCTTTCGACTATCTCTTCTGGCAAATTGTTTGTAGCAGCAAGACGAAGGATGACGACAACGACAACGACACCAGCGTTGCCAACGCCCATTCACGATGGTCTGGGTAAGGGCATTCCATATGATAAGACCTCGGGTCCAGCATTTCTTAATGGAGCTATACTAACTACGCGCAGAGAAGAGTGTTCCTAGACCCGTCAATCCGTTCTCGCATCGTGTCCCGGGACGAGAAATCATCACGATCCCCAACTTCACACTCGAATCCGGTGTTGAGATGCGAAATGTCCCAGTTGCATATATGAGCTGGGGTAAGCTATCACCAAAGGCCAATAATGTCATGATCATTTGCCATGCATTATCTGGGAGTGCAGATGTCAGCGATTGGTGGGGACCGCTCCTCGGACCTGGGAAGGCATTTGACACAGACAAGTTCTTTGTCATCTGTATGAACAGCCTCGGAAGTCCATATGGAACGGCCAGTCCTGTGACAGCCAAGAATGGAGACTATTCGGAGGGTTGGTACGGGGCTGACTTTCCGTCAACTACTATCCGAGATGATGCTCGGTAAGTGATCTTTTCTGGGACAGCCACGCTCACCATCTAAGAAGTATCACAGGCTCCACAAGTTGGTTCTAGATAAGCTCGGGGTTCGAAAAGTTGCAGCTGTCATTGGTGGATCTATGGGAGGTATGCACGTTCTCGAATGGGCGTTCTTTGGTAAAGACTACGTTCGCTGTATTGTACCAGCTGCAACTTCAAGTCATCAAAGTGCGTGGGCCATTGGCTGGGGCGAAGCACAGCGCCATGCCATCAGAAGTGATGTCAAGTACAACAATGGTCGTTACGGGTTTGATGATCCTCCGAATCTTGGTCTGGAAGCAGCTCGTATGACGGCGTTGTTGACGTATCGAAGTCGGGACTCCCTTGAGAGGCGATTTGGCCGTGACACGGGAAACAAGAAGAAGGTGAGCACCCGATTTACGTAAGAGAAGTGATTCTAACAAATGTTCAAGACACAAAAACAAGAGAGTAAAACATTACCAAGCAACAATACACCAATACACAGTCAAGGAGGCGCAGACGAAACACCCGTCGCGTTTGACCGCGCCGACTCCAACTTCGCCGCCCAATCCTACCTCCGCTACCAGGCCAAGAAGTTCTCCGACCGCTTCGACAGCAACTGCTACATTGCCCTCACCAACAAACTTGACACTCACGACCTGGCACGCGGTCGAACACGGACCATCACTGAGGCACTGTCGCTGATTGAGCAACCTACGCTTGTGCTGGGAATACGAAGTGATGGGCTGTACACGCTTGCTGAACAAGAGCAGATTGCACGAGCTGTGCCAAATGCCAAGCTGAGAGAGATTGTGAGTGACGATGGGCATGACGCGTTCTTGATTGAGTGGAGTCAGTTGAATTGGTTGTTGATTGGGTTTTTGCATGAGAGTTTGCCGGATATTATGCAACGGGCGGCTCTGTAATGTTGGAGTTGGTATATTACTATAAATGTCTGCCATAATGTATCGGGAAAAGGCCATGATGCCTTTTATGAGCTGCTCATATCTGATCTGTAGCGTACAATCTGCCTAGCCTAGTCCTCGCCTTTCATAGGCCAAGGATTGGCACACACGTGAACCCTCTCATCGCTCTCCCGATCCCTCAAGCTTTGAAATAGCCAAGTTCCTTTCCTCTGTCACATTGAACTCGGACACGCACAGTATCCTCATTGGCTGGGTATCATCTTGAAGCAAATCGTCCTGCACATGATGCCTGTGTTGTCGTTCAGTATCGTGACAACGGCTAGAAGTATTGGGCTCCGGTTGCGAATTGGCAACGAATGTCTTGCTCCAGCGATTAGGAGTAGGCAATGTCGGAAAGTATTTTGAAAAGAAAGGTCGTAGCGTCGGCACGCAGGCGCATAGCAGTCCGCAACAAACTTCGACGAATGACCAACATACCAAATCGACATTCTCCCAGGGGATGTCGTGTATACAATTCAGATGGAGGATTCGAACTATGGAAATAGCACAAGTACTATGCAAATAGTTAGTAGTGGGTGTCAAGATGAGAATGCTTGAGTTGGACTTACAGAAAGCCCAAGCAGAAAACTGCAACCAGCACATAGCGTTGCCGACGAGCCAGCTTCAGATTTATCACAACGGGCAAGGGAATGACTATAATCATAATATCCGTGACGATGTTCCCGGCTGCAGTGATGTACCACATCGGTTGTTTCGGAAGGCATTTGCCCTGGATATTTCTGTCCCAGAATGCAGCTGTAGGGGTACAGATGAAAATAGCCAGGAATATCTGAGAGATGCTCCAGGCTGAAACGAGGATCATAGAGACGATAAGAATTGTCCTCATCTTTGTGGCGAATGCGCGATAGTATTGGCAGAGGAGTGTTGTCTTGATCGCACCGAGGGTTGCTGGGTAAAGGATGATGCTCACGTAATATAACTTTCAACGGCATTAGCAGGTAAGCAAGTGGATTCCAAGAAACAAACCTTGAAGCAATTCCTGGTTTCCTCTTCTGTTAAGAAGACTTGATGTCTACCAAGTCCATATTTAGTGCCTGTTGGTAGTTCAGTTCTCACCCGTATTGAGACTGGATTTCCTCATACCTAACAGTATGCCAAATGCACATGAAGTAATAAAAACCTATTATGCTCATACTTAGCGTCTTACGTAGTCCACGGTGCTGAAGCCAGGACTTACCATAGACAATACAGCCCAGACATCGTCAATACCGAATTGCTTTAGCTGGACAGATCGAGTGTACACACGTAGAAGCACAACAGTGAAATTAAGCAATAGTAATGGTAAGATGACACCTAATATAAGTGGTACCCGAGTATCTCCCTCATTCATCTTGAGTGTTAATCGCGTTGTAATGCAATGCAATGGCCGCTGAGTGAAAGGTTTCGAGCTTCAAAAGAGGTAATCCGTCTAAAATATACAACCATTGACCCGATGGGAGGCTTACCAACCAAAAGCCCGTCAAGAATAGAGTTAAGCCATTGTATAGCCTGCCTAATACAGTCTTAGCCTAAGCTTCTAGTAAGGCTAGGGAAGTTACATGCTTGAGCTATTGGAGCTAGCGAGCAGACTGGAATTTTAGAGGCCAATCAGATGAGCACTCTAGCTTAATTACCAAGACAACATAATTAATTGCCTTTACTACTGTTTATTGAAGTTTAGATACAACAGGTAAGGGTCTTCCCGTTACACCCTGCTGTCTATCACTTTGCTTACTGTAAATACCATAATTAGTTAGTTAGTAAAAAGACCATATCTTCACTACTTGGCTACCTATATTACCCTTGCAGCGACAGAAAGTAGACGATAACAGAGAGACCCCTACTCAGGTTAACAGTTTCGGAGAAAAAGCTGCAAGGAGGTAAAGTTTGTAGTGCTAGCGTTGGCTGTCCGGTCTATTAATTAAAACTAGATATAAAGCACAATTTGGGCGGAATGCCGAGTACTAAATGAACTGCCTATACGGAGTGAAATACCTCAATTCAGGCTTTTCAGCTCAACCCCGGTCGCCACTAACGCCCTTACTGCACGCCACAACATACCAGCTGAAATTTAACAGTAAGGGTTAATGTTAACTAGAGGTATGGAGGCGCGCCCTAAAGCCTAAAACGAGACTCAGGGACGTCAAGTTCCTACATGATACGTCATGGTCTTATGTCGAGATGGTCTAGATCGGAATGGCGTTGACGCCTTGGTAGCCGAACCAGCCTGCCGGTATTGCCGTCTGGATATGCGACTGGGGCGGTTATAAGTAAGTTTATCCATGTTAGATTTAGGATGTGAACAACTCTCTGCGGACCCAAAAATGGCGCTCTACTTTGTTTTAAACAACTTCACAATATGATGAGCCCCGTTTGCAGCCGCAATATCCAACGCTGTCCGATGCTCCGGTCCCCCGCCCAAGGGTCCAGCCCCTTACCCATCAAAACCGTTAACCTTTCCAGCCTTGTGAAACAATTCTCTCGACCTTCTTGTCTCGCCACAACATGGAGCAGAGACTGCCTCTTCACGTTAACAGCCGTGCAGTCCATACCCACCTCCTCGAAGAACGCCCATACTCCTGGTGTTTTTTCTTCCTTGGCTTGACTCTTAACCTCAGAATGGTAGATAAATAAATAATGGCCGAAGCACTTGTAGGGATAGACTCTGGCCATATCAACGTGAAGATCACCCTCGCGGCAGGAGGCGAAAATAGGTGTCTCACCCATTTCGTTTCGTGCGTTCATGTCTACGCCTTTTGAGAAAAGTAACTACATCGTTGGGTAAATGGGCCCTTCCTAAACCTTACCACCATCGGTATCCACGAGTAAGAACCATTTCCTCTGAAGAAGAAGGTAAGCGGTGTATCACCGTTTTCATCCTTTGAACAGACATTGGCCCCTGCAGTGATATGCATTTGGACAAGCGCTTCACTCTCTCTAGACTGCCCAGAAAACCAAACTCGTCTTTACTACCCAGAGCACAATGTGGTGGAGTCTTGCCGCATCATCTACCTGATCCAAAAGCCCTGGTACGAGAGCTATAATATCGTCGAATGTATTCTCGCTTGAAAGAAGCGGAGAACATGGAAGACACCTTTTGCCGAAATTGTCTCTTGCGTAGACACCAGCGCCTCTAGTGATCAGTATCTCAGTTGCCTTTTCATTAGGTCCCTTAAAAGCAGCATGAAGCAACGGAACACCAGCAGTGTCCATACCATTGAAATGCGTGCTAAGATCTCTGACCAACCAGCAATTAACCCAAACAAGCCCCACGTACGTCAAGTCGCTCACTGACGCGTCTCATCCGAGTTCCGTCCTTAGTCAAAGAATGGCGGAGAGTCAGTATGCGCCATCATTCGCCACTAAACAGATTCTTCTTCGGTTTCGAACCTAGCGATCGTGACGATAGTTGCATGATCCGTAAGAATGTGCTGAAGCCGGTCACAATTACAGTCTCTATCCGTAGCAGTTACTGGGTTCGACTGGCGGCACTGATCCCGTGACGAAAGTCCCATTTTCCTTTTTCGCCAGCGTAAGATATGATACTATCTTTGTTATAGTGTTGCAACGACGCTACAGCACCAGTACACATTATCCGAAGAGGTAAAGCGCTCAGCAGACTCTAGGGTATGAAATTGCCAGACAGTTTGTGTGGTAGAGCTTGCCATTGTGCCGGGGTTGATTTTATACTTAATCGCTCGTTATCGTAACGTAGAACTCGCAATGTATATAGATTCAAATCGACACCTATTATTTTCAATACCATATACTATAATGGAAGGCTGGTGTTGATCGAGACGGCATCGATCCGATCGAAACTCCAATGGTCGCTGAGAGTCACGGAAGCTGGCCGCGGCCCGAATTCCGGGTGTGAACGCGACGTCGGCTAGCGGGGTAGCCGGCAGTTCAACCGGCCAGGAGCATCGACACATTGCAGTGCGATATTATGTTCTCTCTCTTTCATAATGTGGTCAAACTGACACCAGACCCTCTACCATATCCTACTGCTTAGTACCAATTAACCACTGTATCGGCCAATAAACACATTGAGAATGGCGTCGCCTAACGGTGAACCTTACTTTCTACCGGCTGAAAGAGCTCAATCCCTCGCCAACTATCCCCACGCTCGAATAATACAGCAATCAGCCAAAACCATTTTTGTATCTGGGACTTCCTCACGTCGTGGCGATAATACTGTCGTAGGTTGCACTACAGACGCCAACGGAACTCACCACCTCGATATCTCACTGCAAACGGAAGCGGTACTACAGAACATCGGAAGCATTATTGGCGGCGCAACGAACGGCGCGTGTGGACTGCAGAATGTGGTCAACGCCACTGTTTTCTTGACCGACATGAGAGACTATGCTGGGATGAACAAGGAGTGGAATAAGGTATGGCCGGAGAAGACCAAGGCGCCTGCGAGAACCTGTGTGCAGGTTGCGGCGTTGCCAAATGAAAGGTTGAACGTGGAAATTCAGTGCACTGTTTTGTGGGCAGCATAGCTTGCTTGCTTGTTTGTTTCTACCATGTGATTGGGCACTATGGCCTCGGCCACCAGCGATGATATCCAATTGCTATCAGTTAGCCTATACGATTACAGATAGAGATCTGCAACTCCTCGAGGATATCCCTGTCACAATTGTGCCGATTAGCCGGGCATTGGTTGTCGAGTTTTCGGAGGACTCCGACAGATAGATAGCTACAGGAGATAAGATAAAAAACATATCTGATTGCTCTGAATATATCCGTATGTACTATAAAATTAAGGTGAATTATGCTTCTTTAGGCAGGTAATGAATATCGCTCAGCGTGTGATCTTCCAATCAGGTTCACCTACCTAAGTAGGTGCATCAGACTTCCTAGTTATTTACCTATCAATGGACTATCCGCACAACGTGCCGGCATTTATGTGCCGAGCAGTAGCGGTTTGCAGCATATATCAAAGGACCCTTTGCGTGACATCCAAGACTGACTCGGCTGTAAGACCAGATCGAGAAATCAGAATCCGAATGTCGGTCGCTCAACGAAGCAAGATTGCCGACTCAAATATCGAGCGACACGTATATAATTCCTCTGTCTATGGCCCCCAGCTAGATAGGTTATTCACATAGACACCAACATCATCTGTATCGATATTCTCTGACCTAGCCAAGATGTTGAGATCCCTTCTCGTAGCCTCTTGCGCCATCCGTGCTGTTCATGGTTGGGGTGTTTTAGGCCATGCCACTGTTGCCTACATTGCTCAACACTTTGTCGACGACGACGTTGCTTCATGGTAAGCACTCGATAATACCTGTTCACTTGGTCTGTACTGATTTCAGAACAGGGCCCAGGGTCTTCTAGGAGACACTTCGGACTCATACCTTGCCAACATTGCCTCGTGGGCTGATACCTATCGCACAACTACAGCTGGGAAATGGTCGGCCCCTCTACACTTTATTGATGCAGAGGACAGTCCGCCAACAAACTGTAACGTGGACTATGACCGTGACTGCGGCAGCTCTGGATGCTCCATCTCCGCAGTTGCCAACTACACCCAACGTGTTGGAGATGGCCGTCTATCAACTGCTAACCAAGCTGAGGCTCTCAAGTTCCTTGTCCACTTTTTGGGTGACATTACCCAACCACTGCACGATGAGGCCTACGAGGTCGGCGGAAATGACATCAAGGTTACCTTCAATGGGTATTCAAGCGATAATCTGCATTCCGACTGGGACACTTATATGCCCGAAAAGTTGATTGGTGGCCACGCCTTGACCGACGCGCAATCGTGGGCAAACACGCTTATCAGTGATATCACCTCGGGCTCATACAAATCCAAAGCCGCTTCTTGGATTGCAGATAGCGATGTGACTGATCCTATCACATCAGCCACGGCCTGGGCTTCGGATGCCAATGCTTATGTCTGCACTGTTGTTATGCCTAATGGAGCTGCAGCCTTGCAGACGGGCGATCTCTACCCGACGTACTACAACTCTGTGATCCCAACCATCGAACTGCAGATTGCCAAAGGTGGTTACCGCTTGGCGCATTGGCTGAACAGCATCTACTCTGCCAAGGTTGCAACTCGGTCAGTCCCCAAGCTCAATGTACGAAAGCCACTGCCGGACTTGATGGGACGAGATCTACTTCCCGGCGTGCGACCTTTGAGCCGCGCTAAGCTCGCGAGAGAGGCGATGGGAGGGAGCTGCTGCAATTCAGGCCATTCTCACTAGAGTTTGCGCCTAGTGGATGGGAGTTTATGGTTGGTTGTTGGAGAAGTCTGGGCTATTTGTATGGTACTATCTATACTGCTATAACTAATAGCTAGCTGTCATCTCAATCTCAACATCAGTGTCCAAAGGCAACTGGTGGAAAGCGACACACGTCCGGCACTGCAAATGTGAATGTTAGTCAAGGCAAAGCATTGAATAGTATTTTAACGTTACTCACAGGCTTAAGTTCGTTGGGGAAAAACTCATCCCATGCAATATTGAAGGCGTCGAAATCCTTCATATCGGTTAAGAAGACATTGGCCTTCACCACTCGGTCTAGACTACAGCCAGCAGCTTCGAGCACAACCTTGAGGTTCTGAAGCGCCATGCGAGCTCGGTCCGCCACAGAACCGGGAACCAGATCGTCAGTTGCAGGATCAATGGCGATGGAACCGCTGCAGTAGACCATGCCATTGTACTTGACCGCTTGAGAGAATTGAGGCAGAGGCGCACAAGCGTCGGCAATGTAGACTGCTTCGAATTTCGACATGCTGAGCGGAAAAAGAAATATGTGAGAAAGGGTTGCCAAGTTTTAATGTTGAGAGCAAGTTCGTGAGACTGTACAGTCAAGTTCATAAGTCATCACTAATCATGAAATTTAAATACTTGTGCACTTCTGCTTGTACTAATCCTTGTCCCATTGAAGCAATCTACGCGGTATAACCTGTAAACTAGAGCTCTTACCCGTTAATGCTCGAACTGGCTCCACTACCCTGGAGTGGAGATAATTTGCAAGGCAAGAAACTCCGAGATAAAAAATCTGGAGTCATGGATGGAGCTAGTCTAAGCCAAAGGAAGCAAAGTAAGCGGCGCTACCCATCTTTGGCATCGTCAACATGGATCTAGAGACTATCCCGGCATATGCCGAGAAGGCGAGTGGGCCTCGACAGACGCCGCCGGCTAAGTTGATGCAATCATTGACCAATGGATAAGTCGACGACCTCTGGGCCTTGCTCGATCTTGACATCCATCACATCAAGGGCGTAGGCCACTCATGCTCCATACAATTAGCAGCCTGGCGACGAAATCTCATCACGCTCGGTCAGATATTTAACCATCCGTGCTTGGACTTTGATCTTGAACTCCAAACCAGACAAACGCACCCCAAAACAGGCATACACATTCCATCCCTTCAAGAACTGTCCATCATGGTCCGCATCACCCCTTTCGCCGTGGAGCAATGGATGGACACCTACGAGACAACTCCAGGTGTCCTGAACGTCGCTGAAACATGCGCCGCTTCTGTGTCCATCGATGACTTGGTCGCCATGTCTAGTGGACCCGCCAAGAGCCCCATCGACACAAGCATCAAGCTCACATATGGCGCGATCCCAGGGTCCCAGACTCTTCGGGAACGTATTGCTGCCCACTGCAGCACCGAAGCAGTACAACTGAGTCCAGAGGATGTCATCGTCACTCAAGGCGCTATCGGCGCCAACTTCTTGGCTCTGTATACGCTGATAGGTCCTGGCGACCATGTCATCTGTGTTTATCCAACCTATCAGCAGCTTTACGACACCCCGCGCAGTCTCGGGGCTGAAGTGACTCTGTGGAAGTTGAAAAAGGAGAATGGCTTTGTCCCTGATGTTGACGAATTAGCTGGTCTGATCAAGCCAAACACCAAGGTATGGATTATGACCCTTGATTATTCATAGAATACGAGAGGCTAAAAAAAGCTAGATGATCATTATTAACAATCCCAACAACCCAACTGGAGCACCAATTCCAAACAGTGTCATTGACCGTATCTCCAAGGTTGCAGAGCAGAAAGGTATCATTCTCTTCTCTGATGAGGTTTACAGACCGCTCTTCCACGGCGGTGCTTCCGGCAGCAATCACACCGAGGTGCCCAAGCCAGTGACAACACTGGGGTACAACAGGACCATTGCAACGGGATCAATGTCCAAGGGCTATGCGCTAGCAGGCATCCGCGTCGGCTGGATTGCCAGCCGAGACCGCTCTATCATCTCTGCTATCATGCTAGCACGCGACTACACCACTATCAGCGTCTCCCAGATCGACGATCAGGTTGCCAGATTCGCCCTGTCACCTGAGGTCAAGCCCGCACTAGTACAGCGGAATATCTCACTCGCCAGAACAAACGCAGCCATACTTAAGGAATTCATGGACCGTTATAAGTCTGTGTGTTCGTGGGTGGAGCCCATGGCTGGCACGACGGCCTTTATCCGGTTCAATGGCAAGAATGGGGATCCTGTGGACGATGTTAAGCTTTGTCTTGAGTTATTGGACAAGGCTAAGCTCTTGTTTGTGGCGGGATCTCGCTGCTTTGGAGGTGATGCAGACTTTAAGGGTTATGTCCGCATGGGCTACGTTTGTGAGACGGATGTTTTGGTTGCTGGCTTAAAGGCGCTTGAAGATTATATTGATCAAGTTTTGGTGTAGAATTCAACGCCTAGTGTATTTACAAGACTTAGCCACAGTCTAGCCTTACTTCTGGATATTTAGTAATGCGGTGACTGATTTTATAAACGTGTTACGTAAAACTGAATCCCGTGGAAGGTAACTCCGAATAACAGTTTCTTTATATAAGAGAGCTCTCTACCATACAAAATCTCAACTCATGTTCTCTAATAAATTCCCCTTTATAGAACACCGAACTGGAATCTCAATGACGTTTCTTCGGCAAAATCACCAAATGGAGGAGCTTGGTATTTCCAAGGCAGCATCAAAAATCCGCAACTGGCGAAGATCTTGCAAGCTCGAGATAGACCTCGCTGACCATTACCTGGCCAAGATCTACTCCTCAGGGTCCGTTGTGCGTGGTAATCTATCCATATCACCGGCCAGCGATATCTATGCTTCCTCTATCATCATCTCTCTTGATGGCGTCACAACGATTCGTACGGTCGGTCAGAAGTTGACAACAACAACTACACACCGATTTTTGAAGATGGACTTGATTTCATCTGATATTTTGGAGCTGCTTTCCACAACAATTGAAAAGAATCGCTCATACAAAATACCTTTCCAGTTCACTTTGCCCCATGAACTGGATCCAACTGCTTGTAAGCACAATGTCGTGTCAACGGCTGTCACAAACCAACATTTGACCCTCCCTCCATCGGTCGGAGCGGAGTGGGATAGAGGTGATATGAGTCCAGGAGTGGCTGAGGTTGAATATATGGTCAATGCCTGCGTCACGTCAACCCCATCTGTGGACACAGGCCAGAGTCATAGCTTTACGGCCAAGAGAACCATACGATTCATCCCGAGATTGAGTGAGAGCCCGCCTCTACACGTGTCGTTGACTAGCCCTCGATACAAGCTGCAAGACACGAAATCTCTTCGGAGGAACCCACTCAAGCGTCCGTTTGGAACCATCAGCGCTGCAACAATGCAGCCTGAACCACTGTATCTCCAAGCGTATGGAACCATCATTACGCCGACGTTCATTGATGTCACATTGACATTCAACCCTGAGGTCGATGGGATCACACCTCCGACAATGGACAACATATCTCTTTCTCTCCGATCCTACACTTGGCATCAAGCCGACCCGTACCAAGCATTCCCTGACCAGGATGAGAGGCCCAGCCTCAAGCAACCTTTCATTGCGACCATTGTATTGACCGTCGATTGTCCGCAATTGTCATGGGAACGACATGTTGATCCCGAGCTAGAGACTAAGAATCAAGAGAAGTCTTCTGCGGAGTTTTATAGCTCTACTATGCAGCTACCGTTGTCTGTCTCGACAAGTAACAGGGTCTTTTTGCCGACATTCCATTCCTGTCTTGTTTCTAGGACTTACGATTTGAACCTGCGTCTTGGGTTTAAGAAAGGGGATTTGACAATTATAGCACCTCTCCAAATCATAGCCGAGCCTTAAATTAAAAGTGTTCAGCAAGGCCTTATTGAGCAAATATCTTTATTAAGTGACGCCTTTCGATGTTCTTTTTGCTTTTATAAGTTGGTTAGCCAATAATGCCTTTGTAAAAGTGAAAATCAGGAGTGTCTGTTGTGATTTTGTGACTTTACACCTGGTCTCTAAACTCGGCATATTGTGACTCACTACAACCAAGTTAAGTAAAACTTTGAGAAAAGTACTGGCTGGATGGAGTCAAAGGCTTGCCTTGGTAATTCTCTTGACTTAAGGACTCTAGACCTAAGCCACCCACTTAAGCTAACTACGCTAGACTTGAAGAAGCTTTCCCGGGAGGGCAAGTCGAAGCGCCTCCGAGTCTGGAGCCCGGAATACGCTGTGATTTGCTGGGGACATAGTAGTGGGGTAGGTTGACACCCAAAAGCTCCACAAACTCCGAGTTACCATATCTACGTCGTTTCTTTTCCCCTCTATCAGAGATTAAACAGCTCAAGCAGCAGCCATGAGATCATTTCCGAGTGGCTGCTGGACTTGCAAACTCAGACATCGGAAATGCGACCTTCAAATCCCTGCGTGTAGGGAATGCACAGACCGATGCATTCCGTGCCACGGCTATGGCTCTAAGCCTACGTGGATGGACGGATCAGCTGCTGAGCACGAAGAGCTTGGACGAATCAAAAGTGCTGTGAAACAGCATCTTAAGAAGCTTAGAAGAGTTCAACGGAATCAGAGCCCCGGAAGAGGTGTAGCAAACAGGTCTCCGCCGGAGAGACATGTCCAGATTCAGACTCCGTCAGCTCCTGATGCTACGGAACTTTTGCATGCTATAGATCATGACTATGATGATTCCGTGGCCCCAGCACTGCTTGGGGATACTGAGAGTAATGTTTCACTCACAAGAAGATCTTTTCAGGAGAATGAAGCTACGCCACCAGTCTCTCCATCACAAGATCCCACTTCCCCTTACCTCTTGCCACCGAGATTAGCGTCTATAATCATGTACTATCTCGACCATGTGTTCTTTTGGCAATTCCCTTACTTCCAGTCTTGGTCCCGTTTGGGCAACAGAGGTTGGCTCCTCATCTTCCTCAACAATGGCGGCTCGCTGTCACGCGCTGCGCTTGCACTTTCCACTTTACACCGAGACGCATCCCAGAAGAGGTGCTCATATAGCCAAGAAGCCTTCGAGTTTCACTCAAAAGCCTTGAGAGAGCTGCGCAAACTCTCGCAACATATTGAGACCGAGACACTCCTTAGCGATCGAACAAAGTTGGCCGAATTTATAGCTGCAAGCCTGACACTGATAAGTTTTGAGGTAGGTCACGAAATCAACCGTGCATTGCTGAACTAACTAATTCCTTCTATTTTATAGGTTTTTAATGGAGCTGAGTACGATTGGGTGCCGCACCTCGATGCCGTGACGGCTGTCCTCGCTATGCATTCGCCGGACACCCTACTCCGGGCTTCATCACTACCCGAAAACACTATGCCCTCCCCAATCAATTCTTCCCGTGATGGCGATCTTCATCACTCACAACCTGATTTCAACTTTCTCGTGGCTGAAGCATTGTGGCATGACATCTTGGCGTGTGCCACGACAGGTCGAGTTCCACGAATACCGTATCGGCAATGGCTGGAGGGGTCAAGTCTTCAAATGGCTGATTTGATGGGATGCTACAACTGGGTCATGGTTGCTATTGGAGATTTGGCATATCTGCAAGCCTGGAAAAAGGACATGAAGCAACATGGGAGCTTAAGTATGCCAGAGTTGGTGAGAAGGGGTCAAGAAATAGAAAAGAGACTGCAAGACGGCATCACCGAGCTAAAGCAAATTTCAAAGGTGAGAACTAACAGAATCAAAAGGCCGCACTAGTACATAACTAACAACTCAAACTTCAATAGGCAAGGGCCAGTATTCGAGGCAATATTTCACCGGCGCCATGGGTCTCGCACATTTTCGCACTTGCGTCCCTGGTCTTATCAAGTACAATAGTCTCCGGTCCCTCCACCTCTCTCCCCGAGGTCAAAGCTGCGAGTTCAGAGTCAGTCATTGTCCTAAGGGACTGGCCCCCAGGTATCCCTCTCCGGGGGCTTGTCTGGCCACTCTATATCATTGGGTGCATGGCCGAACCGAGTCTATATGGAGTTTTTGAGTCACTGCTATCCAGTGTTTTGGAAGAGAGTGGAGGGTTTGGGAACAGTGGCACTGTCCTTAAGCTCTTGAAAAGCCGTTGGGATGCACCGCAAACTTGTAGTCATGATGAGCTGGAGTTGGTGTTCCAAACAGGTGGCAATGTGTTGCTTACATAGATTCTTTCATTGGTGAAAAGGAACTTTCTATGACTTTCTTAATGTGGAAGCCCGTTGACAGGAGTCCGATATCGAGCGCGCCATACAACATATATTTAATTGAGTAGCTGCATGACGTGAGCTTGAGGGCTAAGATGGTTCTCTCCAAGTTTGGAGGACAGGCAAGGGTAATCATGATCTCCTTACCACATTTGAGCTATCTGGCAAAGCAGACTGGGACTGTAACAAGCCCCATAGAAAAATTGCCCATGCGTATACTCCGTACCTTGTAGCGGATACATTCGGCTCAATGGAAGCCATCCTGGGAGGGCAAGTCGAAGCGCCAGTACTGTAACTCGAGAAAGCGTGGAATCAATTGCTGGGTGGCTCTTAGTCATGGTATCTCTTGTTTGCATTAGTCTCATCTTTGAGAAATCACCGTGAGCTCTTATATATCCATGTCTCTCAGCGCTTTCAAAACAATCAGCCTGCCATCTTTCTCAATTATCAGACATTCATCAAGATTATTACTCTGCCCATCAACACATATCAATCGCCTTACATCAGATCACGAGCAATATCAAAATGAAGTTTGAGCGCATGCCCATTGAGATTGAGTCGCCCGAGGAGTATGGCTACGACAAAATCAAGTACAATCTCTCAGAAAGCTCCGTGACCGACCAGACACTCGAGTCACTGGATATAAAGATCCCTAATCTCACCCTCCTGTACAATGAACACCGCGGCGAGACCAAGTTGCGAGAACTTATCGCCAACGACGCTGGCGTGAGTGCTGACGACGTGCTCATCACCTCGGGGGCTGCTGGGGCGCTGTTCATCATCACGACCTCTCAATTGGGTAGTACCCCCAACTCAGAGCGTAACCATCTTGTCGTGGTGCGACCTAACTACGCAACCAATCTGGAGACCCCCAAGGCTGTCGGCTGCGATATCTCATACATCGATGTTACTTTTGAGGATGGCTTTCAGCCCAACCTCGACAAGGTTGAGGCTGCTATCAAGTCTAGCACTCGGCTTGTCTCGGTTACATGCCCACATAACCCTACCGGCTCCACCCTCTCTCGAGAGGCACTCGATAGGCTTGTTAGTATCACGAAGAAGAAGGGTGTTTTGCTTCTTGTCGATGAGACATACCGGGATATCGCTTTCGCCAAAAAGCTCCCTGTTGCTGCATCCTTGGGCGACCATGTTCTGAGCGTTTGCTCGCTGTCGAAATCCTTCGGCATGCCTGGAGTCCGCATCGGTTGGCTCATCACCACCAACAAGACACTCCAGGAAACCTTTCTTGCTGCAAAGGAACAGATAAGCATCAGCGGCAGCGTCATCAATGAGTGGATCGCAATCGATGTCTTGTCCAGACGTGAGAAGATCTTGAGCGACACAACAGATGAGATGAGGGTCCGACTTCAGATGGTTGAGTCTTGGATCGAAAGCGAGGAGCTGCTGGAATGGGTCAAGCCGACTGGTGGCGTTGTATGCTTTCCGCGTATCAAGCAGGAACCCAAAGGGGGTCTTGCGGCGTTTTACGAGAGGCTTCTCAATAAGCATGCGACATATGTTGGACCTGGTCATTGGTTTGAAATGTCGGATAGCTTCTTTAGGCTCGGCTATGGATGGCCTACTCGGGAGGAGCTTGAAGGAGGCATGAAGGCAATCTCTGCTGCACTGCGGGACGAGTAGGACAAATAATTCAGATGTTCAATGACAGTAAGATATAAAATAAAGAAATGGAGGTTGCATTACTTATCATTGTTCGCTTTGAGCTATCTGATAGACCTTCCAGGCTCGACTCCAAAATGCCTCGGAGGGGTAGATGGCGTATTGGGAAAATATCTCAGCGACGCGAGATGCTGCATATGCAGATAAGCCAGAATAGGCACAACGACCCATAATATTCTCAAACGCTCCAGTAATGCGTCACTGCTGCATCAAAGCCAAGGCCAACTTGCATGCTCCCTACCGCCGAAATTGGGCATTATCGCCGCCATCGAGAGGGGTTTAGACAACGCCACGGGGTATATAATTCCAGCCCTACCAACTATTTCACGTTGGTCCGATCTCTTCTGTCCTTGATCAAACCCAAAACAACTGATAAAAATGATTCTCGAGTACTTGAGATCCAACTATTGGTGGGTTGCCGCTCTGGCCATTATCGCTTGGTACATCACCTCTTCTATCACAGCATGGTATCGTCTACGTCATATCCCTGGGCCTTTCCTAGCCAAATTTTCGTATCTATGGCTTGCCCGATTAGCACTAAGTGGCAAACAATATGAGGCTCATCTTGAGCTTAACAAGAAATATGGTTCTATGGTTAGGGTCGGCCCTTACGAGGTCTTGACAGATGATCTGGAGCTACTGCGAAAGATCAACGGTACAAAGAGCTTGTATGCCAAAGGAGCATCATACAGTGGTTCCCGATTGAATCCCTGGCATGAGTCACTTTTCATGATGAGGGACCCGATAGCCCACGATAAACTGAAAGCAAAGCTTATATATGGTTACAGTGGTAAAGAGACGATGGGTCCAGAAGCTGCTATTGACGAGCAGATCATGAACCTTATCCGTCTCATACAGGATAAATATACATCTTCACCTAGAGAGTTCCGTCCACTTCTATGGTCCAAGACGGCAGGCCTCTTTACTTTGGACGTTATCTCTCGCCTTGCCCTAGGCCAGGCATTCGGCTGCTTGAAGAGGGACGAGGACATGCACTGTTTCTTTGACACTCTGAAAGATTATCTGCCAATTATCTCGTTGACAACAGATGTTCCTTGGCTTCGGAATATTGTGTTCTCTCCCTCTCTTTCTCTGGCTGTTCGGTCCGAGTATCAAAGACAAAAAAGGAATAGGGAAGATGATGGGCCTCACCAACCAGGTCGTTGAGGAGTTCTACCACGGGGATGGTGAAGTCAAACGGGATATGCTTGTAAGTTCCCATTCTCTCCCACTTGCGGGGTTTGAGAGCTTTACTGATACTTCCGGAAGAGTTCATTTAAGAGGCACGGGTTGACTCAAGACGAATGCGAGATTGAGTCAATATTCATGTTTGTTGCAGGATTAGATACCACGGCATCTGTCATCAGAGCAGGCATGCTTCACATACTTGCGACGCCTCACGTCTATTCTCGCTTGAAGCAAGAAATCGCAAACACTATCCGTGAAGGATGGGTTTCGAAACCAATCAGCAATACAGAGTCCCTTTTTCAACCATATATACAAGTAGGTAACATAAATTGTCCACTGAAGCGTAACTTACTGTAAACAGGCTGTTGTATACGAATGACTTCGAATCCGATCTGTCTCGACCAACATGAGTTTCAAAGAGGTTCCAGCTGGTGGTGAAGTCTACAACGGAAGACTTCTCCTCGCAGGCACCAACATAGGAATCAACTTCTCGGGACTTCTCCGCTCGGAGACCTTGTTTGGCAAAGATGCTCATATCTTCAGACCAGAAAGATTCACTGAGGTAGATGACAAGACAAGTGCTAAGATGAAGCGAGACGTTGAAGTGACATTTGGGCTTGGGAGATGGAGTTGCTTGGGAAAACCAATTGCGTTGATGGAGCTAAACAAGATCTTCTTTGAGGTATGGATTGAGCTGATACAGTTGAGTTGCGTGGATGCTAACGAGAACCCTAGCTCTTTCGCCACTTCGACTTTCAACTGGCTGAGCCACATAAGGCAATGCAGTTCGACTCCTACATGTTGTTTCGTGATGAAGGCCTGGTTCTCAGGGTTACTGAGTCAGACCTCAAAGATCTGAAGTCAACGCGAGAAGATGTATAGTAAGAGAGTAAAATAAAGACTTTGATGCTAGCGATCTCTTCAACGACTTTCTAAGACAGTGCAGCTAAGATGATGTGTATAAAAAGGCCGCCGTTTCCGAATCGGACGTAAAAATATCCAATGTTGAACAAACTGACCAGCCACGATGAGCCTATCAGTCCCATTGAGCTTCCAGAACCTTCGACTCAGGCTCCCACTGATTTATGCTGGGGTCGTTGGGATATCCGACGTATTGGACGAAGCATTCCGTCTCCGTACCCTGTCCATTTTGTCTGCGCCCGTGAGCATAAATAATTCGCAGGGGACAGGCCTCCACGCCTTGCGCATCTCTCCCGCCAACCTTCGTCCAGTAGGCGAGGAGCTTTGCTTCGTCGCGCTCGTGAACAAATTTTTCGTCGACCCAACCCTCCCATCTGGCCCTGGACCTTGAGCCCCTGATATACAAGGCCACGAAAGGGCCGTCCTTGTCGCCGATTGTATCGACCTTGTGCTTGAGAATTAAAAAGCTGGGGTGCATATCGTCCATTGCTGTGGTATGTCAAAATCCAGGTGCAACAGAATAGAGGGATGTCACTTACGGCTGGGGACTATAGCCCAAGAATCTGGAGTGGAAGCTTGAGAAGCCATTTCTGACAGGTAGGAGTGAGTAAGTTGATTGTTGTTATTGTATTATACAGCTCTCGTGGGAGATGTTTGTGAAGGAAAGGCCAGACTGGTAGGAATATTGGGAGGGTTAAACTTGGTCGGGAAGAGGGAACAAGAGGGGTTTTTATAGGCGACATCATTAAGCTTGACTTGTAACTTTGAAACAACTTTCACCGCATAGAACAATAATATTGAGATAACTTTGAAATGTTGTGAGAGTCACCTTCTAGGTTTCGATTCTATCAGCTAGTATGCTGCAGTAATTGGTTGGAATTTGTGGTATATTGTCTAAGTTCGGATTTACAGTTTAGACATGTTGCTCAGACCTTATATCACTACATTAAATCCCACTATTCTGTACAGGTTCAAAGTTAAAATCTCAGGCAGCCTATATAATTTTGTAGTTATTAAAGTTAAAGCAGCGGATCGAACTTATAATTCGGAATTCTCTCTTCTGATTGGTGATCTATGCCGTTCACACGACAGACCTGCATTTAGACTTAACGTACCATGTTCTCCGTAGTCGATCGATTTTTCAGACACTCCTGGTAGAATGTCCGTGTTGTGAAGACAGGTTAGCTAGCCTTGTAAATGAGTTATAAACTTAATAAAGCGAAAACCTTCTGAAAGCGCCGAACCTTCTCAGCCTTCCTGACAAAAGTCAATATGGGAAATTTTGAACGGCTCGGATCTATGGACTGTATTGGTAGCCCCATGAGAAAGCTAGCCGTTGACCTGTATTCCTGACAATACCTTGGATTTGCCAAAGCTCATAACTTGCTTTGATGGAAAAATAACAAGATAGAGACTTCTCCAGTTGATTTTTTATATGATAATGGACGTTTGACTTTATATTGATACAACCAATCACCCAGGGACCACGGTGGATGTTGGTTGGTTGACCACTGTCTTTACGTCGTGATTTGGGCATCTTGCGCAGTGATTGGTGTACTGCCCTACTACCCTCCTGACTGAATCGATACTGGAATAGACGTGGAAAACATGATTATCGCAAGAATCCTGTCCCGATGGGCGTGCAAGTTAATATCTTGTATTGGCTGTCAATGCAACTGATTTGCACCTGAAAGACACGTGGTCAGACGTTTCCGAAACAGACACAGTACCATTACATCAAGTTATGCCTGTTGTTGACGAGGCTTTTTTCAAGCATGAATTGGAGATTGCATGGCCAATACCCACGAATATAAGGTTCGGCAAGTGTTGCAGCCCCTTGCCTTTGTTCCGGGAATTCTGGAACGCAGTCTCGGGAGCATTTTGCTTCCGAGTCGGTATGTATTTATCATCCTTTGCTTTACTAAGTAACCGCGCGTCTTTTACTAATTCACATCTCAGTGTATGTCGTTTGTAATGTACTACCGATCTTGATCAGCATATTTAACACGCTGGCACGTAGATATTGAACGGTCTCCATACTACTCGGAACGATTTCGAGAACCATAATCATCATCTCTCTTGACTCTTTCTAGATCGGCCGATATACCCTATTTCCGAAAGACAAAGCACCAAAACAAAGCGCGAAACCATGGCTATCATCGCTGTTGCTGGAGGGGCCGGAAAGGTCGGCCGTGCAATCGTTGAGGCAATTGTCGAAAAGGGCCAGCATACCGTGCTGGTCCTAGCCCGTGAGGTAACTATCCCGCAACGCAAGACTTGGCAAGAAGACATCTCACATATTTTTAGGCTAAAGATGTACAAGGAGCCCAGGTGATTGCCGTGGACTATACCGACGTGGATAAGCTTGCAGCCACGCTCGAGACTAACAGCATTGATACTGTTATATCCACCATTAACGCTCTGGACGACGTCTCGGCTGAGCTGAACTTGATCAAGGCAGCTGAGAAATCGGCACCTACCAAACGATTCATCCCTAGTATTTGGGGCGTCAAGTACACTCAAGAGTTAGTCCTGCTGTGCTCGTGAAATTTCGAAATAACAAAACTAAACTAAAGTGCGTGGACAGTATGGTACCTTATTTCCCCATCGCTCAGGCTAAGCTTAACCTCCTTGCTGCATTGGAAGCAGCCTCGAGCCTCGAGTACACTGCCGTGTACAACGGCTACTTTGCAGACTACTGGGTGCTCCCCAACGTTAAGTCTTACCAAAGCCCTGTCGTCCTGGTAGTCGACATTGCGAACAATTTTGCCGCTATTCCTGGATCTGGCGACGAGCTCGTAACCTTTACGCACACCTTTGACATCGCAGCCTTTATCGCGGCCCTCGTTGGTGCGTCCAAGTGGGACAAGGAGTCGTACATCATTGGCGACAAGGTCTCGTGGAATCAATTCGTGCAGTACGCCGAGGAGGCCAAGGGTGTCAAGTTCACCGTCAAACACGACTCGATCGAGGACCTCAAGGCTGGTAAAATCACGGAGCTGCCATCTCACCCTCACATGTATCCCTTCTTCCCTAAACCGATGCTGCAGGGCTTTTTGCTGCCTTTGGTCGCATGTTTGTTGAAGGGGCGTTTGACCTCAAGCCTGAACGTACACTTAATGAGCAATTCCCTGAGGTCAAGGCACGAAAGATCAAGGACCTTCTCTTTGAAGCTTGGGGCCAGTAATTTAACCTCCAGACTAGACTATTGGGGCTGAGCAATCAACGAGCAGCAGGTGGAGCTAGCTTTATGGAGAAACAAGGATCCTTGTCCGTGATTACTAAGGGTTGTGATTGTTGATCGGATGTAATTTGATTCCGATGCTGACTTTTTACCACAATGATAAACTTTTGCATGAACTTTAACAACAAACATCAAAACCTTGACTTTTCCTTGTATAACACTCCCTATCAATTATCTAAACCTTTGAACACGAAGAGCGGAATGGAAACCCAGGAAGCGGCATGCGTTGGTGATGGGACAAGTAGACGAATTGGGAATGTAAGCCCCCACAATCTGACGTTTTACCCTGCAGGGCTAAGTCCAATAGGCTTGTGTCCCTTGTAAAAGCAGCAAGGTACGATGTGACGGCAAACTACCAAGCTGTCAGAGATGCTTAGAGCGGAACAAGACATGTCACTATGGCGAGCGAAGAACAAGAGGGCGTGGCAAAAGGTGCGTTTCCGTCATCGCTTGGAATACTTATAGTTGACCTCGAATAGCAAGCAGTACATTGAAACTCTGGAGCAACGCTTGAAGAATGTCGAAGTCGCATTGCAAGCCTCACCTATAGCTAATGAAGAGTCGAGTCCGAATTCCGCAGAGTCAAGACAGTCCCATGGTAAATCCAACAACCATGAGACATCAAATGCCAATCGAGCCCAACCTCTGCCATCAAGATGGTCGGAAGATATCACAAGAAACATAATCGATGCTCAAAAAAACGACAGCAATATCGAACGAACAGTCTTCGTCCCACTTCCCCCAAAAGAGCACATTATACACTTCATATCGAGCGCCTTACAGGACATGTATGAAGCACAATGGCTCTTCAGCACTGAGCATATTCTGCAGCTTATCAATGACCAGTATTCGGCCGGATCGTCAAACAGTCATGCCAATCCTGTTCGGTGGGCAACCCTGAACGCTCTGATGGCCACGGGCGTTCACTGGAAGGCCGACAACAATGCGATACAGGAACTCTTCCCAATTTCGTGGGCATGGTTCAAAAATGCGTTTGCTATTTTTCCAGAGATCGCCATCAACGGTAACGGCATCGACTCCTGTCAGGCCATGATTGCTATGGCCTTGTTTATGAAGGGAACTGCTGACGCCAGGGCATACACTGCCCTGCTATCAGCGAGTGCGCATGCTATCAACTGTATTGGCCTGCATTCTGAAGATCTTTGTCAATCGAGTGACTTGGTCGATATAGAAATGCGTAAGCGGTCCTTTTGGACTGTATGCGTACTCCGATGTAATGCATCGTTGAACCTTGACATTCCCGCCCCATCCGACCAACTTCGCGTCGAGCTTCCATCACTTTGCCTCGCGTTGGATACTGGTTCCAGCACACATCAATTAAGGCACATGTCAACGTTGGCACTGATTCAGTCGAGAATAAGTCGATATTCTTGTTCATCACTCTCTGAGAGCAGTGATAAAATGATGCAGGGTCTCGCTAAACTAGACAATGACCTCGAATCATGGAGGACAGGACTGCCTACACAAATTCAGCCTACACCATCGGCCAAAGTGGACAATCTTGACATCATACAGCTCCACCTTTCCTACTACGCTTCTACTTGGAAGATCTATACGGCTCTCGCGAAGCTCTGTAATGTCCCTCTCACGTCGATCGAACGAGAACAGCCAAATCTACATCTTAGTACGCTTGTCCCCACACAGAGCGCTAGAGCCACGATTTCTTTGCTGCAAGGCCTATCCTCACAGCCATTTGCTTCTCTATGGTACGGCGCTCATATAATTACATAGTTCCTATGCTGATGTTTCAGGCAAATGATCTGCTACCCGATGTGTGCCGTTCTGATTCTCTTGACCGCAGTGCTCCATGGTCCCCGAGATTCGCAGGCGTCTTTGAACGTCGAATGGATTGAGAAGTTCGTCATATTTCTGCAGAGCTTCCAAGACCGAGAAGGATGTGATCTGAATGGGCTTATCGAATTTTGCTCCAATCTGTACGATGTCGCATCGTTTGCACAAAGCGATCCAACAGATCTGTTAAGTGAAAGTGAATATGGCACAGACCTTTGGCGGGAGTATACGGTAAGTCTCAATTATAAAAAAAGTTAACAAGTTGCCCTCGCTGACCTCGTAGGACTTGCGTATCCGCCTCCAAGGCTCTCAGGACCCAATGCTGCTCGCCCAGGGTCTTCTGACCAACATGCCGCTTCTGGGCGCAAAGGCAACAGAGGTATTCTCCGGCGTAGTAGCAGGAGCCAGAGTAGACGGGTTCACGCAGCTTGTGCCAAATGTACTCAAACCGAGGTCATTCAACTTCTTTGGCTACAATGAAGCTACTAATAGGCATTAGACAAGTAGCACATCAATACCAGCCATATTATATGCATCAGCCCAACTCAACGATAACCCTTGGTCTTCAGCGCTATCAAGAATGACCAATATCTGTCGGATTGAATCCCACTGCTTGCTCATATTACTCAACTTATATCCAGGTACTCGCTTCCACCATCGCTCCCATACATCGCGCCGCCCTCTTATGGCATTACAGCTTGCAATGAACGCCGGCCACGTGATTGGTGCCATCGACATGACCTGACCATTCTTAGCCGTCGCTGACTTTAAACCTTCAGCCTTGTTCACATGCTGGCCAACTTCATCAACAACTCGTGTGAGATCGAAACGTTTCATCTTTTGTATGCGAGTGTAGTAGTAGATGAGAGCTTCTGCATGCCACCTCTAACATAATGAGCAAAAATGGACGAATCTATCCCATCCACTCTAAGAATGGTTGTGAGATCCTCATCTTCCAATCGCCAAGCTTCAAGTGTGCTGCCCAGGTCTTCACACGATTGTAGGAACTCCGCGGGTAGTCTCTCACTCTGCAATTGAAAGTGAGTCAGATGCTTCGAAAGGCGGCCGGTCTCATTGATAGCCAGTGTGACGGTTGGTGCAATGCCGTAAGTAAAAGCGTAACAATCACTAAATTGAAGAATGGAACTATCAGAAATGGTCTTATCATCCTTATCGCCCCAGGGAGACAGCGAAGGCTCAGACGAAGTCGTTTCTGACAAAAGGGCCCAGAAGGCGCCGAGCTCGTTTAGTCTTCTAGAAGAATGGCTCAACAGCCTCCAATGACTTCGTAGACTGCGGAGCTGTGAGGCAGCTTGAACGTGCAAACGAAAGTCATCGCATTCATCCGACAAAACCTGCAGACTCGAAGTTAGCAGGCTTAATGAATTGAAACAGCATGTATAACGGACGCCTATGGTAACAAGGGACAGTACAGCAAGCATCAGGGCCTGGTAATTTGCAGTGGGCGGCGCTTGCGTGAGTGCAACTTGCAATGAATGCATGGAACTGGTTCGATATCTAGTCCCGAGCGCATGATAAAAAGTGTCTTGCTTGTTGCACGGCCAACAGTGGTGCGATGCGGATGACAACAAAGACTGATAGAGTGCAGTGTAAGCTGTCGCCCTGGAGGTCGCGTTTTCATTATGGCCAAACAATCCCTCCATCGCCCTAGGGATATAGAGGCTTCGAAATGGGGTTTCGAAATGATTCAAGAGAAGGAGAACTGCTGCAACGTGGGTTTAGTAATGATGAATCAAATGATCCTGTTGGCGATTACCAGACATGAAATTGCCAGGTTGCCATATTATGATGTTACCGTCGTTTGACCCCGGACACGTTTCCAGTACCTGGCAATCCCTTTCGCCAAGTTCAATATCATCATGTCCTCCTATCAAGATGTCTTCGGGTTCGTCCTCGTCTAGGAAAGATTCTCCAATAGCATTGATATTAAGCAGTTCGTCAATGTCCGTGGGAGACGAAGAGAATGACGAAGCTGCAAGATTTGTTGGGAGCCAAAAAGCTGAACTCGGTACCGTATCACAGTCACCCTTTTGTATCCCTTCTTCATAGAGAACTGTATCCTCAGGTTGGGAGGGACTTGTAACTGCTGGTGAGTGAGCTTCCGTAGCTAATGATGCCTGCAGCGTAAGCCCACGTGACGTTGTTGGTGTAGCAGCCTCATCTGATGTATATCGTATGCCCATAAATGCTGAGAATGGTCCCTGGCACAAACCCACTTTATAGTCGACATACTTGTCGATGTTTGAAAGAAACCTATCGATGGTTTCTGCATCATAGACTTCAACATCCCGACCTAGCGTAGAATCAATATTAAGTCAATCATCAGACGTTATTTAAACATACCTAACTTTATGCGCCTGCGCCCCTGGAGTACTAGGCTTGCGCCGGCATTTTCTACAGAATTGGATACCGCATGTAGTCTGACACCATAGCAGCTGCAAGCTATTCCTCTTTTCTTGCACTTTTTTACAAGAAATCGGGTATTCATCATACCTGACCTTTCGGCTTTTACATGTCCAGCAACTGGATCGGGCATCATCGATCAGCAAACTCCTCGGTGGTCTGGTCGAAATAAATTACCCCGCGTATGTCACAGCACGTTGGGTCGTCCTCGACAGCATTCTCTAATGCAATGGGCGTGCTTGTCTCGTGGCTCCCGGATGATCGAGAACTTGGATTCAGTTAGATCTTGATTTACAACCCCCGCGGCTAAGTAGCGATTGTATCACGCGTTTCGAGTCGCCACTCCACTCCTTGTTGAAGGAGAACGATGGAGTACTATCCGCAGTGGCGCATGATGATAATAATAATTGATCGTCATAGCCACACTATATTATGTCTTCATCTGGCTTGTAAATTGATTCTTCATTCATTGATACATTGTCATCACCTTATTTCACAACACAGTATTGTCCACACGCCTAGAATGCACATCTCTTGCTTTGCATAGCTCCTCGATGGTCATCCAAGGTTCGTAGAATGGACAAAAAATGGTCTTCAAACTAGTCTATAGACACATTTGTCACATGGAAAGCGTCGAACTAATCGTTCATTTAATTATGCCACCTGCCTCTGTGACAAACAATAATATAACTGGCTTGTAGTGTAAGAAGCAGTTCGGGGTAGCCATGCCTCTTTATTTTACGTGGTGGTGAGAAGAGAGGACAGAGGAGCTTCAATTAGTTTAGGCTATTGATTACGCAATGGGAGTTTTAGCATTTGGTAGTAGATAGAATAAATTGTCAACAGTATCTGAGTATCCCTTCCTGTCTTGCTACTGTTTCTCGCTACTGCTGACTCCTTCACCAAGATGCAAGAGCTAGCCCACCTGCAGTGACTATATAAGACCACGTAACAATGCAGCCCGACCAGTTCAGTACTAAATATGCTATCAATTAACTCGAGGTCTGGATGAGACAAGTGAACACACTTACAAAAGGCCCCGATCTTATTAGCTGTTCTTTTACAAAGGGCCAGGAGGATACTGGTCACCGCGGCAGTGGGTGATTGCCTCACAACCTCGAGACCAGGGATTGGCATAGGCTTTAGGACGACAGTTCTGCCAGGATACGGTTCTAAGATCGCAAGGAGTGCCATCACGTCTGAGACCCTCATAACTGATATAGTGCTGAGCGCTACCGAGGCTGACAAGGGAAAGAGCGGTGACGATAGAGAACTTCATCTTGGCTGAGGATGGTAAGTTTATTTAGAAAAATGAGTTGTGCTTGGAGAGTGATAGAGGCGAGAGTGCTGGTGTTTTGGTAAGTGTTCAGCAGTACGTTCTAGGTATTTATGTAGAAATTCTACTATAGACGCCTAATCATGCACGGCATTACCTATCACTCTTGCGAACAACAAATTCCCTAATTATTACACCTCTCCTATTGGCTAGTCCCCTAATAGTACCTCAAGCTTACAATCTAGGACTTTTACTATATTAAGCTTTACTAAGAAGGTAGTTTTGAAGCTATCCCAAGTAGCGCACCAACCAGTACTACTGGTTTTCCTTCTCACCCTTCCAGGAATCCTTGAATATTCATTAACCCATGTTATACAATCGGGCCGTCTTTATATACCTGCCTTATGAAATCCTGCTTCAACTTATAGTGGGAACTTGAAAACCAAGAGACTTTAACTAAGACCGTGAATCTTTCTAGGCCCTTCTTTACGGGGTTGCGAATGTTTAGCTACAAGCTTCAAGACATCAATGGAACAGGCGTCTCGGGGACTTTTGTAGCGCTATGACCGGGGGCATGTACGATCAATACTCTCTACCTTACGCCCGACACTATTGAGGGACAATTCTAGTGAGCAATATGTAAATAATAGCAGTATTGTAACCTTACATCGTGTCACTATAAACATGTTTATTACAAAGAACTAAGAGGTTTGCTTAGCTAGAGAATCGAAAAGGTAGTGCCTTTTATCCACGTATATTTAGTATATAATTTAGATAGCATGGACTGGTAAAGGTGAGAATAGGCACTGAATGATGTATAGTGTAATAGTAAGCTATGTAATGTAAAAGCAAATGGCTAAAAGGTTATGGTTAAAATGAGCATTGAATATGTATAATAGGTAGGAGTATCCACTGCGGAAATCGGCACAGTAGCAGCCCAGGCCATCCTTGAAGTATCGAGGCTTATGCAGTGTAGCAGTCAAGAGCTAAAGTCATAAAGTTTACAGGCCATAAACATACATCACATCCGGCTATCTGATTCCCATCGATCATTGTGATATGACCAACATAACAGACATTGATTTTAAGAGAGTACAGTATAGATTTTGCAATGCTGCTAGGTCCCCAAAGTTGAGTGGAAGAGCCTAGTAGACAATTCCAGGTTTTGTTAAGAACGATTGGTCCAAAAGTGCTTAGATACTCTCCTATGAGACGTAGCAAACTGAAGACTATAAAAAGACACTAATTATCCAGAGCAACCTTGAAACACGCTATACACGTAAACCTCGCATGATTAAGCTTTTGATAATTTAGAGATAAGAATGCAAAACTCTTATTAAAGTGACCATGGGCTGCATAGTGCCGAGTGGGAAGCAGGGGTTTTACAGCTGAGACCAGGCCTAATGGCCAATAGACTCCACCCGTTACGACTACAGCCACACTGGTGCCGGAGTTGGCGGCCTCGTATAATGCACTTCAGAAACAAGTCACCGGCAAAGCTATGTTAGTGTCTCCCGGTGACCGGGGCTACCGACTGGACCGCTTGTCACAGAAGTGCCATGGACTTTTGTCTGTCCGCGGGGCACGAGTCTCCAGCCTCAACAGACAATGTTGCCAATCCCGAAAAGAAACGAAATATCTAGATATCCAGCTCTTACAGTTTGTGAGCCTTGAAATACTGTCTTTTGTGTGGTTCTCACTCTGGAACTGGAAGTAAGATACAGAAGCTCGCTCGGTTTTGCGTCGTTGTCTAGTTGAACCACCGCGAAGATCAATGGCTCTCCAGGAGGGATAAACTCTCTGCATCCTTCAGGCTTGATAGGCCCCACTGGGAGATGCATCGTGCTGGGACAGTGTTGATCGTGCAGGAGTATTGGGTTGCCAAAATGCCTCAATAGTCGAAGTTTCACTGATTCAGAACTATATTGTAGGTTGGACATGACATGGGTACAGGAGCGGCGGTAAAGAACGTAAGATCTATCACAGAAGACAGTAAGACTTATCAGACATTGTAAAGGAAGCAACGAAAGGTAGGCAGCAATTAACGGCGACGTTTTTTCACTACTGCACTTGAAAGATAGCGCTTAGAATGGAGGAACAGATGATTGCGAGGATTACCAACTGTCCATCCAGCCTGAACTGCGAACAGGGGACCTGAAGAATGCACTATTTCATGTGAGCGAGCCACTTTGAAGGGCGCCCAGTCTCTGGCGCCCGCATTGAAGTGGCACTGCCTGAGGATTCGGATCCTTATATCTCTGCAAATTTAATTTGCGCAGGTTTTACAGTCAAGGCTGCAAGAAATTTACGACATATTCCTACATCCTGATGAGGTTGTAGCGTACTGTACCGCAAAATGATAAAAGCTTGTCGAAGGACGATAGATCAACATCTTCAGCTGCCGGGGTCTTTGGCATCGTGGTATATTCAAGTGGTATCGTCTCTTTTGCAAGAAATTGGAAAAAGCCACTGGAATTGTGAGGCGGGAGATATAGAAGCCAAGAGTACCGAAGCTCCCCAGAGTTCAGTCGCTGGATTGTACCGAGTATCGCTTGAGGGATTTGCTGTCGTAGCGTCTGATTCCAAGACGAACTGGAGTCGATATCTTCGCGGTTTGCAGTGAGAATGAAGTCTCCCTGTAGTGCGAACTACGTCACAGTTCAGAATCTCGATTGGCGAAGATAGGCAATGCATGAACATACCTTGAAACGATAGTCACGAATTGGAAGAAAGGCATATACATCCTGGGAACCGGTGTCTTGCTCGGCTGGGATTTCGGATGGAAATGCTAATGATAGCGTTGATGACCTGCTTTCTCCCCGCTCAGGGGTCTTCGGTAGGTGGGAAACCTGGTAATGGAAAACTCTGTACGCCCTTGAGCGTCCTTCCTGTTGTAGACTGATAAAGTCTAAGCCATCTTCCTGATTCGGCTCGCGCATCAAGCGAAGAGTGCGTTTGGAGGTTCCACCTATGCCATGATTTATGGTGATCTTTCGTAGTTTCCGGAGGAACATCAGCAGTTTCGAATCCAGGGCTTGGATCTCTTCTTCGAGCCACTTCCTGTCGCATTTCGTAGACAGCTGTAAAAGTATCGAAGTAAAGCCAGGTTTCACTTTCTCCGGAAACGTCGCCCATGCTGGCGTAATCCTTCCTAGCCTCTCGTGTTTGTCCAGCTTGAAAGAATAATAGCCCGGTTTAATCCACACCACGTCAGCATATTGGAAGACAGATTTGAAGCCGATTCCCTTCTGGCCGATCTGGCTCGATCCTGATTTTGAGCTGTTGCCGGCACTGCAGAGGGCCTTGACATTCTGCTTGCTGAAGCCGACTTCATTGCAGTCAATCCGGAGAGTTGTTTGATTATACGTTATGTTCATCATGGGTTCGGACTCTCCATAGAAGTTGTCGTCCGCATTCTGTAGCAATTCCAGCAAGAAGCGTGCCGGACCTTGATATAGTTGCCCGGATAGTCTAGACACGTATTAGCTTTTAGATCTAACAAATACAACTAGAAGCCAACATGTTCAGAAGAGCCTCAGTATTCTTTTCCACATCGTGTGGAAGACTGCTGATCTCCCGCCTCGATCTAATATTCTCAATGTGCCGTCGAGCCTCGCTTTCTGATTTGGGAATCTCTTCGGGTTGCGAAACCATGGGTATCTCTCCCTCAGTCCGAGATGTCACGTCAGTGTTCAATACTTCAGTAGGCTCGGTCGGCTCTGCAGAGCGCCAACGCCGTCGGATTATGGTAAAGCCGAGACATAGACTGAGGAGAAATAAGGTGAATAGGATGAACATATTGAAGAGATAGTTCTTAGCACGGATTTGTTCACGATAATGTGAGAGGCCTGGCCACAACTCTGGTGTGCTGTGAAAGCCCTTTTAGACCTACATGTTGGCCATCAGTAATGTTGATCGACTAATGGATAATTTCATTTTATTGGTGGAGGGATAAGTAGTATTGCGGCCCAAAGGTCAGGTATTTCTGCGCCCGACGTTATTTTCAAGGCTTGGGAACCAATCGAAAAAGTAAGGCAGTATGCATACATAGCCACATTATGCAGTAGTTTTCCAGGAGAATGCCCTGTTCAAAATCAATTTAACGACGTAGATGGCTTACACTAAAATCTTACCGACAAATGGCCTCATGTGTAGCTGCACATTTGCAAAATGTTGAATCGCGCCTTAACATTTTAGTTGGACGTCGATGTTTCACTATGCCTATGGCTTAAACCTCATTAGGTTGAAATCGGTTGTTATTAGACTTTATCAATCCGTGCTTTGAGTGTTCATACTCAAACTGCCAACGAGCTTCTCCTTACTAAATCCTATCGGCTTCTAGGTTCTATCGCTACACACGACCGAATATCGTATTACCTGATCCATACATACAAGTAACTAACTGAGATCAAGCCGATTGGATATGGCAACCTTCAATGAGCCTGCTTGAGACTTCGGCACTTTCTCGCCCTCGGCGAGCTGATGGCCTTGCAAAAGCCAGTGCAATCAAGTCGATCCAAAACTGCCAACGGATTACTAGACGAAGACACCGCAAGGAAGGCACAGGTATGGGAGCTCATGTGCACCGTCGACCGCCTGGTGGGTATGTTTTTCAATCTCCACCCTTACACCAGAAGGCCCTCTAACATGGCCAGCCTCCTTCCTATCATGCTGGACGGTGCCGTGCAGACTTCTGTCTACCTCAGTAGCCTTATGGACGTTGCCGCTGAAGGCCATGGCCTCGATGATCCAAGTGGGATGCAAGGATCGAAGCCAGGTTCATACGCAGCTTCGTTGGAAGTTGCCCATCAAGCAAGGGCTTTGGTTAGTGAAATGCCCGAATCTTGGTGGGTCATCAACACGGACGACGATCTAAAACCAGATCACATCGTCCAGTTTGTTCACCACTGTACAGTCATGAAAGCATATCTCCCCATTGTTCACCATCAAGAAAGAAGCCAAGACTACGGATACAGCCGCTTGGCGTGCATTGATGCCTGCGAAAAGGTCGCTCAAATGTATCAATTCATCCGCCGGAAACTTCCATCAGGTTTCTTCAGTCTCAATGTGCTCGATCTCCAAGCCTTCACAGCCGTCATACTATTACTCCTCCTGTCTCATAGCTCTCCTTTCCCCGAAGTACATAGCTTTCAGATCAACAAGTCCGGCCTAGAGGCTGTAGTGTCCCAGGTCTTCCTCCTTATGGAAGAGAAGTCAAACACGGTCCTGGGCTCAGATTTCGCACGGCATGGTGCTCATACAATTCGCTCCCTGCGCCACCTTCTACAGCAGGATGAGAGTGCTGGCAGCTCTTTGAACGAAATGACAGTCAATGTGCCACTCATAGGCAAGATTCGCGTCCGCCGAAATGCGCAAACTTCACTCAATCTCACAGCCCACAGCCAGGAATCGTCCATTCCAGGTCCACAGGTTGGTCGCTGGAGCCCCGAGGAGCAAATGACGCCGACTGTGTGCAGTTCACAGCTCAACGCAGGGACTTGCTTTCAGAACTCTGCCAATATTGCGTCAGTGGTGCCAGACTTGCAATTGGATCAATTTCTGTGGTCAGTTGAGGACTCAGGCGAGTCCGCACTTGATGATGCTATTTTGAGTAGTGGATTTGATCAGGCCACTCTGTGGCTGAACATGTTTTAGAATTCCTTATTTAGTTTAACATACATATTGGCCATCTTTAACCTAGCTGCGGGAGCCGTAGGTGTTCTGTTCATGGATAAAATTTGAGATCCTTTGCGCTTGTTTATCATCTGCCCCATAGAAGGATTCTGACATTTAATATAAGGGCTTAGGAATACTTAGTCTAAGCCTACACTAAATTATTCTAACCCTCCCTAAGGCTTGGCGTTGCCTAGGATTGAGGTACCAAGTTTCGTGGGCCAGATGGTGCGAGGAGTAAGTCAGGGTGTGAGTCATGCTCGTGTCAGGAGCCTAAAGTTTAAGCTTATGGCCAGCGAGTGAGCAAGTGAAAGTTGGCTGCAAAAGTATATTCAAACGCACACTGAAAAAGGCTTTATGCAACAAACTCTATGCGTCATACTTAATAGCCATTCCCCACAAAGCAAAACCCCTTCACGCCCACGTTCAGCCACGACAGAACATTCAACCTCCAAAACACCTTTCACTCACGTCGCAAAGGGAAAATCGCATTGTTTCTAGCTCGACAAACATGGACCTCCTCGACGAGCTGGAAGCTATGGCCCAAGCCGCATCAGCATTCCCAGATGACGATAACATACCTGAATCCACTATCACTCGGTGGCAAAAGCTATTTGGCTACTCAGCTGCCATGGCGAAGAGAAAGATCATGGAGCACCGCAATGATCCCTTACATTTTGCTGTTTCTGACGATCACTGGACTCTTATGCAAGATCGAATGGAGGTTGAGGGACACGACCGCGAGTCTTATGAACATTCATACAATCGTACCTCGCATGATGCAGTCAACCAGCATAAAGAGATGGCTATGGAAGAGAAACGAAGGCTTCGAGATGCTGTCTTCTTGATCAAACTCGAAGGGCCTTTCAGCAGTGTCCAAGCTGTGATTCAAGCAGCTGACCTATGGTCTCCATCCTCAACTGAAGTTCTTCCGGCTACTAACCTATATGGACAACCGTGTTCCTTTTTCAAGATCAACGGGATGGACAAGCTGGCCATTGAAGCATGGCTGAAGGAACATCCTCATCCAGGTTTCACACCAACCATCATCAAGGATCCCTATGCACGAAAGGATCTCTCGTTCACTTCTTTGTACCCCACGTTGGGTCTCGATACAACACTGCCTCAGTTTCGACCTGGACCTGCTACATCACCTCGACCTTCACAGAACGAGTATCCAGTCTGGTATTTCTTCTATGGGACGCTTACTGATCCACCTGTTCTGTTGAAACTACTTGGTCCCGACTTCCAGGCCCGATGCTCAGTGGCCAATATTCGTGGTGGAGCTTTGAAGACTTGGGGAAGATATAATGCCTTGGTTGACGATCCAAGCGGCACCAACTTGGTTTTCGGGAAGGCGCTTCTTATTGAGTCTCGAGAACAAGAGGAACGACTGCGGGCATATGAGACGAGTGTTTACGAAGTGGTTCGATGCAGCATAGAGATGGGTTCGGATATGCCTGTAGATGGTTTAACCTTTCGATTTGTTACAGACAAGTTGGGGTAGTGGAGTTACTAGACTGGCTTGTAGTTGCTTGCATTATAGCACAACTCATTTCATAGACATCGCTGAAAGATGATGGCAGCTAATTTGGCACATCATGGACTGGTGCTTGAGGTATAATTGCAAACAAATTCTTGGTTCATATTAAACAGTTCTACGAATAGTCTTTACTTAGTCAAGCAAGGTGAAAGACCCGGATGAGCGTCCATTATTTGCCTTGGCAACGAAGACAATAAGAAACTGATCCCTCGGAACCTTTGCTAGAGCCGGGTACTTGTCGTCGCGCTTGGGCCGCGTGAGGCGAGCCGTCCATACCCAATCGTTTCCGGACCAACTAACGGTTGATGTTGGCTCACCATTGGCAAAGACTTCCAAGCTGATTGGAGACTCGGTTGAGCCGGGCAAGTGACAAGTTCCCGCTGCTTTTACCACGCGAACATCCAAGTCTGAGGAATCCTCGCTAGTAGATGCTATAGATGCTATGTTGAGGGCTGGTGTTGCGACAGCAGGCGACGGAGCACTAGAAACGGTGACAGTGATCTCATCTGAAGGTAGGAACGGCGCCAAAGGTGGAAGCTCCCGACGTTTCGTGGCTTTTTCGTAGGCAAAAGCATAGCTCAGTAGCTTAGAGTCATCATACGCTCTGCCGCAGAAAGATAGCCCGACAGGCATCTTCTCTTCAGCAAGATTACCCATTGGCACAGTTATGCAAGGAACACCAAGATGCTTCAGCGATCGGCCGCCATTTGCGTACTTGACTCCATCACGCAGTGCAGAAACCATCGACTCGTAGTTTTCATCTGAGTCAGCCAACGCAACATCTCCATTGGTCGGAAACACCACAGCATCATAGTTGTTCTCGGCCATCCAGTCCTCCAAATCCTTCTTCCGCATAGCCTCCAAGGCCTGGAGCGCCTCACAACACCCAGGCAAGTCAGCGAGGCTCTTGTCTCCCCAATTCTGTACCGCAGTAACCATGTCCTCGTAGCGGACCTGGTTCTGGGACTCTGTGTGCTGAGAGGGATCGTCCATTGGGGCGATATGAGGGTGAATCTTGTCAAGCTCGACTCCAGATGTGAAGCTTGGTATATCCTTATCACCGTTATCGCGAAGGAAGCTGTTCCAACTCAAGGCGATCATCTCACATCGCTCAAGCGCTGGCCATTCCTCGGGTAGATTAGGAACACTCATGCTCTGTCCAGGAAAGTCCTGTCTTGTGTAGTTCTCAAAGAGCGGGAAATCAGTCTCAATCACGGTGGCACCCAACTTCTCGATGTCTGTGCGCGCTCTCTCCCATAGTGCTTGGACGCCAGCAGAACATGCGTTTACTGGCTTGGCACCTTCAACTCCAATGAAACATCGAGGAACAGCCAGTCGTTTGTTCCGAAGCGCATCTGGGTCGGCCAACGTAAGATAGTCTGTAGGCCGAATCTCACTAACCCTGGGGAGTGATACATATGGCTGTGAGCGCCAAAAGTCAGCATCGCCGGCAGCGCCGTCATGAGCGACAACAACGTTTAGAACTTGAAATAGGTCATCCATAGTCCTTGTGTGAGGAACGACCTGGTCGCAAGTTGGATACAAGGGCCATAATCCTCGTGGAGGAATCACACTGCGAGAGGGTGCATAGGCGACCAGGGCATTGTTGGATGCTGGAGAGCGACCTGAAGTGACAGCTTCTCCGGCGAATCCAAAGGCAGCCAGGCTCGCGGCAGTAGACACACCACAGCCATAAGAGGAACCAGATGCATAAGCAGTAGGCATATACTTCTGATTATATGGGCTCTCGGACCGTCCGTACAATCCACGCTGACAGCCACCGTCAGCCATCGGGGGCATGTTGGTCTTTCCAAGTACGACGGCGCCTGCTTTACGAAGCAGTTCAACAATGGCAGCGTCAGAGGTAGCTTCGAGCTTTGCAAAGGCAGGTGATGCAGCTGCGACAGTCATGCCTTTAATCTTGTAGCTGTCTTTGACGGTAAAGGGAATACCCTCCAGAGGTCGCGGTGGTTTTCCCGAGGCACGGTAATCATCCGAGGCTTGAGCTTCGGTGAAGACGTCTGGGTTTATCAGAGTAATTGAGTTGAGACAAGGACCTCGACAGTCATATTTGCCGATGCGATGCAGATAAAGTGCGACAAGCTCAACACTTGTGATGACTCGAGTGTCGAGCAGTTGTTTGAGGTCGCTGATGCTGGCCTCAGGCAGTTTAAGGGTTAATTTGTTGGTCATTTTGGGCGAGGAGATAATCAAGAAGTAAGAGATAGACAGAGGGTGTTGAAGAGTAGGAGTCTTGGAGAAAGAGGGAAATAAAGGTGATGCAACGTATCATTTATATATATGCAGCTGCGGTCTTCCGAAGTGCTGCTGCTACATGGCGCCCGAGCATACCGCCCGAGACTGACCTGTAAGTTGTCACCTATCTCGAATCTATCTCGACCTCCGAGAATGTGTCGACCGTCCCTTCGGAAAAACGATGGCCTATTCAAAGTATGATTGGGTCCGACTTTCAACTTCGGATAAGCTAAGCCCTAGCAGGAAGGTGATTGCGATCCTCGACCTCCAACGATTGCGGGGAATGCGCCAACCTTCCTGTTAACATCAATGGATCAGTGGTTTCCCCGAAGTTGAAAATCGGAAGGTGCACTTCCGTCTTCGGGACCTTCATCAGCGATACAGATGGTGAAGGCACGCTCCCTGTTTGTTTCACCTGAAATGCCGACAATAACGGGGCCGATGAAAGCCGTATGCTGTTGGACATGCAAGATCAGGCACGTCAAATGCGACGGAGCACCAACGGCTTGTCTCCAATGTACCAGCAGGGACATGCAGTGCCATGGCTATGGGCCCGTTCCATCCTGGATGGACGGAGGTCTACGCGAAAAGGAAGAGAAGCAGCGTATTAGGCAGGCTGTAAAGAAGAACTTTAGACAGAAAAAAAGGCTTCAGGCACGTCAACTTAGAGATTACAATCGGAACACGAGTCAAGGACAGAATCTATCAAGCCATGCTGAGCAAGATATTCAACCCCGCAATGCTCCTCAAAGTAAGTCCCTAGTTGTCGCCAAGATGAATCCTTACTCACCTCATCAGCAAATCCCAATTCAGGAACCGTCCCATCGCCAATCTTGACCCCTCGATCCTTACAAAGCCGCGTCCTCTCGGGACAGTCATTCGCCGAGCCCCTTCACTTCGATGAAGCCAGTCTCCTTATGCACTACCTAGATCACGTCTTTCCCTACCAGTATCCTTTCTTTGACAAATCAAGGTTGTCTAGAGGTTGGCTTCTCTGGCTTCTTAGCAAGAATGGTCCTCTATACCGCGCGTCCATGGGTCTCGCAGCGTTGCACCAGCGATCACTGTTGGGCGAGACAGACAACCATCATCTCGAACTTGAGTTCCATACCAAAGCTGTTGGTCAATTACAGGATTTTCTTTCATCTATTGACATTAATGAACTGCATCCCGAGAATGAAACTCTGGTCGAGATTATCACCTGTGGTATCGCTCTCATTAGCTTTGAGGTAAATCCCCTTGAAACAGACCCGGACGAGCGCTGAAAGACAACAGGTCCTTCGAGGAAGTGCGACAAACTGGCAACCGCATTTATCTGCCATGTCCTCCATCGCCGTCATGATGCATAATCAGCCTCCCCTTCCGCAACCAGCGGATCATCTTCCAACCCCCTCTTCGAAGGCAAAGCTACTGCAGCTATGGCATTCCATCTCCCAGTCCTGCTCTGGATCGATCTACTGGCCTGTGTAGCCACAAGGGAGGGGCCAAAGCTTCCATATGATGAGTGGCTGGGGCCTAATTGCACATTTCAGCTCGCACATATAATGGGGTGCCACAGCTCAGTCATGAAATCCATAGGGGACCTTGCAGTTTTGACTCAGTGGAAGTCTGACTCTCTTCACGGAGGTAGTCTTGATCTTGAGGTCTTTCGGATAAAACGGCAACGGATCGAAGATGAACTAGAGAATGTTATGGATACGACTCCTATGGCCGCCATGGAATGTCAAGGATTGTCATCCAAAGCTCCATCAAGTCAAAGACCCTGTCACACGAAGTCAGTGCAGCGACCTGAGCAAGATTCAGTCACTCGCGTATTTGCTGCTGCGGCCCTGGCCCAGCTCGCGGCAATCAGCGCTGAGATTTCCGATAACATCCCATCGACAGCCACGAGAAGAGCTGTCAGTCGAGTGATTCTCGAGATCAAAATGGCCTCCCCACCCTCTCTCCCCGGCAATTGAGCTGGCCTATATGTGTCGCTGGCTGTTTAGCGGATCCGGACCAGCAGCCATTCTTTGAAGCATTGTTGAACAGTGTAGTATTTGAGGGAACCGTAATGATAGGAAACTGTGGAATTGTTCGGAATATCTTGCGAGCTTGTTGGAAGAATAGAGCTGAGCACTCAAATGAACAGTGGGACTGCAGTAGTACTATGAAGCAGTTGGGTATCTATGCGCTTCTCATATAGAGTCGATGATAAAATAGACTTTCGCACCCTTTAATGGGTCAGTCTGTCGTTAGAATAAGGCCAGGAGGAGCATCTCGTCTATATCTGGATCCCTCTATAAGGCTTACAAAATCTGCCTAAAGTAGATATCCTCTATATTCACCAAGGCTTCTGTACACTATATATGTTTCATTATATACTTAGCCCTTTTGCTTTTCTATCCTCCATTTTCGACCTTTCGACATAACTATCCAAAGAAGAACACTTATGATGAGCCACAGACCGGAGATAAGGACTGAAGTCCACCCGAGGCTTAGACCATCGATCATGGGATTTGCAATAGCCGCCGCACCTGCTCCGACCAAGCATCTGCCAAGGTTGTTAGCCGCCACAGCCGTGGCTGCAGATCCAGTATTCAAATCCACGATGAGTGTGTTCAGATTGTTGAGGGCCCCAGAAAAGAACAGAGCAAAAAAGAATAAGGAAACCTCGATACCAGCAAGTCCCAGATTCTGGTCCATGATCCATCCATAAACAACAATCATAGCGCACGCCATGTATACCAATGGTAAAGATATTTCTATCCTCATCCTTTCGATAGGTAGCACCCTGAGATCTTGTTGGCGGTTCTTGACAAGCTCTATGCCCTCTCTCTTGGCATATCGACGGAAGTTCCAGTCCATCAGGAAGCCGCCCGTGTACCGGTAACACATGCTTCCAATTCCTATAGGAAGAAAGCACAATCCCACTACAACAGATGAGTAATGGTAACGGGAGGCTAGTTGGGTGGAAAGTGTAGCCAGGACTACATAGTACCCGCCATACATGAGAGAACTAAAGAGAAGGATGATGCCGGTTTCCTTGTTACAGACGATCTTGAGGGATGCAATCGGGTTTGGTCGTTTTTGGTGAGGCGTTTCGGCAATCGCGTCGGTGTTTCCAGTGTTACGCTGCCTTAGAAATCCGACGAGTGACATGTTCCACCATGGTGGAGTGATGCTCCCGTTACCGACGACACTTCGGCAAGTCTCTGGGAGAAAGACAAATATGATAAGAAATAGCAAACCAGAGAGAATCGTCAGAAACCAGAAGATGGATCTCCAACCAAGATACTCATCGAGTAGGCCACCTATAACAGGACCAAGAGCAGGACCAAGTGTTACTCCCATGGCAGAATATCCCAAATACTTTCCACGCTCGGCTCGGACGATTATATCTGAAGCCGTCCCACTTGCAAGAGCAATAGTAGCACTGCTCCCGCAGCTCTGTAAGCAACGAAGAACAAGCAACGCAGCATAGCTATCCTGCAATGCTAGACCGATGTTGGCACCAAGGTAAATGATACAGCAAATCATGTATGCTGGTCTCCGTCCGTATGAATCTGAAAGGTTTCCGATAACTGATGGTGCAAGTCCTTGGAAGATCTACCGTAAGTTAGATGAAAAGGCCGCATATCTTTGGGACGAGTCAGCGGCTTACCAGATATGCTGTTATGGTTAAGTTCAAAGGGAGATAGAGACGTTCAAGTCTCGAGCAATGGAAGTAATGGCAGGGAGGAAGACTGTACTGGACAGAGGAGAGATCATGGCCAAGAATGAAACGAGTAAGACGATACCTACCTTCTCCCAATGAGTATATATTGTATAAGGAATATCCAGAGGTTCATGTAGAGCCCCTGCTTCCAGCTCATTGTTCGGCTTTGCAGTATGTGTTTCCTCTGAACCGGGTTTGGGTTTTTGCAGTAGACTCGTTGGCGCATCCTGTCCACTCAACCTTTCACCGCCAAGTTTCAACGGTTTCGTTGTTTCTGAGCTTGCCATTGCCATAATATGGTTCAAATGTCCTTCTCTTAATCTGAAAATAATTGAAGTAAAAATTTATTCTGAGGCATGAATAGTTTAAGTAGTCTTTGCTGCCATAGACTACAGCCAATCAACAGGGGTTCTGTTGGTGGGTCTAACCAGGCTGGGTTGTTGCCGAATCGGTGCCGACACCAGTCACTGTACTTATAATGTCCATACATAATGGCAGTTTGTGTAATGCTCGGTTACATCTATTGCACGAGATGAGGCGGGTCGGATGTTATAAAGGGTTCCGCAGCCGGAAGGTTGATTACTCACACCCCTAGCCGTTGGCCTTTACTCAAGTCCATACTAAGCCTTAAGATTGTAGCGGCTCTCAAAACCATGTCTGTCTCTATCATGGTACAGATGACCGACAGCAGGCATATCAAAAGCATCAATAATGGAGAAGCTGTAACAGCAAGATACTTTTGATCATTCGGAAGGCTGTTCAAAATGTCGAGGATACTACGTAGCTTTCCCGTGGCGACAGTATATCCTGCTTGATCAGTAGCTATAGCCTCCGATCTAGGCAGGGTTGTAGACTAGCATCGACGGAATCTGGGGAGGCTGACTCACGGATCGAAGAACTTCTGGAACAAGACGTAGGCTACTCGCTCAAACGAACCCTATGCTCAAACATCGCCTTAGGTCGTAAGTAGTTGAGATCCCTGATCAGAGTACTAGCTAGAGATGTAACGCACAAATCTAGTAGAACATCCATTGACATTTTGACGTTTAATTCATAGGCCTTTAGTATGCAGAGTATCACAAGCCTAAGTATTAACGAGACTTGTATTTCTCATCCATAGTTATGTGATATAGTATTAATTTCTTCAAGTCTGCTACGGTTGGTAGAAATGGTAATATAACGAGGCATTAGGCTGTGAGTAATTGCTCGTAAAACCCACCAAATCCCAACTCCTTGTTATGTAAATGGATCTCAAGAATCCAGTGCCTCTTGTTCCCATCCTTGCCAACAGTATTCATAGAGTTGTTGCTGCCTTGAGCAATGTAAAGGGTAATCTTGTCTTTAGGAATGCGTTCATGCGGAAAAAGACCCGACGATGTGTCCCGCAATCGGTGCACCAAACTCAAAGCCCTCCTTCTCCGCAGCCTCCTTGGCAATATTGTACAGTTCTTCTCCCGTCATATCTGGATTCTCCCAGTACTTGGCTTTGACGTTGATCCAGATTGGTTCGAGAGCGTCCCGCAATTTGATCTTGTTCGGGTCGTTTCCCAGAACAAAGGTGCGGCCGAAGTCAGCTTCCCACTCTTCAAAGACAGGCCCAAGGTCGACGACGAGGATGTCATCTTCTTGAATGATCCTGTCGGGTGGGTTCTCTTCGAATGGTCTCAGTGTATTGGGTCCACTACGAATCACTCGTTTATGCCAATGAGTCCTCACACCGTGACGTTCAACGCCGAGAGCATGGATTTCATTGTTCAAGTCTTTCTCGCTAATGCCAGGGCGAATAAGATTTTTTTCGATCTCGTCGAAAAGTTCGACAGCTTTTTTCTCCGCGTCTCGCAGTGAGGCCGCGCGTTGTTTTTCCGCAGACATTTTTGAGCTTCTGACTGTATTTGCAAAATAAGGTGTAACTCGACTTCGCCATGCGCTGGACCAGTCATAGTGAGGTTATTTATAACCAATAACTCGAAAAGCTGACATAACTAGATTTTGTCGGCAGAATGATTATGCGGCTTCCCTTATTGGACGGGTTTCACTCTCGAGTGCTGTATTTGGAGTAGCATTCTCCGCTGTCGGACTGCCTTCTGCGCCCTATGCGGGTTTACATAAAGTGCAGACTGTCAAGCTTATCGAGCCTCCCAGATGAGTCACTAAGATAATAGTGTGAGTTTGGGAACACAGATTAAGTAAATACTAAAGTTCCATAGAGATAAGATAAATGAAATATCACAAGTACGCCAACCTCATGACCCTGATATAACAGGGTCTATTTGACCTGCTATATTATTTCAGTAAACAGCACTCAATCTTCCTCGTGCTACGTCAGACCCAAGTACATAAATGATAGTGTTTGCTGGATGTGTCTTATGAGACGTCATACGCTTTAAGTATCAATCGATAGATTAATGACATTGTTGATATCAGTCCAACACTCGAATGGTGCGATCTGGGCTTTACTGGTGTATTTGTAGCCTAAATTAATAGATTCTAGGATGTTCTTTGGAGCATCACTGCTTCGGTCAGAACCGCGTTATTCACCAAGGAGTATGTCAAGAGTACCGACAGCCAATGGCTTCTTGGGGATTGTAGCTACTGTTGTTAGACTGTTTATCCTACAACACATGATTAGTTCGTCGAAGCCTGACCGTAGTAACTCAGATCTCGTTTCCTGCAATGTCTCGGCGTTGCTGAATATTGCTGCAGTGTAACAGTTAATGCTGGTGGTCTTGTTAATCTTGGCCTCGTAGTTGAATTCCCGTTATATTGATGGTGGAGTTTCCACTCAAGGTCTTTTTTTAATTAGTTAAGATTTGCTAATATTAATGCTGACAAGTTTGAGCCTCATCACTTGAAAAGATTAGACATTTATTTTTTGTGAGTATAGGCAATGTCAGGACTATAGACCTTTTGTCTAATCACCGAATCTTGGAATCAAGAGAGGGAAAACTCATGACACCCCCAGAACTTGTTTATGTACCAAAAAAGCTCGCCGATGAGGAAGGCAAGCCTTTCGTCCCCGTCGGCCGATCGAAGCTCACCTATCTATCCCATAAATACCGCCCTAGCAGCAAGTCCGAGCTTGAGCGCCTTGGAGTCGCCACCCTCTCTAGCCAGAATTTTGTTGACGATCTAAGGGCTTTCATATTAGAGAATCCAACTGAATTTCAACAAATGCCACCGCATTGGCATTCGAAACTTTCCAAACTCCTGCACAGTCTAGCTGTGAAGGATGACCATCTCCGCAGTGATATTTCAAGGCTGCCCATCATCCAACTACGCGACAATCGATGGGTCTCTTCTATAGAGGAGAAGACAATCTTTCCTATCGCTTCCAGCGACTGTCGGCCAGTTCCGAGGGGCATACTAGTGTCAGAAGTCCATCCAGATGCTTGCCAGGATGAGAGTCGACATCTCTTGCTTCTTGTGTTAAAGACAAAGGAGTATCGTGCTGAGAATATACACAACCTCATCCTTGAGGCACACAGGAGGGCAGAGTTTCGCAAGGAGGAGCTCTCTATTGACGATGTCGACGACTTGATCTCGCACGTCTCTTTTCTCTATGACACAGGCTGGAGTTCTCCCACGGCCGGCATGGACTGCGATCTATGGTTTGTCGCAGAAGATATGTCTTGTCATCTTGGCTCTACCATGTACCTGGATAGTAACGGCCGTTACTCTGCAACTCAGATGCTCGGCGAAGACAGGTCCAAGTTCCTACACCCTCGCTACCTGGCACTGAATTCGACTCGTTTGCAGGACTGGCTTATACGGAACCTGAACATCCAGGAGATCCCCCGCCTGGCCAGTATCTCGTATAAACCACAGAAATCTTTCCTTATGACAGACGATTTCCGGTTTCTGATCCGATCTTGCCAATCATCAGATCTGCTATTGTTATTACGGGAGCACTGGGAGAACTATTCCGAATACATTGTGCAAACAACTGGATCTTCTAGTGATCGTTCAGCGTGGGCGAAGTCTCAAGCGAACTTGAGGGATATCCTGCCGTCTATGGAAGTTCGATGCCGCGAAGGAGTTATCGCGCGGTTGAGTGAGACCCTCTTGCCTAGGGACAGTCTACACCTGGCAGATGATAATTATCCGAGAGTCTTGGTCAACGAGTCACAATTCGATAGAGAACGGCCCAACCGATATTTTGGTTTCCTAAAGCACGCGTTACAGGCAATATTTGGCATAAGAGGAAACTCCTCACCGAGAACTACCATTCCAGTTCTCGATGTTCCCGAGCCACAAAATTGCCACTGGGATTTTCTGGAGCATCTAGGCGTCGCCTTCAGATTGGAGGCACGTCACTATATCAACGATCTACAGATCCATCGAGACGCCGGGGCTGCGGACGCAATCCTCGTCTCCAAGATATACACGTATCTCGAGACTTGTTCATCTACCAAAGAGGAGAATCTCATAAGGCTTGCTTTCCAGGAACATCGTCTCGTGTTTGTAGAGTCCGAGAATGCAGATCTTTGGCTAAGTCCTAGCTCTTGTATTTGGGATGGCCCACCTTGCCTCAGGATTCCTCGTCTGAAGGCGTACTATCCCAAACTCGAAAGGCTATTCCGCGGCATCTTACGAATCCCAGACGCCGACCTTACTACACTGATAAGTGAAGCCGAGAAATTCGATCGAAAGGATGAGCTACAATACATTGCAGATATGACCCTGGCTATCAGCAACCTAATACAGAAATCCGGTCTTGAAGACACCGCCAGATTGAAAAGCTGTTCTGTCTTCCCAATCAGGAGTATACCGTCTGTGTCGGGGTTTGATACGCTCAGCACTGCAGAAAACAGCGGGTGGTACATTGCTGATAGAGTGCACCTTGCAGAGGCATTCAGGGGCAAGCTGAATGTCCTGGCGTTTGACCCAAAGGCTGTCAACAGGATGAAACCATTATTTGAGGTGCCGGGGCTGAAGGAACGTCTGTTGTCGAAAGTAGCAACCAAAGTTGAGTCGCCGGAAGGAAGCATTCTCTCGAGAAAATACACCAAGTTCCTCAAGGAAAGGGTAAGGTGGATTGACAAGTAGGTGCCTTGCTCCAACGTCGCGTACCCTGTATTGACCACGAACCTTGTCAAGGCTGATACCCGTCTCTGAGTCGACCATTTCTGGTGCAAAAGGAGTGGCCTCAAAGCTTCGTGCTGTTGAAGTGTATGAAGCTGAAAAGATGTCGATGAAATGGAGAGTCAGTTCCCATGACGGACAGACTATCGAGAGCGCGAGCGAGCCTGGTCGAGTTTGCCTAGAAGAACATGCTCAGACTCTCAAGATCTTTCTCATACGCCAAGACCTCAATAATCCTTGCCTCTCTCTTTACCTAGCGGAGAGCTTGTTGGCTCACTACAATATCAAAAATCCCGTCCACGCCAGAATGCTTCCCCATGCTCTGTTGGAAAAGGATCTGGAGCGGATCGAGGAATATTTTCAAAGAGAGGGATTAGGATGCGGTCGCCTAGATGATAAGAAGAGCGACAGACCAACCCGGGGTAATTCCGAGCAAGGTAGATGGAAACTTGACTGGTTCAAATCAAGACCACGACAAAGTACGTCTAGACCCTATCCAGCACTCGTTATTTCAAATATTTAGTTTTTCCGTTTAATTTATCTGCAGATCAAGAACATATCACACTACCCGATACCCTTTCCAGTACTGGAGGATTGAGTAGCCAGCAAAGCGGGGGACGACTTGTCCAGTCAAGGCCGAAAACGAGAAACAACGTCCCAGCACCGGGAATCCGCGCGGAGACTCGACTTACGGCTTTGAGAGTCCTTCTTCAGAAACAAAACAAAGCCATCCACGTCAGGGCATAGAGACTATGACGGCCAAAGTCAAAGTTCCTAACATTAATATAAATGATGGCGTAGCTAGGTCGCCACTTCCACGCCAACCCGCGACCCAGAGTGTTACATTGGATAAGTCAGAAGGCCCAACCTACCCAGGAGCCTCGTCCTGCCGTGGCAGGGATCTCCGGCCCACTAGTCGGGAGGGCAGGTCTCCCTCTTCAACTCCCTCGACGCACTACCTAGAGAGGGAAAATTTTGAAGCCCCTTATCCGTCCCTTCGAGGTACACACTCGGAGAAACAAGGACAGAGCTTCATGAACATGGATAGAGGCTGGATGACGGTTCCGCCTCCGATGACGATCTTCTACGGCGACGACACTGAAGACACAAAATACTTTGGCGAGCTATGTGTAAGAACCGTACCTTTTTTACCTGTTGCTTGCTATATCTCCAATCCGCTTATATGACTACTAATACTATAATACATAGGTCTCAAAATACTTGGGAAGCTTCCTAGGAAAGGGTGTTTACCAGTCTAAGCAGCATTGGACAAGCCCTTTGCGCTCCCGCAGAGGCATTCCGAGATATATTGCAGACCCTTTTACATCCACGTCCACATTCACCATCGATAATCCTATCGGCAATCTTAGAGACGCTATAGTCAGCTGCGAACATATTTCCCCAGACGCACTTGCTGAACACATAACTGTACATATTGAGGTATGCACCACTAAGTACGGGCTGGATATGCGCTTTGACCTACCCGTCTCTCAGTATGAAAAGGTAAACGTTCCAAAACACATTCGAACTTTTAAGACCAAAATTGCTGACTTGTGGTGGTAATCTATTCCGTCATATAGCTCAAGAAGATGCATCTCAAGCGCCAGACGGGAGCAGTAGACGTCTATGTCCTGGCGCGAGTATATCGAGTGTGTGACAACCCAGCCATCGCCATGTTCGCGGATCCGTGGCAGCTACATTTGGATGGGGCAATCACGCTCGAGACAACGCAAAACTACACGGGGCGTATTGACAAGGCGACACCGATCATGTTTGCTGAGGCATTTACACCAGTCAGTTCGATGGCTGAGGCGAGCAAGATTTACGAAGGCCTCGATCTGGGTCCTGGCCAGATCCGTCTCCTAAGGCTACAGCATGTAGATGACGACAGCAAGCCTCTGGGTGGCTTTCTAGAGGTCGCTGACGTGGACAATCGCAAGCTCGACAACGGCTTCTGGGCCATCTCATACGCCTGGGGCAACGGTCCAGAAGGACTGTCCACCTTCAAGACGGAGAAGGGCACGATTCCTATCACAGAGTCGCTTACATCCTGCCTCACATGCCTGCGCCGCAAGCGGGTCGATGCATACATCTGGGTAGACGCATTATGCATCAACCAGCAGGACAGCGATGAGAAGAGTATCCAGGTACGGCGACTAGCCTCGCTCTATAACAAGGCAGCTCGCGTTATTGTTTGGCTGGGTAACGACGGTGGTATGGATGAGTCAAGCTCAGAGATAGAGTGGATGGCCGACATTCACAGGCCGCTATGTTTGCCTGGCAACCGCTGTCGTACAGGCCGAGGCGCAACTATGGAGAACCCAGCACCCCCTGGCCTGGGCGATGAGCGCTGGGGTGGCGTGAATAAGCTCCTGCAACGGTCCTGGTTCACAAGGGCCTGGATTGTCCAGGAACTGGCCATGGGTGGCGACGTCTCTATCATGAGCGGGCGGTCCGAGATGAAGTGGGATTGCTTCATGGAGTCTTTGATAGAATGTGAGCGGCACTTCAATCTCGTCGACAAAACCTCAGCAGCAGCAAACCCAAAGCTTGGAGCAGTCTTCTTGAAGAGTTCCGCGCCCGCCATTGCACTTCACCGCACCCGCCAGATGTACCAACACGCAAAGAAGATTCCATTCCTCCAGCTACTCGAGATGTTTGCCTACACCAAGTCGTCCCAGCCGCGCGATAAGATGTTTTCTCTGGTTTCTCTGGCCTCCGACCCGTACCTGTCCGAGGAGGATTTTGATCCGGACTACGTGTCTGAGGAAGAGGCGATCATGGAAAGTTATGCGCGGGGGTTTGTCCGTAACGGCGTTGTGCTAGAGTTGCTTTACCACGCAGGCCATGGAAAGTCGACCTCATTTTGTTCCTGGATCCCGGACTTCATGGGTCTGCAACACAGTAGCGTATTGCAGCAACGCACGTATCCACCTACCATCTCTACGTGGAAGACGCGGGGGAAGGACGGCTTTTACGCGGGACTTGGTCAGCTGCCTTCGGCCGAGGTGCTGAACAAGACCGCGGGTGCCGGTGCCGCTGTCCTGGCCCTCCAAGGCTATTTCTTCGATGATGTCGACAACTGTTCCGAGCTAGGTTTGGATAAAAACGGTATCATAACGTTTTCCAAGGCCTTGCGAAACGTTGGCGGGTATATCAGCTACCTGAAGGACTACCCAGACACTGATGACAATGAGACTATTGCCGAAGGTGACAGTGGAAGCCTACGCGTACGGGAAACGTGGCGGGATAAGCTCCTTCTGCGACTGCTAGTGGGAGACTCGAGAGGCCCTCAGACCAGACCTGACTGGGTAGCCCGGTTCTCCAATCCCGTGGTCCACCGAGGGGAAGTCGGCGAGGAAATCCCCCTTGGGCTGCTGAGATGGGACGGGACATACTCAGCCTAGTTTTGGACGAAGACGCGCACGAATATCAGAAAAAGCCTGCTGAGGCGCAAGCACGCATAACGCAGTACTGGCAGACTGCCTGGACCTTCATGGGCCGCATTCCAGGCGCCAAGTTCTGTACGACCCGCAATCGACGGGACCTCAACACGCCATATGTCGGCATTGTACCCGGAGAGGCCAAGACCGGCGACCGTATCTTCATCGCCAATGGCAGTAAGGTGCCCTTTGTGCTGCGAGAGGTCCAGGAGGAGTCAGGCTTGACGTATTATCAACTCATTGGTGAATGCTATATTCATGGCATCATGTATGGTGCGCCCTCTACTATTCAGTATGGGGCTGTTAGAAGAGTATTTATTAAGTAATATTATAAATTGACTTTCTTAATTAACTAACACTAATAAGATTTTATGAATTTCACTTTCTAGTAGTTAAAGATTTAAATATTTAAATTTAAATTTAGATTAATATAATTAATATATAATCTTTATGTTAAATTGTGTATTATATCGTTAGCTAGCAATCGGTTGATTTACTGCTCCAGAGAAGTAATGGACTTGCCGCTGCGTTTAACTCAGATGTTGTTGATAGTCTTGCACTTAACTGGCCTAGGCTTCAAGCTGCGTGATCCGGTACCGCGAGGAGACGCGCCGCGCCTGTCGCGTGCGAGACTTCGATACTTAAGCAAGGCATGAAGTTTTGCGCTCTACGCATTGTCGACAGGTCAGCGAGTCCTCTGGAATCCGAACACATCGGATCTTCCGCCTCCGACCTACGTATAAGTCACCCCCGAGATTCGGTTGGTACAAAGCAACATACACTCTGTGCAACTCTTAGTGCCTTTCCGGAACGAGAACGGGGAGGGTTGCTGCGCAGACATGGCAAGCAGGAGGTCCACCTAGAAATTGGCAATAAGAATAGCCCAAGTAACCCGGATTGCATAAAGAGAGAGGCACTAACTGCAATACCTTTCATATGGATGGGCAAGGCATACACGCAAAAAGGTGATGCGGAGGTTCGGAAGCAATTTTGGGCCGCGGAAAACGGACGAGCTGGGCCCCCGATGGCGCTTTGCCCTTCAAAGCCATAGCGTCACTGGATAGCCAATCACACTTAGGCAAGGTCAACACCGCGACCCATGACCCGTGATGGGCCCAAGCACATCTGAATAATCAAGGTCAATAACGAAATAAAGTGAGGTTCTGGCACTGTTAGGTCCAATAAGAGTCTCAAGAAGAGTTGAAAACCAGGGGGATGAGACCGCCAAGGGCATGGGCGAGTATCCGTGCCGTATAGATCATATAAATAATAAGCAGACGACACTCCCGGGACATTAACCAGCAACCAACACTCATTTGTACATACTAGACCCTAATCTTTCTTACTACTCTACTCGACTCAACACCATGATATCCTCGCTTACGAAACGTGGCCGTTTATACCCCCAACAACCGCTAGTGCTGGTGGCGTTCCCAGCAACGGTATCGACACTCCCATCTGTGCCGTCTTCATCTTTCTCTACATCTGCTTTGCCGCCACAAATATGACGATTTTCCAAAAGAACCGCCGACGAAACCACAAATTTATACTCTCTGGCGTCATGTTTGGTTTCTGCATGGCACGAGTCACAACTCTTGTTTTGCGTATTGCCTGGGCGAATCGAAGCCACAATGTTCGCCTTGCCATCGCAGCCAACATCCTGGTGAATGCCGGCATTTTACTCATCTACATCATCAACATCATCCTCTCTCAACGGATCCTACGCGCTAAACAACCGCGGATTGGATGGCACCCGGTTCTGCGGTTCGGCACCAAGATATTATACTGCCTAATACCTGGAGCATTGATCATAGTCATTGTGTCGACTGTCGTACAGCTATACTCTCCTAGTCCACAGGTTCACTCTGCCTGTCGCGATGTACTCCTCGCCGCCGTTACATTCCTCTTGGTCTTCAACTGCGTTCCCCTTGTTCAGCTTGCCGCTGCAATGCTCTTGCCCCGCCATAACGACGAAGAGACATTCGGAGCGGGAAGCATGAGGGCGAAGGTATTGATTGTAACGCTTTCGACTTGTATGTGTATCACAATTGCAGGCTTTAAAGCGGGTTCCCTCTGGAGTCCTCCACGGCAGCTTTCCAACCCGGCCTGGTACCATTCCAAGGCATGCTTCTACGCTTTCAACTTTATGCTAGAGATCCTTATTCTCTGCGTTTTGACATTCAGTCGCATTGACAAGCGCTTCTACATTCCCAATGGATCTACTAAGCAGGGTGATTATAGCCGTACTACATTAGAAGGGTCCGAGACTATGATGGCAAACCTCGGGATGAAAGCATAGCTATAGACAATGTCAGTTTTCCTTCCCTTTCTGTATACTATCTTATCTACCTAAGTCCTTCCAGAGACGATAGACTTCTGGTCTTAATATAGACTATTTAGCTTTCCTGTGTATATTTTAACTTCGGATCATACTTACTACAGATCATATTATGTAACAAATCGGTGCAAGACTTGTAATATATGTGTATGTGATTAGTGAACATCCCATGCAACGGATCTCTTAGCGAGGCTTTCGGGACTCTTACTAAATCGGGGGCGGGTTGAAGTCTGCTTTGACGCCATCGCACGCTTACCAATCAAGCCGAAACAAAACGTGGCCTGGATATACGGATCTAGCATCCGCGCCTTTCTAGGACAGGGCATCAAATTGTTCTGGAGTATCTATTAGCTACTAGATGGTATGTGAATTAGTAAGATAATGAATCTAATAAAGCCTCCCATGGCGTGATACTGTAAGTTATTAGTGAACTACAAACCATGCTATCCTTATATATATTCTCCCTCTTTCTCTGCTTCTATCCCCAACTTTATTTAACGAATCTAAAAACGCAAACGACAATGTCTCAAAAAGCTCTTTTACTTGAGGAGGTGGGTAAGCCGTTGACCTTAGGGCACAGATCAATCCCAGAGCCTAGTGAGAACCAGTTACTGGTCAAGGTCCTTGTTGCTGGCCGTAAGTTCCAAGAATATGTTTTCCTACCTACGGAGAACACCCGAGACTGATTTAATTTTAGTAAACCCCCACGACCAGAGAACCCGTGACGATGGCCTGTTTATTAGCAGTATGCCGTACGTCATTGCCAGCGACATCGTCGGTGAAGTAGTGACTGTCGGAGCCGGAGAGCACTCCGCCAAGTTCACAATTGGAGAGCATGTTTTTGGACACACCTTTGCTGAAGGGGGCTTCAACAATGACTTCAACGCTGCGCAGCAATATGCCCTCGTTGATGCGAGGTTTGTGGGCAGAGTTGCCGGGAGTGGGTTGACTGATGACGGGGCATCGACAATTCCAGTCATCGTTCTGGCAGCATTTATTACCCTATTTGCCCCCTCGGGTCATGGAATTCCTGCACCTTTCGCATCTGAGGCCAAGTCATTTGAATACTCTAGTATCAGCCTTCTCGTCATTGGAGGTGGCTCCAACACGGGACGAGCCGTCGTTGAGCTTGCAAAGTTGGCGGGAATAGGCCAGATCCTTGTGATTGCTGGGAAACAGAATGAAGCAAACCTCAAGGCCATCGGAGCTACTCACTTTATCGATCGAAGAGATCCTGATGTTCTGGACCAGATCCGTGCCATCACAGGAGATGAGTTGATATACGCTGTTGATACCGTCAATGCTGGTTTGGATCAAGAGCTCGGTGTCGCGGCGCTGTCAAACAAGAAAAAGGGAACCTTGATTACTCTTCGTCGACCGGACGGAGATTTTGATGCTGCTAGGATAGGGCCCAAGGCAGCTGGATATGAGCGGCGTCTTGCGTTTGGGGTATCCCCGATCCACCCGGAGCTGACCACGAAATTCTGGGAGGAGGTTCCTCGTTGGTATAACGAAGAAAAACTTCATGCAAGTAGTTTCGAGGTTATTAAAGGTTTGGATGCGGATGCTGTGAACAAGGCACTCGATAGATATCGAGATGGAGCCGGGTTTAAAATGAACATACACCCTTGGGGTTAAGCAGCCACAAACTGTCTAGTGACAGGGTTTGAACATAACATAGAAACATGGCACTTTTCATTTAGGAATATAGACCCATATTTAACTACTACCATCGTATTTCCTCAACCCAGTACTCTTCACTCACAGTCAAGGGTCGCTAATCTTGAGCACGGTCTTACCATGACTTCCACCAGTGAACATGGACAAAAACGCCTTGTCAGCCTGCTCGATACCTTCAAATTGAGTATAACGGGACTTTATCTTTCCCTCCGAAACCCATTTCGGCATAGTAGCCTTGAAGTTTTCAATGTTGTCAGGGTAGATGTTGTCATCCCAGAAAATGAAACCCTGAATCTTGATGCGACGACGGAAGATCTCTGACAGGTTGGTGACACCATACTGCTCCTCAACTGGCTTGTTGTACTGAGATGCCTAGATAGTGTGAGCGAATTGACTGTGGTGACTGAGGAGTGACTTACTGTTCCACAGCTAATGATGCGGCCGAACCACTTCATGTTCTCAATGGCAGCTTGGAAATGATCACCGCCAACGTTCTCAAAGACAACGTCTAGTCCATCTGGTGCAAGACGCTTGAGGGCTTTGCCAACGGGTTCCTTTCGGTAGTTAAAGCCGATATCGGCACCCAGCTCATTGACCACGTAGTCGAGCTTATCGTCAGAGCTTACACTGGCAATGACCTTCATGCCTTCGATCTTGGCGAGTTGAACAACAACCTCGCCGACAGAGGATGACGCAGCATTGACCCAGATTGTTTCGCCCTTGACGGGCTTGACTAGACCGTAGAAGGAGTTCCAAGCAGTCATACCAGCCAGACCAAGGGTACCAACATAGTGCTTAACATCCAGGTTGTAGTCGTTGGAGACCTTCCAAACAAGCGGTGACGCCATAGCTCTAGCATCAATAAGCTCTTTAGGGATGATGCCATACTCAGCGATGGGAAGACTGCCAGCGATCAAGCTTCCCTCCTCAAAAGCATCGTTGTCTGAGCGGATGACCTTTGCGATGGAGAAGTTGGTAATGGGCTCGTTGACTTCGTAGCCGGGTACGTAGTCGACGTTGCCAGCTCCTCGCATACGGTCTCTCTGATGGGGGTCGAGACCAGCTGTGAGGAGCTTGATGACAAGACCGCCGGGTGGTGCGACTAGGCTCAAGGGGCGATCCTCAAAGGCGGTATGGACGCCGGGCTCTGGTAGGCTAGAGGGAGACTTCTTGAAGACCCAGGTCTTGTTTGAGACTTCACCGCCCATGATTGTGATCGCGAGTAGAGAAAGAAATGGGAGATGGATGGGGGAATTCTGTTGATTCTTGCTTGCGATAATCACTGTTGGTCTTCTTATCGCGCTTCTGTTATAATGCTCAATTGTCTAGCGACCCTGTGACTCTGGGAGACATTGTCTGTAGGTCTCTCAGTGGAGGATGCACTAACTTACCGCGCTACCTCGGAGCCTTTCAGGGCTTCCGAAACCATGACCCGATATCCGTATAGCGACCGCAAACCCGCAGCTTTAGAATTAATTTCTGCAGTTCATGCCGGAAGGATCCAATTCTCGCTTTTATCTGGTTGGCAAGTTAGAGCAACGTTGTACTATTATTCTTCCTGCGAAATTGCAAAATAACGGAAGCTTACGCTTCAGCGGGTTAACATGCAGCTGGTAGTGGATACCTAGTCACAAACTCTTACTCCGATTGGTTATTGGTCGGTGTCCTCGGTCATCGGCACCGGAAGTTTATAGTGGAGCTTCGGTCTCCGTATGCACTTCATCTTCGGCCCTCGGGCGCATCTAGCCAAAGCCCTGCCGCCCTAGATCGTGATCATGTATGTAGCTGTCCGATATGCAACTACCAGTACTTGCTGATCTGGGAGTAATCGACACTACCGTTAGTTATGAGGTCTTTCTGTGAGCTGTCCAAGGGTTTGGTTATAATGTTATTTTACTAGGACTCACTTGGCTCCTCATGGATGTGTAATGTCCCGAGAGATTAATAAACATATTTAATGAAAAATTAAATAAGACAATGGAAGAAGCTCAGAGGTGGAAACGACAGAAAGCTGAGGACACGCGTTGCTGTGATATTGTTTTATAGCAAAGAAAATTGGTAGTTAGAGATCTAGGGTAAATGAAATGCAATGAATGCATGCTTATTAGGTACTTTAATAGGCCGTGATGAAGTCCTTTGATTAAAGTTTATTGGTAGTGCTTCTATGTAGATAACGCCGAAATATCATAGGCGTATCCTACTAATAGCTAACTCTGATCATGTGGGATCTCGCATTATACTGTCTAATGTCGGAGTCACGTTCCTGCGAATTTTGATGTAGAAGAGGACAATACCAATCATAGCTCGACTCAGTGCCCTTATCAGTTCTCAATTGTACAACAGACTGGTGACATCATTTGAATTCAACGGCGTGTGATTGTAGATACGAATTGCCTTCGACGAACTGAAATGTATATATATAGCAACCCTTTCCGCCACTTCCCTACGTATCTGACTGCAAAGTCCACCAAGGCTACCGCGACACTAAGATCCATACGCCTTCTGGAAAGACTGCTCGAAATCGGCAATGATGTCATCCACATGCTCAATACCAACAGAGACACGAATCATATCCTCCGTCACACCAGAAGCGAGCCTCTCATCTTCGGACAACTGTTCATGCGTAGTTGACCAAGGGTGAATAGCAAGACTCTTGGCATCGCCCACGTTGGCAAGATTGGACACGAGCTTGAGACCATCCACAACCTTGCTTCCAGCCGAAGCATCTCCCTTGACTCCGATACTTAACATAGCGCCGAATCCTCGTGTCAGATATTTCTTGGCCTGGGCATATGTTGGGTGGGACTCAGAACCAGGCCAGAGGACCCAGCTCACATTGGGGCTGGACTCAAAGTACTTGGCCAACTTCTCCGTGTTTTGCGCATGGCGTTCAGCCCGAAGACCGAGAGTCTCGATACCGAGGATGAGTTGCTGTGCGGAGAAGGGGCTGAGACAAGCGCCGATGTCGCGAAGCATCTCAACGCGGATCCGAGTGATGAAGGTAGCAGGACCGAAAGCCTCCCAGTACTTGAGGCCGTGATACGAGGGTGAAGGCTCAACCATCTCGGGGAAGCGGTCCGAGTGTTTGTTCCAGTTGAAGCGGCCACTGTCGACAATCACTCCACCGATGGTAGTACCATGGCCGCCAATCCACTTGGTGGCAGAATGGACAACGATGTCAGCGCCGTGCTCAATGGGACGGATATAGTAGCCACCTGCACCAAGAGTGTTGTCGACCTTTGCCCAGTCAGCCCTGCTCAACGAAATAGTAGCGGTCAACTTACAACAAGGGGAATACCATGCTCATGAGCAATCTTTGCAATACCCTCAAAGTCGGGCACGACATAGTCAGGGTTGCTCATGCTCTCGACATAAATGGCACGGGTCTGATCATCGATAGCAGCAGCATAGTCCTCAAGCTTGCCACTTCGCACGAACTTGGTCTTGATGCCAAACCGGGGAAGTAGCACGTTGAGCTGGTTGTATGTGCCACCGTACAGATGCGAGCTGGCAACTATATTATCGCCGGCTTTGGCGAGAGTGGCAATGGTGAGGAACTGCGCGGCTTGACCGGAGGATGTTGCAGCAGCGGCAATACCGCCCTCTAGGGCAGCAATTCGCTTCTCGAAGACATCAACAGTAGGCTGAAAGGTGAAATCAGTTTATGAACCCAAGGGCTATGGGGTGTGTATTGCTTACGTTCATAAGACGGCTGTAGATATTGCCGAGCTCCTTGAGGCCGAAGAGACGGGCGCCATGCGCAGAATCATTGAAAGTGTAGCTCTGAGTGAAGGTTAGTAGTCAAGTTTACGGAAGTTTGAGCTTGGACAGGACTAACAGATGTCGCATAGATGGGAACAGCAGTGGACCTCGTGTGAGGATCCGGTGTGTATCTGGCAAAGGTCAGCTTTTGACGACGAGATATCCACAGGAGCCATACCCAGCATGCAGCTGAAGGGTCTCAAAGTTCTGAAAGACTTGCTCTGCCATTTTGAATAACTTTTGTTAAAGGATGTAAAGCACAAGAAAGGGAAAGACAAAGCCTGCTAGTGTTGTCCTGGGCGGAGAAGAATATTGTTCGAGATAGGTCTTTAATATGACATACATTTTCGATCCGGTTACGAGATACTTCCTCGGCTCAAACAGAATTTCGTATTGTCAGATCGGCCGGGATCTTCAGTCCGGCTCCGTTACCGAACGCCGCCGAGTGGAGCAATCGGACACTTCCCCATGATCCATATGCACGTCAGCTCCGGTCCGGTCCCCGCACAAGCTTCCGACGACCAATCGCGTTAATCACATACTATATGTTGATTAGAATCATGAATACCATAGCTTGGACTTACTAGAAAATTACAGAACATGTCCGAGAAAAGGTTCCGTTCGGTTGCTTGTTAAGTAGCCTGCATATCAACAACCTCGGTTTGCAAACGAGGTCCGAGAAACGTAGCATTTAGCAACACAGCAGCACGTAGAAGAAGGGATCGTACAAGTAAGGCAAGGCCCAAGGCGTGTTTATAGCTTGATTAGAGTTGCGTTGAAGCTATACCCTGCTTAGCTATCATTCTTAAAACAATCTCTATGCAGAAGATAGCAAAGCAAGCATTATCTTCCCTCTCATCTCTTGTAAAACATCCTGCCAACGCCATGGGTTCAATTGCCCACTTACCCGCCTATGGGCACAGACTTCTTCCCGTGGTAATCGACGAGATTGCACGGGACGAGCCTGATCGCGTGCTTTTCTACACTCCCCGCAATGGGCAACCCTCGCAAGGTTATGATGAAGTCACCACCAAGATCTTTGCCAACTCTATCAACCGGCTTTGCGGATGGCTTGACTCTCAACTTGGATCGCCAACGGTATCTAAAACAATCGCCTACATTGGTCAGAGTAGGTTAGCTTTGCTATTCTACTGCAGGCAGCTACTGATGAGCTTCAGACGACCTGAGATATTTCATCATGATGATTGCTTCCACAAAGCTGGGGCACAGAGTAAGGCTCATTAATCTACTTGCAATGTTCTTAGTATCTAACCAATTAGCTGTTACTCTCCTCACCACGCAACAGTGTCGAGGGGCACGTATCACTGATCAAACAGTCTGGTTGCGAGTTCTGGATCGCTTCATCTGGCCTGGATCACCATGGATTCCTCCAAGACCTCCAGATCCCAAGTGTTGAAGCGCCCGAGTTATCCCAGCTCCTAGATCCAGCACTCACCAAACCCTATATCTACCAGAAATCTTGGAATGAAGGAAAATCAGACGTCCTTGCACTGCTCCACACCTCAGGGTCTACGGGTCTGCCTAAGCTGGTGCCGGTCTATCTTGAGACTGCTGCGACTGTTGATGGCTTCCACTTGATGGAACCTACGAATGGAAAGAGGCCAACTGGTGTTGAGTGGACTGGCACGAGACAGTTGTGTGCCATGCCTCTCTTCCACGTAAGTATCGTCTTGTTGTATCTGAAACAGGTTCTGACGTGTGTACTTTAGGTTGCTGGAATCTGTCTCGGTCTGTACTCAGCCGTCTTCTTCAACTGGACCGTTGTTCTCCCGTCTGTAGGACCAATCATGCAGCATGTCATCGAAGACGCGCTTGACCATATCTCACTCGACTCGGCCTTTATCTCGCCTAGTGTCCTACAGGATATCTCCAAGTCTCCCCGTGTGCTCGAGAAGCTCTCAAAACTTGAGTTCATCACGTCAGCTGGAGGACCTATTCCACAGTCCGTTGGCGACTTAATTCACCCACGTGTGCCTATCATGCAAACCATGGGCATGACGGAGGGCCAGTGGCTTGCATCCGTTGTCACGCATCCTGATGAATGGGCTTACTATTACTTCCATCCACGGACAGGTGTCGAGATGCGTCCTTACTCCGAAGATCTGTCTGAGCTAGTGTTTGTACAGAACCCCAAGCTTTCTGCTACTCAACCTGTTTTCAAGACGTTCCCCGATCTTGATATCTGGGAGACAAAGGACTTGTACTCACGACACCCAAAACATCCTGATCTCTGGAAGTATGAGATGCGACGTGATGATCTGATCATCCTCTCCAACGGAGAGAAGTTCAACCCTCTTGCTGCTGAAGGACAGCTGATCAGCCATCCATGGATTGCTGCCGCTTACCTCACTGGCCGTGGCCGTTTCCAAACAGCTGCCCTACTATACCCTGACGAAAACAGCCTCGAGAACTCAGACGACACCATCATCGACAACGTCTGGCCAACATTTGAGGAGGTTAACAAGGCCCTCCCAGCGTTTGCTCAGATCCATCGTGACTTTGTCAAGATCATTCGAACTCCATTTCCTCGTACTCCAAAGGGTACCCTCGCTCGCAATGAGACAGAAAAAGCATTCACTGCCGATATCAACGCTCTCTACGACAGGTCTACCCATGGTAAGCCTTCTGTTCACATCAACGGAACAACGGAAGATGTTGTCCGTTCCGGTATTCGACAAGCAATTGAGACTGTGTCTGGTTTGGTTGACCTCAAAGACGATGACAACATCTTCACCCGAGGTTTTGACTCACTTCATGTTATTCGACTAGCCGGACTTCTCAGTTCTGCCTTTGACCAGCCACTTGAAGTCGAAGCGGGTACTATTTATACCAACCCAACCATCTCTCAGCTTGCTCATTCGGTTTGGTCTCATCTTGAACACGGGCCGCAGGACAAGGTTCATCATAGCGAAGTTACTCGCGAGATGCTTGCCAAGTACGCTCAGGCTTTCGAACCACCTCGCGAGGCGAAGGAGCATATTGTCCTCACAGGTACAACTGGGGAGATTGGGTCGTATCTGCTTGACGTTCTTTGCAACAATGACAAGGTCGCCAAGGTTTGGTGCTTGAACCGCAGCGTCGATGCCTTTCAACGTCAAGTGGACTCAGCCAAGTCAAAGGGCCTTACGTCAAACTGGCAGAGCAAGGCCAAGTTTGTCCGTTACAATGTGGCCTCAGAGAATCTGGATTTGAGTCAAGATGATCTCGAAGAGATCAGGAATGAAGCCACTGCTATCATACGTAAGTCATTCAACTTATACAGCAATTTACCAGAGGCTGACCTCGACTATAGATAACGCTTGGGAGGTCAACTTCAATCTCCCTCTCACCTCCTTCAAGCCTCAGTTCGTCGGTCTCGAGAGTCTTGTTGATATTTGCCGAAAGACTCGTCACAAGATCCGCTTCTTTTTCGTGTCGTCTATCAGCGCTGCCATGAACTGGCCATCTGACCTCCTAGGACCGGTACCAGAAGCAAACATTCCCCGATTTGATGCGCCAATCAATGGGTATGGTTCATCAAAGCTTGTAGCTGAGCATCTCCTCAATAAGGCCGCTCGAGCTGGTGTATTGAGTCTCTCTGTTCTACGAGTTGGCCAAGTCGCTGGTCCAGTCAAGACTCTTGGCGAGGGTAGCATATGGACTCGACGAGACTGGGTTCCTGCTGTAAGTATCCATACTCAGGTTATCAATATACCATTGAGCTAATATCTCCTTTAGATCATCGATGCTTCCGTCTATCTGCGAGCTCTACCACTAGATCTTGGCTCTGCAAGCATTCTGGACTGGATCCCTATTGATCTCCTAACAGAAGTCGTTGGGCAACTCGTGGTCCCCATGAACCCAGTCGTAGGACAAGAGAATTACTACAATCTACTTAACCCCCGGACACCCAGCTGGATAGACACTCTACCTAGTCTCAAAGCTCATCTTGAGGCTTCTTTGTCAGAAACGTTTGAGATTATTCCTCTACAAGAATGGATTGGCCGTTTGCGGGGTGCTGAGAAGACTATCGTGAAGGAAGTCAGTGAAGGATCATCTGAGACTGCGAGGGGGCTCAGAGTGGCCTGAAGTTGTTGGCATTTTTTGAACTGCTAGCTTCTGGAAAAGAAGGATCTCGGGGTCTTGCATGGTCTAAGGGAAACACGTTGGCACAGAGTTCTATTTTGGCTTGCATGGAGCCTGTCTCATCAACTTGGTTTGAGATTTGGTTGAAGCAATGGGGATATTGAGTTTACTTTTATGTCAGCTATTGAGATGAATTTATTGCTACCTATTGACATATCGTTTATTAAATGGTTGCATAGTACATCGGGGAATATTGATATTACACGCCTGTTTACTTGCAGATACTATTTATTAATTCTCGGTCAGCCATATCTACAATAACATAATAATATTATCAATTGGCTTGATGTGTCTCGTTGAGACGTCATAAGCTTTAATTATCAATCAATCAATACTATCATCCAAGAAAAGTACGAAAATACAGTCATACATTATCAGATCATCATGATCGTCATATGTCAGCATTTCCAATTAGGTCGGGACCCGTTGCCGCAATCCTTCAGACTTGTTCGTCCCAAGACTCAGCGTCGCAAAAGAGGATCTCTTCTGAGGAAAGAAGTGCTCTGATTGATAAGATGTTCAAGATAAAAATAACTTTCCGACTAGTGTCGTGATTTGTGCATTAGCTTACGGAAGTCTCCCGACTTATCCGTGTCCAGCGTGGGATCGGACGTCCGACACTGCATGACTTGACCCCACATGAGCAGTTTCTCTCTCGGAGGGTAATACGGCTCCGGAAGTCAATCTGTTGAACCGGCCCCCGTCGGAGAGACGTTGTATATCATGATTGAGTTTCGGAAGATTTACTGCGTTGCAACCAAGTTAAACATACGATAATATCCGCTAGATGTTCATCTGTGTGTGCATTAAGATGTTGCATTCGTAAAACTTGTCATATAAACTTGAATAGTACCCATGACAGCGAGTTGGATGTTGCTTGAGTAATTCACTGACAAAACACCGTGACTCTTGTCTCGTACCAATCTGCCCATCCAATCCGCCAAGATGTCTGACGCCACATCCTCCAAGCCGCAAATCTTCTCTATCCAGGACCTCAAGCAGGCCGCATCGGACAAGATGTCCCAGATGTACAGAGGTGCGCGAGAACCCAGTCCTCCGATCTCGGCATCGTCAGCTAATGCCTACAGACTACTACAACGGCGGGGCCATGGATAACATCACGTAAGTTACACTCAAGCGCTTCTTAAGCTTCCGGTTCCTGAAACACTTACGCGGTCTTAGTCTCGCGAGTAATGAGGCTGCGTTTGACCGGTACTTGCTTCGCCCTCGCGTTCTCCGCAATGTTTCAAACATCGATATGACTACTACCCTCTGGGGTACCAAGGCTGCGTTGCCTCTAGGTGTCTCTCCGTCGGCGATGCATCGTCTTGCGCATGCTGATGGAGAGGTTGGAACATCGAAAGCTTGTGCTGCACGCCGCGTACCCATGATTCTGTCTGCTCTGTCGAATGATACCCTTGAGGATGTATCTGGACAGAGCTCGGATGGGTCGACACCCTATGCTATTCAGGTTAGCCCGTTCAAGAATCGGCAGATAACCACCAACTTGCTCGACCGTGCCAAAGGTTAGTTTTCTTACTTGCCATTCGCTAAAAACTCTTGTTAATGAACTTGCTCCAGCTGCCGGGTACAAAGCTGTCGTATTGACAGTGGATGCTCCCATGTTTGGCAGGAGGTTGGATGATCTTCGAAATGGGTTCAGTGTCCCTCCGGGATTTAGCTTTCCCAACCTGAGTGCTCAGACCCAGTCAGCATCTGGTGGACTGGGCGGCGGCATTCCTGACCTTTCTTTTGGTATGTAGATCCTTTTGGATGCGTGGTCGTGCTTACTAACATGCTCTAGACACCGGTGCTACTTGGGAAGAGAAGATTGCATGGATGAAAAGCCAGACTGACCTTGAGATTTGGGTCAAGGGAGGTAAGCACATAATCTTCGTCAATGTCAAAGACCCATACTGACCAACACGTCTAGTCACATCTCCCCTCGACGCTCAGATTGCCATTGAGCAGGGAGTTGATGGCATTATCATCTCCAACCATGGAGGCCGACAGCTAGATACAACCCCAGCAACAATCGATATACTCCGCGAGATTGCACCTATTGCCAAGGGCAAGACGCGCATTGCCATCGATGGTGGCTTCAGACGTGGCTCGGATATTTTCAAGGCTGTTGCGCTCGGGGCTGACTTTGTCTTTGTCGGCAGAATCGCCATTTGGGGTCTTGCTGTAAGTTTTACAACAACTACTGCCAATTCCGAAACAAGAACTAATTGATGACTTAGTATGACGGTTCCAACGGTGTTGGTTTGGCCCTTGACCTGCTGATTAACGAGTTCAAGCTGTGTATGGGACTTGCTGGATGCAGCAAGATCAGCGATATTACCCCAGCTCATCTATCCATCTTGAACGCAAAAGGCGCGCTGGAGAGTGTTTATTAGAAGACAGGATGCAGAAAACATGATATTGATGGATATAATCTGAGATAGATATAGCCTCAAATACAGTGATGATCTTCGCTACATTTTGCTCAGAGTGCTTCACGCCTTACCATTCCTTCTCCGCCCCTTTTATCTAAAGAGCGCACGCTCCCGAATCAGACTATTTCATACTGGCTACTGCGGTCGTGTCTCAAGCTACCTAGACTTTGCCCATAGTAAGACCGCGTGTATCATCAAGGCAGCGCAGTGAAGCTGATCCGCGGTGCAAGTGCCGGGTAACGCAGATCATTTTCGATACAAAGACTTTAGATACGAATACGCGGCACCGAAGTAATATAATACGGTCGGTCAGCGTATAAGTGGTAATATGACTAATGAGAACAAGCGGCATGACTCAATCAAAGCAGACGGTATCAATGTCTTGCTTTGTTATCGCGGGAATTATAAAACACATTTCTTCGATCGCTCCGCAGAACCTCCCCTTCTGGCCAATGATAACATCACACATATGTCAATCAATTTTAGCTTAAAGCTTAACTTAAAACGCCGTTACTCAATTCTTTTAGCATAACGCGTCGTCAACCACCTTGAGGCCTTGACGTAAGGCCGGGACGTCAAATTGTTTAGTGATCTGATCTGCCGCCGTTATCGATATCTGCTCTAAATCGTTCTGCCAAGTCAGCACCTTGATAGTCACGATATAAACCTGAGCCTTGGCACGGCAGATCATCCGCTACTGACACCTTGGCAAACACGTTGGTTCTCGCTATGCCAGCTCCTCCGAAATCGCGATCCTTTTTTCAGTGCCGGCATTTACTCGGGGACAGCGCTGCCGTCATCTTTTAGTGCTGAGTCCCCCAATGCCGCTCAAGCTGGTTTACTTACATATCTAGCGTGGGATGTCGACCCTGTTGTCCATTCGGCCGAAATGCGTCATCGGAAGGCTCGGTCCGTATGGCGCAATTGGCGACTAACTACGGGAAATGGCGATATTATTCGAATTTCCAGAATCGAATCACAACGCTGCAGAGTGGGGGCGTGCGCATATGCCGGTATGAACCGGTAGAGTTTGGCTGCGTTGCATGCGCGGAGTTAACTACCTAGCCCACCAAGACTATATAGGACTAGCGGGCAGAAAAGAGAGATCTGATAAAACAGGCAAGTCGTGTTCCTAAACAGGTGTTGCCATGCCTTGCTTTGAGCGTCAGGTCATGGCCCTTTTGGGAAGCTGAGTCTCTGCTGTGCCTTGGACATACCTTGCAGCTCCATGCGTGGTGATAAGCGGCAGCTCACGTATGGCCAGTACATAGACTAGATGCTGTAGTCAGATCCAAGACTAATGGAAGTGCGGCAGGCAAATCTAGCAAGAAGGATTTCAGCAACTCGGATTGTTGCCGTTGAAGGATTCCTTCTCGACGCACTCACAATGAGAATCTGATAACTATGAGGGCTTTGTTTCACCCTTGCTCGGCATGTTTTGCTTACGGGAATTGGGTGTTGTGACGTATTATGACAGATCGTATTTGTCACAGGAACATGCTCATATCCCTGTTAGGGTTACTCTACATGCTACCTCTAATGCCCGCGGGTTTAGCAGACTCGAAGGCCGCTGGCCTCTGCTAATCCCGTTGGTCTCACATGTTCCTGGATGCCAAGTGGAGCCCACTGGCTTAATTTCCGAGCGGATTTTCGGCGAAAATACAGCGAGAGTCAAACTCCCCGTCGACGGAATTTGGCGACTGAGGTGAAGATCACATGGAGAAGTGAAGATGAGAACGTGATTGAGGTCCAGTAAAGGAGGCTATGGTATAAATATATTATGTCATGACAATCGTTGGACACGATCTCTGTTGTTCCCAAGAGAATATTTATTCTTCCTTTCCTCAAAGAACTTCGTACCGTTCTTCAATAATCTGAAACAGCTCTTCCGAGATCACCGACGAATCCCACACAATGCTGACACCGCGAGTCATCTCTCACCACCACCACAAAAGTCCTGGGCAACCAGGATTACGCTCCCACGGGATGAGAGGGCACGGCACAATGATCATCCACGATGACTCAGTAAGATCAGAAAACTCACCAGTTCAACCACAGGTTCAGACACGTGAGCCAACTGAATCTTTAGACTTGTAAGTTTTACTCTATTAGAAATCTATAGCAATCTTTTTGAACGAACCCCCCAGAACTTCTATAAACAGGTGTCTAAAAATCTTTAATCTGGCGCATCACTACCTTTAATGCCCGGACGCATCTTATGTCGTCATGGTTCCCGTCTCTATCTTCTCCCAGCTGTATCGCCGCGTTGAGCAGAGACTGGCTGTGCTGACTCCCGAATAACCCCAATTCTCCATCTTTAGTGTCTTTAGCTCTAGCAGATACTCTATAATGCTCGGGCAGGCCCATGAGCTGCTCAATTTGGTGAAGCTGATGCTCGATGAGGTGAACGAGCAGATTTCCTGATAACGTTTCATTGGGAGGAATGGGTAGACCCCCGATGTAGAGGGTCAATGGGGATGATTGATATGAGCCCATTGACGTCTTGGAGGTGCTGAGGAGGTAGTCGAACACTTTTGAGAAAATGATACCATAGATTGAAACAATTTGTATGTAGCACGAAAGTGCAATAAGAAGCTGCGTTGTGCGTAATCTCGGTGGCACTGCTGGCGTGTATGAAAATGATGAGGGCGTATGCTCAGCAGATGCGGGGGCGCGAAGCCCAGACAAGAGCCTCTCGAGCTCAGTGCAAGCTTGTGATACCTGCACTAGAGGATGGGACTCGCAGTTCTCAAAGTCTTGACCAATACCCTGATGGGCCAAGGAAAGGTTCAGGGTACCTTTCACGTCCCATGGGGACGATCTGATGGAGTAGAGCTGGGCAGACAGCTTGGAATACAGCCTTGACAGAAGCAGCTCGACATGATCGCTTCTTATGGGTAAGGCAGAGTCCATGGAACTGGTACTCGGTAGGCTGTTGAACTGGTACGACGCTGTCGATTGGATAGTGCTGGGGTCCACTGTCTGTGCCTGTGCCTGTGCCTGTGCAACGCTGTGTTGGCTCGTCGACTGGGACGACGACAGGGGGAGATGTCGACGAGGATATTTTCATTGACCATGAAATCAGAGTGTTGCATCCCAATGCTGTCCAAGATGTTGTCCAGCGACAAATCATACTCAAAGTTCATCATGTTGCTCATGTCTGTGCCACCCACCGAGGGTGACGAGTCTGTGGTGTGTGACGACGAGCTGGTATCACCTTGCTCAACTACGACGGTAGGCTGCACCTGTCTTGAGGGGGACGGCCTGTTGGACGTGCTTTGCTGGTGACACATTCAATGCCAGATTTGAGGCATCTAAGACATGCGTCTGCTGTGTGGCCTGAATCTCGGTGACATCGCAGCTTCTGTGCGCGGCAGCGATCACATGCCGAGCGCTTCCAAGGTGCTCTGTTAGAAAAGTCGCCAGCCATCTTTGGACCAAGTAAGCAGGTGGCAGTAGTGTATGGTATGTTAAAGTGGGAGCAGCGAAAAAGAAAGGAAAACGTTATCCTGACGATCCTGGAAAGAACTGGATAGAGATGGGGCATGGAGTATGTATAATATGTCAAAGGAAGTGAGAGGAAGAGAGGACAAATGGTGCTTCGGCTTTATTCTATATCTGATAGAATCGACTACCAGTCAGTCAAAGGTCAGCGGCATCCCGCGTTTCTTGCAGGCGAAATCTCCCACGATGACGAAAAATCCTAGCAAATCAAACAATCCCCGTGTCCCGTGAAAGCGGAGAGAAGAGAATCCTTTAAGAAAACAGACAGGACAGGATGGGACAGGACATGCAGCCACAATTGCTAGGTTCCAGCATGGGCCATAGGCTTTGGACGAGCGTGCTACGTTGTTGCAGCTGTCATGGTACGTATACGCACGCAAGTGGCACACACCCATTGGGAGCTTTGACGAGCACGCGGGGTTGCGTAGAGTCGGCACCTGTTTAGCTTTGAACAACGTGCCCTCTGCATGCGTAATCTCAGAAACGAACGAACGTTTTTACGAACAAGGGTAAGATGGGGAGGGCGTGAGATGTGGCGGCGTGTTATCAAGGTTACAGAGGCGTGACTATAGAAGGATCAAAACGGCGCCTCAGCCTTACAGTCAAGTCTCCTTCTTCTTTTTTTTTTTTTGACACTAAAAAGAGTAAGTGAGATGAGCTACTGTAGTCTAAAAACGGGCTTGGATGCGAGTGATGTGCTTGTTTCAGGCCCGGGCTTCCTCCGCCGATGCCGCCGCACTCTCTCGCTTTGTCTCTAGTCTAGTCTCTGCGAGAAATCATAAGCGAGAAAATTGCGGCTGCTTGTAGTCAATCGACGCTGTTGACCCACTGTAATAAGTAACCGAAATCCTTCTCAAACTGCCCGAGAATTCCAATGCCATGTTTTCGCAGTTGAAGTGGATATCCTTCTGTTTCCGCACTTTTTGCCTGTCTCTCGCTTCAGCATGTCTTGGTGCTGTACCCGCTCACTTCTCATCTGGATAGTTTGACACTTGTTGAGTCCTTTTGGACCGGTTTAGTACAGTCATATTTGTCATGCTGACTGCAAAAGGGCCCTCCCCCACTTGTCTCAAATAAAACATCTCCAAAGAACCGCCCCCATAGAACTCGGTCGCTCGCTCGCTAAATTTGTTGCTCCGTTCACAGCTGAGCAAGGCCCGAAGCCGAAAGCTTATTCTGAGGACAAATCCTGCGTGTTCGCGGAGAAAAGAAATATTCCGCGCATTGTGTCTAGTCTAGTCTAGTTAGTTACGCAGGCCCTTTTTTTGATGGTTGCCGCTTATAATGCACATAAGCAGCAAATGGATCATAAGGATAAACCTGGTAATGGAATAAGTCAAGGTGGAAACTCCCCTCGGTCGGTCTGCCACTGAGACGAAACTCCGCTCTCCACCACGCAGGTCAAGTCCACGTCTGTTAATGATCCGCGCGAACGAGTCGGATTTCCCCAGATCATGTCCGCTGGCATCTATCGCATCCACCCGTAACCGCTGAGGTTCTTCAAAGGTTCTTCACAACGCGGCCGCCCTTAGGTTAACTCCAGCACCTGAGGCTTAATCTCCAGCCAGCAAGGATCACCGACAAATGACCTCACTGGACAAAGTTACGTGCATCTCCCACTAAAGTGTAGACAGACTAGACTCACGAGCCCGCGACTCGCCTAGATCCCTGCCCATCATAGCATGTAACCCTGTTGGGATACAGGGGATGGGGACTTGTACCGGGCGGCTGCGGCCCGTAAGTCGCTAGTCAATAGCCCACGGCGCACTAAACACTTGCCGGCCTAGCCGGAGCCCCTGGAGTTGCTTATGAGCGCCGCATTCCTAACCTTTTGGGGTGACTGCACCAAGGGTCATCCGATGCGCTACTGCAGATGAACACAAACAGGGTAGATTCTTTTGCGTTGATGACAGGGAGAGACACCGATACTGAGTTTCTTTTGAATAATTATTACATATTGGCTGTTTCCGACCTATCTGTTTATCGCAGCGTTAAACGTGCATATTCGCAGTGTAGGATCAGTAGCATAAACAGAAAATAAGACATCAGATACAGTATTCTATTTCAGCTTGTTTCGCCAAGGCAATGGACTAACCTTGCCTTTTGATTTCATAGGGAAATCGCTGCTAAGCTGTTTATAGTCTTTCAGTTAATGTCTTCAAAGGACAGCTCGGTCAATTTCCGAAGAGCAACAGCATTGATACAGTGTAAATTACAAGGATTGAGAACAGGCACTGAAATCTATTGATATTATCATATGTTGTCTTAATCAACTTGATTTAATTTTCGTATAGGAGCAACCTAAGTAAGAATTTTGAGGTAACATATGCTTTTCATTCGACTAATTGCACCTATAGTATAACTTTATATCTGTCTTAGAGTTTGGTGTCTACTGTTGTCCTAGTCTCCCTCGATGTCAACGTCGAAGTTCAAGTTTACAAAACACTTATACCCTCGGAACCTCTATCAAATTGATACCCCGACCTCGACCTGTATCTCCATCGGGACACTGTAACTGCGCGGACACTCCATGGAAGAAGAGACGGAAGACTCACATTCAAAACCGAGCGTGCCGTGATGCCGTCTCTTCCTGGTTCCTCGATAGTAAGTAAATCACATTACTCAGACTTGCATTCATGAACACGGGAATATGAAGACGGGCTTTTGACATAGCAATTCTTAACCATCATAGCAACACCATAATTACTATCCTCAAGTCAGGTGAGGTTGTTGTATGCTCAGTTTGTGAGACGTGATTGGCGCCTTCAGTCGACTGTATCTGTCAAACTAATGCACGAAAGTTATGCATTTCAGATATGTCGTGTACCCCAACATGCATTGGACTTGACTCATGCTCAAACTCTAACATTGCGACTGTTGTCTCTGCAGAGGAGGAAACCCGTTGGTCCGTGAACAGCCTCAATCAGAACTCAATCTGTACGGGAGTCTGTGCACTAGCGGGATACTGGTACGTGGCTTTCGTGGGTACGGTATGACAGCGTCAAGACACAAGTGCCGGCATAGAACTGTTCCAAATGAGGCTTCTACCTACTCCGATGAGGCTTGGCCCTCACCGCTAGAGGGCTCCTGCGGCAACTTCTTGATTGCTTATTGGTTCTGATTAGTATGCCTGTCCTAGTCGTCGTGACTCCCGGGGAGTAGATCATCCGACTAAGATCTCCAAGCCTCGGCAGTCTTTGGACATGTTGAGTAATTACGACGCGGGATCGTCGGGATGAATGCAACTGAGCTAGTCCTTGTTACTTCGGCCTAGACGGTTACCGAACCCCTATACCCTGTCGGGCCGACTCCGCCGTTGACAAAGCATCCAACAGATCTGATAATCAAGTAAATCAGAAGAAAATAATCTAAGTTCGAGACCTCCTTGGCATAAAGCATCTCGGGGATCATATGTGGAACTTGTGTTAAGCGAATTGAGCAAACAGATCATTTACAGGCATTTGTTTGCTATGTTTCAGTAACAACCCACACGGCCCAGTTATTCAGAAGGCCTTCAGTATCCGCCGTTGACTCTCTTGTCCGGAGATCTTTCCTAAATAGTAGTCGGGACTAGGCCAAGACCGAGACTGAGGATTCTTTGTTGGACCCTGCAGATGCCAGAAACAGAACCTGAAGTTACACAGAGGCATAGCCAAAGGCTTAGCTTAAAACAATGCAATTCCATTACAGAGAAAGCTGTACCAAGAAACATATAGAAACTAACTAGGCTTTCCATGCTAAAGTGGCGGTTGCTGGGATAGTATTAGCGCATACTGACGTTTCTTATTGATCCTTTGCGCACAGAGGTTCATGTCAAAATCTGGGGAAGCACATCTCCATATTTCCATAACAGCTTTTATCATTCATGTGCTGGTGAACCCCAAAACGGTAAAATTGAGGGCAAGACCAGCCCCATCTGGCTGATCAGAACTGGAAGGTCGTGATACTATCATTAGCACAAAGCAATAGCGCTAATCATGCACGGTCGTCGTTTCGTCACCTGTTGTTCGATTTAGAGTTTCGGGACATGTTAAAAGATTCTCCGGCGAACTAGTCATGTAGATACCACGGAGTCTCTTCTTCTACTTGTTCTCATGACTCGCAATCGCTCTCCTGTGTATCTGATAGATTGCCGAATGGGGTAGCTCCCCACTCAGCCGCCAGCGTGCACTCACGATGTGAGCCCTCAGACGGCGATATGACTATTCCCAGCTGAAAGCTTGGCCTTGTGCTCTGCGTTGGTGGGGTTAAGCGTGAGCCTGGTCTCTGGAAACCCTGATTATTGTCACATTGAGATGTGATAACTGATCCAAGGCTACCAGGACATAAACTTGAAATATTATGAATCAAGGACTTACGATAGGCTCATGAACGAGTTGGAAGGCATGAGATACCTGCTGGCGACAATATTAGTATTAATCTAGGCTCATGGAATCCACTTTCACTTTTGCATCTCCGAGTTGTTATCAGCACAGAGTCCATGTAACTCGTCATACGACGAGCGAGATGCTAGTAACGGCATAGGATTCCTACTGGGTTGAACTGAAATCACCACTTTCCATCGAAAAGGCCGCGCAAAGTGAGTCGCTGTGACTTACCCGACAAAGTCATTGATGGCTCTCTTTGACAGTTTGGGCAGGGAAGCCATAGAAGGATGATATTCGAAGTTCGAGGGTTGTTGAGTAAGATGTATAATATTATATGGCAAAGTAGACGGACTAGAGATGCAAATTAGATACATTTGTCTATTTTCTGTAAGTGCACTTTTACATAAATACTCTTCTCGCGCCTCAGCATCATGAACATGGTTAAAGGTTCATTATGGATAGTAAAGGACAAATGAATATAATTATTACTATAAATATAACGATCTCTATCAATTGTATTTCTATCAGGTCTAAACAAAATAACAGGCAATAACAACGTGTCTTGAAATGTCTAAACTGGGATTACCTCCCTAATAACCCCCAAGTTACTCAATTTGACTACTTTTCACTCTTCTCATCATCGTTCCCCAAAAGCCTAGTTTATTAAACAGAGCGAGTGTAGCTCAGGGATCGACGATGGCCGTGGCTATGAGCAGCTGACACATGGCTGTTGTGCGTTCTGGCCCTCCACATCTCCCTCAGCCTCGTTCATGGCGTCATCTTCTGTGACAGTGACGTGAAGAGACCGCATCTTTTGAAGGACGTTGGCAGCCTCTGCAGCGTACTCGCACTTCATGCGGATCTGGCGTCCGTATTTGTAGAATAGGAAGGGAAAGGGGACACAGGCCAGGGCGAGGAAAGCTGGGATGGAACTAGCCCACTGGACTCCGAGGCCATCGTACATTTGTCTTGTGAACAGAGGAAAAGCGGCACCAAAGAGTGATCGCAGAGCAGAATTGGCCGCCATTATGGACGCAGCAAAGATGACGTCTGGATCTGGTTAGCGAGGTTCAGACGGTTCATGGAAAGAAACTTACAGGAGTCAATGAGATAGTTCAAGAGGGCCATGAAGACAAGTACGAGACCCCAGGCAAAGAACACGGTACCAATAATGGAGACGATCCAATGGACACTAGGGAAGGTTGTCCAAGCGAACCAAAATAAACCGATTGGGATGAGAAGAGAACCCATGATGGCAGGGGGCAGCCTATCTTCAGGCTCCATTGGCGCACCTCTCCTCTGAGCAGCACGAGCGTATCGCTTGTCTTCAAAAGCGAAGCTGATGATAGACAGAATAACGCCAATGACAATACCAGTGAAGGCAAGGCCGCCGATACCTTGGCTCCAGCCTCGACCCTGCTGAAACACGATGGGAAAAGCGGCAAAACACATATACATGGTGCCGTAGATGATGGAGATATAGATGGAGGTAATGAAGACGATAGGCTCCTTGAACAACAGCAGCCAAGGTCTGGTCAAGGCGTTCTTGAGCTGGTGAACTGCCGAACTTGGTGGCTTGTCTGCGTCGAGAGTAGGGATGTACACTTTACCCGTGAGCTTGGACATGTGCTGGGCGCGCTTGCGCAGAATGTACGGTGCGTATGTCTCTGGGATGAAGACGGTGCAGAGAATCCAGGTGACGCCAGTAAAGGCGGCCATGAGCCCGTGGAGCCAACGCCAACCGGCAGTCTCACCAAGGAAGCCACCTGCAATAGGACCTGTGCTTTGTTAGCTGCTTGTCGGATCAAGATAAAGGATGTGAACTTACCGATGGCGGGACCAAGGAAAGGGGCTCCCGAGAACATACACATAGCCAGGCCACGCTCCGACTTGTCAAACATATCCGCAATCAACGCCGGAGCATTCGAAAGAGGCGCAGAGCCAATAGACCCGGTCAAGAAACGCAAAACCAGTAAAGAAGCAATGGAACCTGCCCCGGCTGCCCCAGCGCTAAACGCCGTCGCAACCATGAAGGTGAAGAAAAAGACCTTTTTGCGCCCGTAAAGCTCCGACAAGGGCGCCCAGATCAACGGCCCGAACGTGAAGCCAAGCACATAGAGGGAGATTCCAAGCGTAGCGACTTCTTGAGAGATGTTAAACGCGCGGATGACTTGCTTGATACCGCCCGAGAATGCTGAACTGGCAAATGTAGTCGCGAGACATGCTAGAGATTGGAGAAGGACAAACGCCCACTTCTTCCATCGGGGAGAGCAGCTGAGCATTTTGGGAATCGTCGGGGAGGAAGTTGATGCGATAGGGAGCCTGTGTTGTGCCTTCTCCTGGGTAGTTCTGATCGATGAAGGACTTGCTGATATGGTGCGCTTGGCTGTAGATTCGAGAGAGCCGAGGTGGTACTGTATGCTGATGCTCCTGTGTCTTTGGTTCGACGCTGGGTTCGTTGACATTGTTGTCATTGCCGATAGTGTCGTTGGCAATAGTCTCGGAGGACAGCGAGGGAGAACTGGGTTGAGGATCGATAGCCATTGCGAATGGGGGCTGTTTGTGATGTTTCTGACACAATCTCACAGACGTACGATTATGGCATCGTGACACCCATCTCTTAAAGGAGCGAATATTAACTTTTGCTTTTTCCATTGTTGGTTAGGGGGCGACACGTCCAGCGTGCAATATTCGAATTGTCCGCGGTGTTTGGGGCGGGATTATAACCACGCTTAGAAAGCAGACTCTCGGCCGGTTTATTTCCCGGCGTCCACTCGGTGTGCTCGGAACCGCACGTTATTCCTGCATGCGCCACTGTCGTAATCGTAAGTGGATCACGGCATTATCACTTTCATACTAACTATATCACCGCCAAAAACCCCGCGGCATTTCATCCTTCTTCAACATCAGGCAAGCCCCGCACCGCCTTTCATCTCGGCATCTTACACGACAAACAAAAAATATCCACCGCATTTATTTTCGTTTATCTGATTCCCAATGCCTCTACCGTCTCGGGCCTCGTCTACGCCCAAGATTAGCAAAGCCTGTGTGCCGTGTAGAACGCGCAAGATCAAGTGCAATGCTGCTGTTGTTGGGCTTCCCTGTGGCAGCTGTGTTAGTAGAGAGTGTCCGGATGAGTGTGTCTTGTCGGCACGGAAACGCCGGACTGTGTGAGTTTTAAGAATATCAATGAGTGAAGTTTTGTGTTGAGGCTTGGTTGCTGATGCGTGTTTTAGAAAAGGACGTAATGCCGAAACGCCCAGGTCGCGGAAAAACATACCAGATACGAATGGTTCCGTTTTGTCGGTTAGTCACTGTCTCATCGCCCCCTCGTATCACTTCAGTGATGCATCCTCTGTAGTGCACTGCCATTTAGCCTGTGCCATGCTGATAGTTGTATACGTCCATAGCCACGACAACAACAGCTTCCAACAAATGTGTCGAGGCAGACAACAGATAGTTCTCATTCTGATCCTGTAGAAGAGTCTATCCATGCAAGTCACACTGGCAGTTCTTTACGGAACGACACTCCCCACTCGAGGGATCGTCGGCCGCCGGGGCAAACCCAGGCTGATCTACTGTATCTCAATATTCTGCAAGATACAGTCAATGACACATCGGCGGCTCAGACAGACGCAAGTGATCATCAGTCAAATGATGAACCAGATGACAGCTTCAACAGTCAAATACATCATTGGAATCCACCGCCTCAGCTTGACGATGTCGACAACGAGTATCTTGCCAAGAAGAAAGTATTCGAGCTTCCTCCTGCCCGATTTATGCAAGTCCATCGCACCACTGTCAATGAGGTTAGCTAATGTAGTTATAGGGACGACTTAGTCAAAGCATACTTCGACTATGTACACCCTTTCGCACCCATCCTCAACAGAACAGACTTTATCCAGAGTTATCGCTCGGGAAGCTGTTGTCTTTTCTTGCTTCATGCTGTAGCAGCAGCTGCAAGTCTCTATGTCACCCATGACGTCCTGATTGGCTGCGGCTATCCAGATCGCTCAACTGCACAGGCGTCTTTCTTCTCAAAGGCCAAGCTCTTCCATGACTTTCATTGCCAAGGCGATCCACTCTCCATGTTGCAAGGATCCATGATTCTTGGTGCCATCATCCTGGATCATCCGTCTGACAGGGACTTTCAGTACTGGTTTCACAACTCTGTCCGTCGTGCTTCAAAGATGGGCGTGCAAAACGCGTGAGTTGCGTCTATTTCACCGTCTTCAAATAGACATTGCTTACACATTTCAGTTGCCTTCGTGACGATGGATCTCAAAAGTTGTACAGGCGAATCTGGTGGGTTTTACATGTGAGTTTCAGGCCTTCATAACTTGAACGCCTGGCTAACGCCTTGCAGAACAGGGATATCTTCCATTTCTTCATCAACACACAGAATATGCGACTACTTGCCAATGCGCCTCCCATCAGCCCCCTCACAGAAGCCGATTGGGAGACTGAAGAGATTGAGCAATGGTCTGGCATCCTATCGCCAATCTCTCAGGCCCAAAAGGTGTCACTCATAGCTCAATGCGAGTTAGCTCAGATCTGTGAGTTCAGCCCTCTCTAGAACAAACAAATCATCTAATATTCATCTCAGTCGGGAATGTCATGTCTGTTGTGACAAGTTCAAATCCATCTGCAGAGGAGATTCACAAGAGAATACTGCCACTTGATGCGTGGCGAACCTCACTGGCCGAAAGGATGCAGCTTATGGCGTCCTTTTCAGATGGTGAGATCTATCATCTCGAGGCTCTGACCACCAGCTATCGGTTTGAGTGCATCATGTGTCGTTTGCTGCGTCGTGGACGATGGCAGATGAGCGATGGTGGATTGCGCGAGTGGGCGCAGCAACGCTTCAGATCGGCCATCTTTGAGCTCGACACGATCGTCAAACGAGTCATGATCAACAACATGATCCAAAAGCTACCAACTACTTTGTGAGTACTCCCTCTGATACATATATCCTTGAGCTTTCTGATCTTTTCTTTCTTAGCATCACCACCATCACTGCACTCTTGGCCCTACATATAGAGTCTGCTCTTGATGCTGCAGAGTCGAGTCTCATTCGCTCAATGGCTCGGATATCGGTTCAGCACACGATGCTTGCACTAGACCAAATTCGCGATACTCCTGCCATCAAGAGAGCTTTACCTGCATTTGAGATTGTCCTCTCCAAGAACAAGCTCTACCCAATGTCGACGAGCGACACCGAGCAAGTTAATACGATGCAGACCATCTCTCAAGACCAACCTTTAAGTGACGGGCACATCTTGCAGCCGCCTCAAACTGAGATGACTTTGCCCCAGGACGACCAGTCATTCCTATATGGGGATTTTATCGGGTTTGACTTTTTGGACGGTTGGCAAATTGAGCAATTAGATTTTACAGGCATTTACTAGTAGACGGTCCCAGACGGTCGTTTTCTTGCTTAGATTTAGAGTCTTTCTTATACCTACTTGGCTACCCTATTACACTTAGACGGTAATAAATAAAACACCTTACCAGATCTGAGTGTAGCGCAAACCTTGAACGAGGCTTTACATAAGCAGCGTTCATAATTCGGCATAATTGATCTCCACTGATCAACCACAATTTGTCCATTTCATGCAACCCAATCACTCGCTAACCACCCAAAATCCGTCGCGAAACCGATAGCGAAACCAAACCATTCAGCAAAAGAACAGTCGACAAAGCTGTCATAATGCCCCCGCGCTTGGGGTACAAAAAGTCTCGGAGGGGTTGCACGCGCTGTAAACAGCGACGCGTCAAGGTGAGAACGGGAACTCAGCACGCACCCGTCCATGCCGTGACTAATTGCCCAGTCAGTGCGATGAGAAGCAGCCTTGCGCAGCGTGCGAGAGACACGGCTTACCGTGTGTCTACCAGGAACCCTCGGAAGTACGGCGAGGGCGTTCGGCTGATAAAGTCCGTAGGTTGTATCAATGTGGATATAAACAGACCCTGACTTGATTGATTACACAGACCGAGGCCCTGAGAGATGATCGTCAGAAAAGCTCAAACGCCGACTCGTCAATCGCGAGCCCGGATCCATTGCCGTACCTAGCCAAGTTCGTTACAGGCCAAGAGTCAATAGAGCAGAGTACTTGGCTCACGGATCTTGAGCTGATGCATCAGTATTCGACGTCTACTTACCTTACCCTTCCACGAGCAGATGAGCTTCGGCAGATATGGCAGATTGAGTTACCCCGGCTATCCCTCAGCCATGTTTATCTTCTCCACCAAGTCTTGTCTGTATCTGCATTCCACTTGGCCTCCCTGCACCCAGATCGATCAGACTACGCTATCTGTGCGTCACAACACCAAAATAAAGCCATCGCTGGTCTTCGGTCAGCTGTCGCGTGCATCACTGAAGAAAGCTGCGTGGAGATATTTCTATCATCTTCACTACTGGGCATTGGAGCATTTGCGGGTCTTGGCGCTCATAATGCCGGCCAACAGCCTCGCATCGACGATCTTCTCGATGTTTTTGTCCTTATTCGGGGCATGAACGACATCCTGGACAGGTACGAGCCACTACTCAAGGAAAGCAGAATTGCATATCTTTTCGTCCTAGGAAACCAGGCTGGTTCAACGCCTCTTCTTGATGCCACGCTCGCGCAGCTGCGGCAGATTGTCATACCCGACGGCCTTGAAGATGAGGCTTTATCAATATGTCAAGAATCAATAGCGTCGGCGATTACGTGGATTGAGAGACACACTGGCACAACGGCTGCACCCGACGAGCGTATCGCAATGACTTGGTGTTTATCAGTGAGCCCGGAATTCTTGGATCTCATCAGGCAGCGGCACCCTGTTGCCCTTTGTGTCCTCGCGCACTATTGTGTTATCTTGGACCGAGTTGGGAGGTCTCAATGGTTTATGAGGAATTGGGGGAAGCCGGTACTACAAGACATCAGGAATGAGATGGAACCACGGTGGTCATCAATGCTGCAGTGGTGTTTAGCAGCTGTTGAGTGTGAGAGAAACGTTCAAGCGCATTGACTCTAACGAGATATAGACCATCTACATCTAAAACAAAAGAAAAAGTAACTGGAATACAAAAGCCAAACGAATGCATGGATAATCAACAAAACTCCATCCAAATACAACCCCGGTAACTCCTTCAGAATATTGTGACGCAGCTCTACCTCCGTGTCTCCGTGCCTCCTTCAACATCTTGCCCTTATCACAGCCTCTGCGTGTCGCTTCTCAGTGGTGGTAGGCAGTGTCATCTGATCGGAGAGTGCTGAGAGATTCATCCGTATTCTTTGTCCTCGTACCGCGGGGAAAGCCATTCTTCTTGTAGAACCGCCAGTCCAAGTAGGTGACCACAGCAAGGTACTTGTATATCGGGCTGATTTGTTAGTCATGATCTGCTTGCTATAGGTATTGAGAATGACATACCTTAGGATACCAGCCAATACAAAGACAACCCAACCCAACGCGCAGCTCGTTCCGACACAGAGCTTAGAGTTACCCTGAATCATCATGAATGCAACAGCTGCCCAGAAGACAACCTCCATCGCGTTGATGATGAAGTAGGCCTTGAGGCTGTGCCAGCGATGGAAGCGGATAAAGTGTTCGGTGAGGATCTCGTAGGTCAGGATGATGAGTGACTTAGCACCCTGAAAAGAAACATGTTAGATAGATCTGAGAGATCGTGTGTCGGAAAATAAGCTTACCATGCCGAGACCCATGGTGGTGGAGCGACCTCCGGGCCGATTGGGCAAGATGAGTCGCACGCCCGAGAGGGTGATGACGGTAATGATCAAGGTGACTAAAAGAATCTGCAGGGGCATCTTGTTGCGGAGAGTAAAGAAGGGCTCCATCTTCTTGAGAAATACAGGCGTCATTGTGACAGAACTGGTAAAAATGGCGAGGAAAAAGAGGCGGTAGTGTGAATGCAATGGAATGAGGATGTTGAGGCTTGAGAATGATGATGATAAAGCCAGACATTTATTGCTGGAAACACCAAACATTTATAAGATTGGCAATTGACTCAAAACACTATGAATCTACAAGTCTCAACTCTATTATTACGCGGCAGTTGCCGTGCATGCTCATACACGTATTCGAGAAACCTGCAAAGTGCAAAAGAGAAACCGAGCTCTGAGGCTTAGAGACCTAGTGCTACCCGGAAAACCAGCCCTACCGGCACTATTTTTAACAAGGCCCAACCAAATAAGCTTGTTGGAAACTCAAGAATGTTGGCAAGGCTCATGGCTCAGTCTGGGTCCCTTTGATCGTCATTATGCAATGAAGTAGCTGCTGTTTGATTGGCTGAGGGGTTTCGGTGCCGCTCTCGGTCTCGGTTTCGGTACCGGACTGTGCCGTTGGTTTAGTGCCATCTGCGGCATGATTTCAAATTGCATTATGGATCTGGGGTTGATCATTGCGCACGCTACGCGTGGCCGAGATGCTGTATGGTTTCACTTTAATCTAAACTTAGCCTCGTAAGGCCTTGACTCGTCTGTTAGTTGGATGATCGCTTGACGAGAAGCTCCGTCGAATCCGAACACATTAGCCTAATGGGCTGGGATACTCGGGCTTGCATTGAGCCAGTTAAATATCCTGTCTCCTGCTCTTCCTAGTGGAATGCTGCCAAGTTTTGTCACTCGTCTCATATTCATTTCCCCCATAATGGACTCGAAGGACCAGCAACTGTACCATGTCCCGGCAGGGTAAGAAGCATCTTCGCCTCTGCATGTCTTGACTAACATGAATAGTCCTCTACCACCACCAAGCTACTCAGAGGCAACGACAACAGATCCTCTCACAACAGATGGCTTTGTGTCGCCTATGACAACAACGTCCAGCCCCGTCGCCTTCAATGTCTCGGTCTCACCAATGGCCATGACACCTATAACCTCTCGATCGACCGAGTCATTCACATCACCGCCCCTTACCGAAACGGATCTCGACTCTCGCAACCATAGCACACTCGAGGTAGCACATCCCCCTCGAGCCGACTCTGATTGCCTTCCACAAGCCGTCATTCACGATGCGCCCGAACTTGCGCTCGTGGAATACGCCCATAATCGCGACAACCTTCCTATGATCAGAACAACACCACAAGCAGATATCGAATATGCTTCTGGTTTGGAAGTCATACCTACACCTCCGGGATCGAATACTGTGACACCTCTACACTTGCTTGGGGACCAGCCTGAAGCTATTGATTGTCCGTTTTGTCTACGGCGAAGCGAAACAATAGTCAAGAAGAAACCTTCCAGCACAACTCAGTACGTGAAAGACATTACCTTGAAAGAGTTTGAGCTAACAAATCACAGTCTTCAAGCTGTTGCGTTGCTGATGACAACAGTCTGTGGAGCAGTCGCTCCATATATGGCAAAGTGGTCATTCGACATTGAGCACATCTGCGACAACTGCCGAAACAGGGTCATGTACAAAGCAAAAGGGAAGGACATTAGGATCTGTAAAGCGCCAGAAGCCTGGAAGGAGGAGTCAAAATACCCCAGTGTTAATACCAGTATGAGTCCGGTGACCCAGTGAGACACATTTTGAGGGCAGCACAACTCAAGTGACGGGCTGGACTCTGAACTGTGTATAACTTTGTACGTCTTATCAACGTGAAGCTCATCACCTTTCTCTTCAATCACGGTCTTTTAAATATCTCCTTAACCATGTACGATTTATCCATGTAATAGAATTATACGCATCACAATTTCGGTATGGAAGCTGCCCTTTATGTCTATCTGATATCCATTCTTTTTGGTACTTAATACTCAGATCATGCACCTTCACAGAACATCTATTTCAAAAGCGGTTGTATCGACATCTCCTGCAAGCCATGACATGGCACTGAGGGCACTCAAAGATGTAGTGAGGAAGGACGTCGCGGCATTCCTCGCATCGGTGACGACCACCACGGTAGGTCCAGGTTCTGTGTGTGCACTCATGGTTCTGTATCAGATTCAATCGTTCCTGTTCAACTCGTGCCTGTCGTGCCCTAGCATTCATCTGGCCAGAGTTGTTATCTCGGTTAACAATATCGTTGACTCTTCGCATCAGGCGCCTTTCTTCCCAGTGAGGACAACGGCAAGTCTTCCACTGCTTGCCGCAGATATAACAAAACTGGGCTTTACAGAGGCAGGCTATGCTGAAAATTAGTAAATCTACATGCCAAGCAGTTGCAAGACTTACTTATATGATAGCATCCATAGTTCAGCTCAACAAGCCTTCGGCATTTAAAGCACTGTTGCCAACCGTTTTGGTCTGCAAGCTGCAAGACTTGCTGTGCGGCAGTATCACTAGGACAGACACCAATATGATGTGGCCCCTTACAGTGAATGCATGTCACTCGATTGCACTTGGGACAAGTAGCTCCATCACCAGAGATAAAGGCTGGGGGCACAAACGTTGAGCAGGACGGCTCGCTGCAGTAAATGCGATTGGAAGTCTCATATTCCAGCTTCTTTGCTTTGAACTGCCCTACCAATTCTGGTGACAGCCAGCGGCCTTGTTTGATGGGAATGTTCTGGCCGCAGCATCGTGGTGGAAATAGAGTCTCATCCTGGAGAGACGAACGAACCAGGCTAAGGAGGCACTCTCGACAGTAGTCGTGGGAACAGGGTGTTTGTAAGAGTGCAAGAGGCGGGAACCGGTCATTGCAGGCGATGCACTCCCGTGTTTGAGGCGGCTTTCGCGATGATGCCCAGGTCGATGACTCAGGTTGGCCAGGTGTTGAGTAATCAAAACTGCCCAGATTCATTGATCTCAAGATGTCGATCAAATCGTCCTCGTCCTCGTCCACTTTTGGGATTTCCTTCCCCTTTGCCGCACCTGACCTTGTTGCTATTCTTGGGTCTCTAGACAGTCTGATGGCATATTCGCGATCTTTTACAGCTTGCTCCTCCGCCAGCTGAGCTTCTCTGATGAGTTGGCCATCCGATTCGACAGCTCTTGCAATACTAAGTGCCAAGACTTGGTCAGAGATCTGAGCCGTCATCAGCCCAAGCTCGTGACGACAAGCTTCAAGAGCAAGATCGGAATCTGTCACTTCGCCCTCGCGCTGCTTTCCCTTTCTGGACTGTTCCCATAGGTTCAGATCCTGTTGCTGGAGCTGGAGCGCCAGCATCAACGACGAAGTATCCATGCTGACACAGACGTAAGGACTTCTAATCAGCAATGAGAGCAATTAAATATAAGTAAAATAAATGAAAGTACTGGTTACGTGGTCGCCGCAGAGAGAAAGGAGCGCATGTTGGGTGGTACAGGAATCTGGTGGGCCTCCCAAGTACCCCGCCCTCGCAAATTCAAAGCCACCAACGTATTGCACAAACAAGATAAAGCTCGCTGAAAAGACTATTGCTTGATCGAATAATGTGAAACCGGTCGCTGGGTTTATTTTTTAGATCCCGACGAACGCCTTGTAACCTTGGCTTAGGGCTACATCATCTTCGCAAAAGCAGCGACAGCGAATTCGCCCCTCCGAATAAAGCAGCAAGATAAGCCTCTACTGGCGAACTTCTACGCGTTGCCTTTTTATTGTCACCGGTCCTGCATCAGGCGGTAAGTAAGGAGATTGGTTGACAAAGGGACTTTGTTGTATGGCAACTATGCTGCATAAGTATGTACAAAATAACAAATATCTACTCCTTCAACAATCCAAAGAATGAGGAGCCAGATGTCATTGCATGGATACTAAGCTTGGTCTTCAAAGCTGCGCCTGCCAGTCCTGGCTGGTCAGCCCAAAATTATCGGTAACAGGCTTAATAACAGTCTTCTTGCACCCCTTGTTCAGCTTGACCTTGTTGAACCGATCCTCAATCCAGGGAAAGAAGTCAGCCTGAGAAACTAGAAGGGCGAGACCATGGTCTGTCTTATGGTAAAGTCGATACTCAGCAGTCGATTCCGGGTACTTCTTGCAGGTGGCATTGAAATCTTCTTCAGCATACTCAGCGTATGTCAGAATGTCATCATCTCCCTGGATAACAAGCATGGGTGCGGCGAGGGGATGTTCTCCAGCGCCGTTATAGCGCTTCTGCCAGTCAACGAAGTCGGGATGCTCAACCCAGCTGGTGTTCTTGTACAGCTGTTTCACCGTCAGACTACCATAGAGTGTACCTCCTGTGATAAGACAGCCCTGATCTGCAAGGACGATGCGGTTAAGGACAATGTCGGTTACGTAGTCTTCAACCTTGATGGAGGGGAACAGACGTGAGATAGACTGGAGGAGGAAAATAGAGACAACATCCCCAGCTGGGCCATCCTTTGCCCTGCGGAAGGATTCGGGAATGAGCTTGATGGGCTGGAGAGCCGGGGCGATTGCGACAGCGCCGAGGAAACCACCAGTTGCCTTGCCGGGCTTGGCCTCGCGCTCATCAGTCCTCCATGCAGTCATACCACCCTCACTATGTCCAATGACAACCCATTCCTTGGTGATGCGCTTTCCAAGAGCTTTGCGGGCAGCTTGGAGTCCAAAACTGACATCTCCAGCATGAAGTGCGCCAGACTCATACATAAAGCCCTGAGGGATGTCGCTCCCTTGACCAGCATAGTCCGGCGCAATCACGACATAGCCTCGCTGCACAAGAGCAAAGGGCCCTGCCCACTCATAGTAGAGAGCTCGGTGATTTGATGGCGCACATTGACGCGTACCACCAGCAGTTCCATGGGTCCAGACAAGTGTTCGGAAAGGCTTATCGTTACCAAGAGGATTCGAGTAAGGCGTCAAGACAAACCCAGTGGCAGGAATGGGCTTTCCATCGATGTCCTCGGTGATATAGAAGAACCGAGACATGGAGACTCCGCCGGGAAGGGTCCACCTCTTGGAGACTTGATCAGCGGGAACATTTTCCCACTTGACAAGATCACCGGCAGAGTAGTCAGAGAGATTGGACGGATTGGAGTAAAAGTCGTCTGTGGAAACGTTCTGGTTGACCCAGCCGCTGGACTCAAAAGCGAGAGCCTTGCGGTATGCGAGCTGGCAGGTGACATCGCATTGATTAGGCTGGAGTGGTTCTTGGGTCGCGCCAGCAACAAGAGCGCCTGAAACAAGGATATTCGTGATAAACTTTGGTAACATGGTGGCTATATGTTTGTCAAAACTCAATCGAAAATGTAAGTATTGTTTGAGTTTGTGATAAAGTCATCTTCATCGCGAGTGGCTGCTAGTATTTATACTCTGACAACCGTTTATTCCCATACAAGCTCTCCTCGGCGTCATTGCCGTTATCTATCCCCGATGCCACGCTCAGAGTTCAAGAACTATGGGGTAGTGCTACTACATCAGGAAGTTGGAGGCCCTGGAAATATCGCGGAAGCTTCCGACACGGTCCATCGTATAAACTGCCCCCACGCCTGTTGATAGCATTGGTCGGCCTGGTTCATCAATAACTAAGGGCCTGTCCAGTTGTGAACTCTAAAACACTCCCCGCATTTTATCTGGTGAGCCTCTTATGCTTAATCCTGGCCCAGTTTTGTCTAATATCCGAGGTTCCCCTCAGAGAGAGGAGATTCACGAGGATCATCCTGGCCTCGTGCAGATCTCCCATGGTTCTTAGCGTCGTTTGCGCGGAAGAGCTAAACTAGATTAAGCAGCTGTAGGCGCTCTCGCTTCGCGATAAGCCCCAAAATGGGTTATCACTCACCTTCGCCACCCGACACAGCTTAGCTAACCTATATTTAAGTCTACCTAAATTTGGGCATTGATTTACAAGAAATTATGGCGTGTCTCTTATGTGAATCAAGCTCGCTATTGCTTTTATCTTTACCTAATCTAGGAAGGTCCATGTAATATAGGCCGGCTCTGTAAACAAAAACCTGAGTACTCCTACCGTTGGCTCCTTTTTTTTTTTTTTTTTTTTTTTTTTTGAAACAAGCTCGACGCCCTTTTTCGATTCCAGCATGATTAAATATCAAATACCTGGTATCATGGTGGACAATGAAACTCAATCAGTAGACAGTTAAACAAAGCCCGATTGATTACCAAGGTTCATTAATTATTCGTCAAGCCAAATCTACAGTGTAGCTTTCGCCCTTCAAGCTGTGCTGCAGCGACTTGCCAAAGTTATTGTTAACCCCAGTCATCTCACTTGTCGTAACAGTTAGTTAGATGATGCATAGCCCATCCCACTTGTCGCATACAAAAGGGCAAATACCAAATATGGCTGCCCGTGTCAATACGGAAAGTAAAATATTGGTAATTAAATTATATGGATTAATGAACGCCGGAACTCTGTGCACGGTTGCTGAATGTCATGGCTCTGTCAGATCCGACTTATCATTGCGATAGGTCGTCTCGTAAATCTCTAATTGATGAAGTGGCTTAAATGTCTTCGTGGCAACAGATATCAAATTCTGGCAAATCTCGGTGGTTGTCTTTGTTGACACAAAGCAGGAAGTCTAAGGCGAGTTGAGGAAATATGTAGTCAAGAATCAGACACTGAGAACGAATGTAGTCTAGGCAAATGACATCGTAAGGTTAACAACAATAATCTAGGATAACGTACAGCGATACAAGAGATCAATCAATATTAAAAACTCATAAGAGCACTACTTATGAACACAGTTATCACTCAACCCACAACCCGTCGAAAGCTGAGCCGTCTTCAGCTTAGACTTCTTCTTTGAGTCCCCAACACAAGGACAACCCTTCTTATGAACCTTCTCACCCTTGTCATCAACCTCACCCTTTCCAACTCCTTCATCAGCACAAATGCAAACAGTAGAAGCAAAAGCACCACCATCTGTGCTCGGGCCTTGAGGCTGATACCATGGAGGACAGAAATCAGGAAGCTTAGGCATTGTCTTGACTCGACCGTAGTCATTGGTGCCAACCTTGTAGTCTGACTCTCCGAAGCCGTCGAAACGAATCTTCCATGTCATGGGAAAAGGGACGAACTCATCCCAAGTTGGGGTGAGATAGGTGTCAGTCTGCGGTCGCAGGATGCCATCAGTAACAATTTCCTTTACCTCTTCAGGGCTTTCCAGCTTCTTGGCCTGTTGCTGAATCCAGCTGACCCGTCCAGGAGCCATGTAATTGGCATAGCCCTCAGGGGTAGAGTCAAGGTTAATCTTCTTAAGCTTGCCCTGCGCATCGTGACCACGACGAGGGTTCTTCATCTGAGCGACGAACTTGATCATTGAGGTTAGAGAGATCGTGGCAACGCGTCGAGGTGCAAAGACGCCAAACTTGTCGGCGATGCTGAGCTGGGACAATAGGAGCTGTTGCTTCTCTGCGTTGCCCTTGACACCCTCCTCCTCGCCGGCCTTGGCCTGTAGAGCACAGTTAGTATGCAGTTCGGACAGATGTCTGATGGAATGGACTCACAAGATCGAGGATGACAGCTTGACCTTCCTTGATAGTAACTTGAGCTCCTCCTTTTATACTAGCAAAGTTATACGTGCCCTCCTTTTCAGCCTTGCGAATGATGGGCTGTCGAACGGTGATGCGCGCCATTGTCTGGACCATCTTCTCAAGCTGCTCATCCGCGTTGGGCTTGTCACTGAAGACACACTTCTGGACTTGAATCCACTGTGGACCAATGTCATTACGCAGGAGCATAAGATGCGGACGGCCATCAGCGGCTGCATAAAGGTCTCTCATGTACCCGTCCAGCGTAGCAGTGAACTGCTAGTGGTTAGCGTGTCTCATGTGGCGATGATAATGAAGCAGGCATTAGAGTGACTTACCGAAACGACTGCATTGTAAGCAAAGTCAAGGCAAATGAGAAGAAGGATAGCAGCCGCCTTGCTCTGTTCCTTCTCATAACCCAACACCTGCTTCGCGACAAAAACTCCCAGGCCATGCATAGCATTAGTCTCCTTCTTACCGAACAACGCCCTGGTGATGTCCCACTGCCCAGCCTCCCAGATCGTCCCTCTCTGGGTCAGTTCGATGAGCTTCTTCATGGAAGCCTTGAAAGCTTCACGACGCTGCAACCACTTGGTTTCATCAGCGTTGTATGAGAGGAAGATCTGGCAGTTTGTGATGTGCTGATAAATCTCGTTCTCGCTGTACGTGTCCTTGGCCTCAGTGGGGGTCTTGAAGAGCTTGTTGCCAAAGCCGAGAAAATCAGCGACGTATCGAGTGACAACGGGAATGGCGAAGCTATGAATTGGTCAGCTGGATTTGGGAGACAAAGGGTAGAGGGAAACTCACTCTCGAGTAGCATCGATCTGGAATGTCGAGTTGGTCATAGAGATCGACTCTCTCTTGACAATCGCTCTCATCTCTTGATCAAGATACTTCTTCAAGTCTGCTTCCACGTCCTTGACGTAATCGTCAATGGTAGATGTGTATTGGGGATCCTCCTTCCCCTTCACCGTCGTCAACACGTCTTTGACTACTTGAGGCAGGTTCTCCTTGTAGTAGTACGCAGGGTTTGTAAAGTTCTTAGCCTTCTCTCCCTGCAAGATGATCTTGATGTCATCGTACTTGCTGAGATACCACGGTTTCTCTGGTTTCTGCACCGGGGCACCAACGGCGACCTTTGGGTGGTCAACCGTCTCCTTGAACCAATCACCGTAGCCTTGAGCCTCGGCGTAGATGCCGTTCTGCTTGGCTGTGTAGAAAGGATGGAAGAAGCGAATGGTGTTGGAGGGGAACCAGCCTGGGAAAGCACGTTGAAGGAGACGATGGAAGACCGAACTCTTGCAAACCTCGTTATTGGGGGTGACTTCTTTCATGCCCCAAGAGGTCAAAGAGTTGGTGTTCCAATCAACAGTGTAGAAGCGATCAGATCGGACAAGAGTGATTGCATCGGAAAAGATGGCTGACCAAAGAGCCGAGCTGGACTCACTGGGGCCTGGGTCCAGACCCATGTACTCATCAGACTCACAGAAGATACCAGGATAGAGCTCGATCTTGTCAGGATGCTCATAAAGATCTCGGAGAGCATTCTGGATCTCAACGTTCTTTGTGACGCTCTCGAAAGACTGGTGTCTGGGCAGACCAAAGAAGTCTCTAAAATCATTCAGAGTTCCGCACTCCCATCGACGAGCTTGAAGAATGCCCATGATCTCAACGGACTTGAGACACTTGGGAACGTTGCGAGGACCGAAGTTGGAGATGGGGTCATCCATAGCCGAGGTAAGCTCCTCAAGCATCTGTTTGTCATCAAAGAGGTTGGTAATGGCGTTGCGAGTGAAGTGCTTGGACTTGGTGGCCTTGTCTGGGCTGACGTTGGAAGAAGCACCGTTTAAAGCGATGCCACTGTCCGAAGTGTTACCAGACGACCCAGCTCCATTTGGAGGTGCTGTCCCGTCCTCGGGGATACCAAAAGTGACCTCCCATGGCTCAGGCTCCCTCTTGCCATACTTATGGTCCTGGGCAGCCTTCTGCTTAACAGCAGCCATAGTACCCAGAAACTCAGGGAGGGACGTATTGCTTGGGTCCTTGAAGTGTAACACCTCCTTCATAAACTCCTCAGTGTATGCCTCATCCTTGCGCGAGATGGCACAGTGGAAACGGTAGAGAAGGTTGAACTCGACCGTGACCTGGTTGCCAATACCACGGCTCGTCTTCTTCTGATCAAAGTCGGCGCGAGGATCAAGTGTGAAGTTGGTGTCGAACTGGTGGAAGCCCATCAGAGCTCTCAAGTAGTCGTGGACTGAGATCTGAATGTACATGCCGCAGGTGATGAGGCGAGCCGTATTGAAGAGATCGTCGTCTTGTTTGTCCCAGGCTGCCTCCCAAGCTTCCTTGAACTCGTCGCATGCCGCTTCAAAGTCCTTGGCAGCTTGATGATCGTGGTCCTTGAGTTTCAAGGTCTTCTTCTTGAGCAGAAGCTTGAGATCGGTCGTCAGGTTTTCCAAGTCTTGGTTCAGTTGGGACTTGTTGAACTTCTCAATCTCCTCCAAGGCGTCGTGTCGCTTCTTCTCAGCATCCTCTCGTTTCGTCTTCTCCTTTTCTGTCTCATGAGGCGTCTGCGGGGGAGCGTATGGTGCATCACCAGGCCTTTCTGCGCGAACCTGTCGCCAGAGAGACTCATACCGCTTGCACATGTCCTGAATATTCTTATCCAAAGGAATCTTCTGACCATATTGGTCCTTCTCGGGGAGATGCTCGTTGATCAAAGAGACAAGTTTGGTCTTCTCGTACATGGCAGGAACTCTGAAGCGACCATTCTCGTTGATGCGGAGAAGTTGTCTTGCCGCATAGTTGTGATAGCGGTTGTACATAACGAGCATGATGCAGACGCCAGGTGGCTGTCGAAGTAGACGGTCCTCAGCAAACGTATCGGGCTTCAAGAGACCAAGCTTGAACTTGTCATCTCGGACCTTGCGCTGCATCTCTGTGGTGTATCCATAGAGAGGCGACAAGTCGAGGTAAGAAGAGCTATCAGAGATATTCTTGTCGTTGTCGTTGGTTCTAAAGATGTCATGAATAATGATGGTTGCGTGGTAGATGAGCATGGCAGAGAGTCCAGACTGGCTCTCACGGCCACCTTCTTCTCGTGCCATGAGCTTGTCAAAGAGATCAGAAGGATCAGGGAGAGCTCCCAACGGCGCTGTCTTTGACGGCACAGTCTTGGCGTATGGGGCACCAGCTTGGCCGAGATGAGGATTCATGGCGCTGTTGAACTTGCCATCAGCAGTTCGATACTGGAAAGCATCGCCAAGGTATGTCAAAGGGGCTGAAGAAATTAGCATCTGCCATCAGTCTCTCCTAAGTTTGTGTAAACTTACGGTGCAGCATCTTGTCGTACTTGTCTTTGACTTGGCCATCGATCAGCTTCTGGCGTTGGACACTGTAGTCAGAAAGACTGCCAGCGATGGTCGCAAGACTCTGTCCCTACACATTGTCAGCACGCGGGCTAATGAGATACATGGCCAACTTACATCAAGCCCAGTGCCTTTGATGATGCCGTCTGCCGTTCTCTTCAAGGCGGGCCAGTTGCTTGACTTGGTGAAGACGGATTTGACATCTTCCCATAAGCCAACCTTGGGAGCAATGGGGTTCTACAGACGTTAGCAAGTATGATGCAATGTCGGTAGTGATACATACTCCAATGAGTTTGTCGCCGTGATACTTGGCATACTTCTCAGCTTCTTTCTTGTTTCTGAGTTGTAGCGTGAGCTGCATGAGATCTTCATCTTGCTTGCTCATCACAGGCTCATGTGAATGCTGAGAGTGGCCATTCATGATGACTGTGAGGAGGGTTCTGCAGTATCACAAAAGACTAACACAACAAGAGATGGGAGGAGGTACACTTGGTGAAAGTGACTTGGACACTCTTTTGAACTGAAGGTGAGGAGATGAAATGGAATGAGATAGTGTGAAGTAAAAAGAGTATTTTGCAATGCTCCCTTTGAGCTGGTGCAGCCTGGAGGCCCATTATCAGTTAATGTAGATTGGGCATCGCATGCGCGTGGAGATTGTGAATGCACTGTGAAGACAAACTATCGATCAGACCCTGCCTCGCTTACTCCGCTCTATCAGAACCAATTCTCGGGCATTGTTATCCATATCTCGGCATCTGCAACGCCAAGAATACCCTATCCATTATGTTTTTGGCTAATCCCCGCTCAACTCTCGAGCTGACGAACCGTGCATGCCGCGTGGCTGACATTCGCGTACTGCTCATTCGTCATCGTGACATTTCTTAGTCTGCCGCTATTGATTTCGTGCATTGGATGCTCCAGCTATCACAAAGGTTCAGTCTTGTATACCAAAAAACGACTAAGCCAAATCACTCACGACAAAGTTCAGAGCTGAACCTGAACACGCATACGAGCAGCGGTTATCACGGCTTTAACCCAATGTCGCATCGTTATCACATTCCCCGCTCAGCCACTTGCAAATTCATCCACTGAACTCTCCACACGGCCCGTTGCGGCTGGCTGACCGCTAGCGGGTCTAAAATAGCGCCTTGTCCAGACTAGCATAAGTGCTCAGGCCACTTTGGAGCTGAAAAGGCGTGCATCGTTAGCCGTTGGTCAGATCAGCATCATCACATTCCACTTCCAGCGGTTCCAGGCCGCCAAACGGCATGTGGCATGAAAGGTTAAAGCAGTGTTGTGCACTAATAGGCCAAGTACTATCCTGTAACCCGGTTATCAACCGGTCAGGTATCCGGCGCTTATCGTGAGACTGTCGTCCCCTGCCCCTGTCAGTACCGTGCGCCGGTGGAGAGAGTCCTAGCTGCAGTAGGTTCACCCAACTGAGTGAATAAGTTGCCAGTTTCAGCAAGCCACAAGACGTAAGCAGTAATGCAGCTCCTGCATCTGTGTTCCTTTCCGTCCCTCACGTACATCCAATGTCCCAAACTCTGGCTTTAGTAGTGCGGTTGATCTTGGGACTATTGGAAATACTCAGCGCTCAACTGGCCGCCACGAATACTACGCTACAGGTCTAGACTTCAATGTAATCGGCCTCGAAACCATTGGTCAATGATAGCAGGAGTTCACCAGTAACCTTTTAGCTTCTTCTCGCCGCAGTATAACAGCTCATATTGATTCAAGGAGCGACAATCCCACGTCCTTCTGCTGTTGCGAAACACCTCACTTGCCTTCACTTGTTTATTCCCCATCACCCCAAGGCCCTCAAATTCCATGTCAGTCACCATTCCAATGCCTCCTACACCCGCAGTTGGAGAGTTTGAAGAGGCTCCTCCCAATGCCAGCAGAAGCCCATGCCCCGTTGTGAACGCTCTCGCAAACCATGGCTATCTTGAGCGCAGCGGCCGCGGCATTTTCAAGGAAGATCTCAACGCCGCAATGAAACACGTCGGCATGAGTCCTCTCCTCGGCTCTGTCTTTGCCTATCCCACCTACTTTGAGTACCAAAACCCTGCCAAAGCATACATGAAAAAGCCTGTTGGCACATGGCAGAGGATTTGGACCCTCATCAAGAACCCCTACTCTTTCTTTGACTATTTCGGCTGCTGGAATTCCAAGCAGATCACTGATGGAAAGAAGTATCTCAATCTTGTTGATCTTGCTTCTCACGGCGCTATTGAGCACGATATCTCACTTTCAAGACGAGACATTGCTCAGAAGCAGGGAAACAATGATCCACAACAAGACTTGATTGAAGAAATGTTGGAGTATTCTTTTGATGGTGAAACTCTCACCACCGAAGACCTTGCCCGGTTCATCAAAGCCCGCATCTCGCGTCAACTGGAGGATAACCCAGAATTGGTTTATGGGCCGGCTGAACACCAGGTCAACTGTGGCCAGATCGCACTGATGATGGGCTGTTTTGGAGACGGAAAGACGATTCCCGTCAAGTATGTCAGAGCTATCTTTGAGGATGAGAGACTGCCTATTGAGGAAGGCTGGAAGAGGCGATCGTGGTGGACAATGGGTCTTGTTGAATTCTTTAGTGCTGTCAAGAATCTGGTCAATGCCGTTGGCGTGGAGTTCTAGCTATCGCGTTATTAATCGTATTCCTCATTTTATTATTCTATACAAGTCTGATTCTACTTATACGGAACCAATGAGGTGATAGCAAAATGATCAATTGACTCGCGATGGTCTGCAGACGGTCAAATAAGCTCACGTGCAACCTTTCCTTTCTAAACATCGTGATTACTAGGGAAATGCCAGACAAGCTGTATCGTTACCAATGCCCCATCTCTCGAGAAAATCTCCTAAATGGCTTCGTATCTACTCCAAAATGATTAGCCGCTCGGAGGGCCTCAATTCCAGGGGTTTCCGATACGGGCCTTATCTTTCTTCGGGCAAAATGGACTTTTGGAAAGTTACCATGTTTCTGAGAGTCCATGAATGCTCAAATTCTACAACACAGCCAGCCACGAAAAGAGCACTAAGCCCAAGACGAGCAGAGCACGGCTCACCGCGAGCTAGCGCTGAGAGGTATTTAACTATTGCAAAGGCTAATGCAGGCCGGGGGCAGGCGCTAAAGCCAATATTGCAACCCTGATCGTAGCCAAGAATGTCCCGGGGATTGTGAATGTCTCAGTTCAAATGAACATGATTGTGAGCGAATTGTGAGCTGTCCTTTGTTATCCTTAGATGCAGCTGCGTTGAGATTTTCAGCTCTCTCCACTGCCACTTCAACAGTCACATTGAACCCTCAATCGGTCAGCGGCTCGCCCAGTGGCGCACTGCAAACTTCCAGTATAACCTCAGCTGGAGTTCCATATGGAGTTAGGACCCAAAGGGCTGTGCACCACCAGGACCTCACCTGTGTATTGTGATGTTACCAGTGTGGCTTACAGTGCGATCACAACTTGTCCAGTGGCTTCCATGCATAGAGCCTTGTAATGTAAATTCTGGCTGTTTCCTCCATTCTGTTGAAGGCCAGCTTACTATAACAACGGGCTCCTCTTCCAATTGCCAGTCAAACGATCCAATACGGCTACCAGAAAGTATTGGTTTCATTTCTTATGACTTTATATCACATATAGTCACAAACAGCCTCTTTCTTGTCATCACTTCCTCAAGACATCCTCTAGCAAGCACACACACAAATATGTCTTCCCTTCATGCCTACCTCCCAGCCCTCAAGGGAATTGCCATCGCTGGCAGTCTCATCAACGGCGGTACCATGACATCAGGTTACCGTCTTCTCCCCTCAGTCTATCCAATCGTCCAAAAGTCGCCCAAAGACGCTGCGAAGCAATGGGAATACTTTTACTGGTCCATGTCAGCCACTGTGCCATGGGTTGACCTGACAACAATCATTGTGATCGGCACTATTGCCTACGGAGAGTACAAGGAAAACAGCTCTGCTTTGTCTTGGAAGATCTGGGCTACTGCAGGAGGACTCATGCCCCTTGGTTGGATCTGGGTTCGAAAGGTAATGCTCGGCCCATCTGACAAGTTGCTGGACATTGCGGACTCAAAGTCTTCAGAGACTGAGCCTTTGAATTCCAGTGCGAAGAATGTTTTGGACCTCATGCAAGAGTTCAATGCGCAGATGGCTGTGAGGATGATGTTTCCATGGGTTGTTGGCGGACTCGCGCTCTGGGCTACCCTGGGTCTCTAGAGGATGTTTTGAAGATGTTGAATCGCGCGGGGCACGGTAATTATCTATATGGCGGCAGTATGTTGGAGTGCGATGTCTGGAGCAGTAGCATCGTTGTATTGGAGAGATTGATTTGCAAATCACCATAGCCTGTTTCATCTTTGATAAAGGTGAGAGAATGCTGTAACCCGTTCTTTGTGCAAAATGCCGCGTTTGCTCGTCCGTCACAGCGATTGGTAGTAAAGTTTTGACTTTTTGGGTTGGCACCTGTCTTGGACGAGTTATCTCGTCGATAATAGATAGGTTTCGTTTATATGATAGCCTGCAGTGACGTGACAGGGCTGCATATCGATATAATGATACGTCTCGATCGTAACTGCATGAGGACACAAACTACACTCAGATCCAAAATTCTCAGCAGCATCATCTTCCATGGCCCTGGAATGATCAACAGACCAGGATTATCCGCGGAGTCGGCACTTTCAGAGGCCGACGATCTAAAGCACATGCAGTTAGTTTTGTTTGTCCGTTGCTCTGAAGTGTAAACTTAATATGATGATTAAGCGGATAAAAGCCGGGTTGCTGGTCGATGACTGGCTGTGTGCCGGTGTAACATACTCCGGCGTTTTACTGTATTCAGTAAGACGACCAGACCGGAAGCAACCAAATGCCGACTCCGAAGAAATAAGATTAAATCAATACCGTCAGATCAGATTTACCCCAACGAACCTTGCACCATCAATCAAATCAATTCTGAGCCTCAAATCTGACGGTAAAATCAAGAGACAGGAGTGAAAAGGATTCAGAACAGCATCAGCCGCAATGTCGGAGCCGCCGCCAAACAATGGCTTCGTCGGTCGCGTCCGCGGCGCGTCGCTATCCATCCTCAATGCCAATCCGCAGCTGGGCATGTGGCAAGCCACGGGCACAGCCATCGCACAAGCGCCCAATCTCACTGAACTCCGCGACGCCGAATCCGGCGGTGACAAGATCGAATTTAATGCACAAGGCCACTCTGCGCGCTACGCTGTCCCCGAACCAGACGGCGAGCTCACGCTGGTGAGAACGGCTACACTCACCCGCAGACCCAGTGCGATTCCAAAGTTTGACAAGGACCCTTTCACCGAGGAACCCGTTGCGATTCCTGAGGAGGTAGACGTGGAGCAGGGGTCGTCGAGGGAGGAGACTATCACCGAGGCACCTGAGGAACGCCATCACCATCATTTTCATCTGCGCGAGAAGCATCGACAGCGATTGGAGCGACGGAAAAGTCTGTATGAGAAACACAAGGCTGACGAGAAGGAGAAATGGGGGCCAACCATCATGAACGGCCTCAAGGCCTTTTGGAAATTCTTTCTTACGCCATCTGGCTTCCTCATCACGCTCTACGGTCTCAATATTGTGGTAAGTTGCTCTCGTCCGGTCATCCCGAAAGTTCAGCTAGCTAACCGATACTCTCACAGGCATGGGGCGTAAGTAGATTGACGACTCGATATCTTTCTGTTGTACACTTCTAATCCTTCATCTCTAGGCAATGCTCTTCTTCCTCCTACTCAATGTCGCGCCAGCCATGAATCATCCCAGCGCGAATGACAACAACTCAGCGCGTAAGAAATGGCTCGAGATAGACAGCCAAATCCTCAACGCCCTTTTCTGCGTCACGGGCTTCGGTCTTGCCCCGTGGCGCTTCCGCGACTGGTACCGCTACACCCGCGCAGTCTTTTGGAAGGATGTCCCTGCCATGCAGAAGCTCACAGAACAAAACAAGGCTTGGTTTCGACCTCCTGCCTGGGCCACGGAACAGAACACAAGCCCGAGTGACTCGTCTACAACTCTTCCTCGGTCAACAACGTTTACTGGCGAGAAGGCACCCCCGACACCGCTTTGGAAACTGGGATTCACTATCTATATGATGGTGCTGAATACATTCCTGCAAGCAGTTTTGTGCTATTTCATGTGGGGGTATAATCGCATTGATCGCCCCGTACGTTCACGTCTTCCATTTCCCCAAGTAATCCGAGGTATGCATGCTGACTTCATGCAAAAGAGCTGGGCTACTGGTACCTTCATCGGTCTCGGCTGCGGCACAGGCTTGTTGGCTGGTCTGATGTCGTGGTGGGAGGGCCGTAAGGTCAAGAAGATTGAGGGACCCGAAGTCAAAGTCGTCACTGTATGACGGGATCATAATGCGCAAAGTTGATTTAAAGCCTTATAGAACTTTAATTTATGTAGTACCTTTAAATTTAATGTAAATCTCTGAGCTGAGACTCCAAAGAGAGCAATTCGAATATTATACTACAGAAATGACACCTGCATTGCTGTGATGGTTTTTGCCTTTATTTAACCGACCTAAAATTATCAACGTCCGTGGTTACGTATATCACGTTTAGATGCGTAAACTTAAAATATATATTGAAAAAGGCCTTCGTATAGTTATTTACTCGATTGATGTATACTACGTAAGGTCCAAAAGACGCCAGCAAGACAACTGAGTCTTGTTGACTATGCCTCCATTTTTGCAAATTTAATGCTCCAGGTTAGGGGAAATTGCATGAGGATAGCCAAATACGAAATACGCGTATAGCATGGACCTCCGCGTATTGTCTGTCATACGAGTCAATGACGTTTTCTGTGGGGCTTGGTGTCCCATTTAGAGGTATTAGGGGTTTTCAATATTAGAGTAGTACAAGTTATAACAAAGAGATTCTCAAGCAAGTAAGATAAATCTCTGTATAATGGCAATTGTTTTCATGTTAAAGAAAGGAAAAACATCAGCTTACAGTCTCCATTGAACAAAAACACAGTCAGGCTATTAGACACTCATAAAGCGGATGAGCGATTGGACATAGAAGTCTCTGACTAACACTCGAGATATCTGCGGCTTGAGAGTCTCGAGAGACAGTAAGAAGAGTATAAATGCTGGCCACCAGGCGCCTTACCAGACCTTTCATTATACTCATAAGGCCGCGTAATTGGCGTAAAAACATCATTACTCACAATGCATTACCGCCAATCAGTTATACTGAGCTGTGTAGGGAGGGCACTGACACTTCCAAGGTCTCAGTTTATCATGTCGACCGACAAAGCGCAACATGCCCCACCAAATCCGGAACCCATCAGCCTTTCAACACTTCCTCTTCCACCAGTTGCACCCAGTAACGAACTTGGAGCTTGCACGCCAGCTGTGAATCGAAATGGCACTGGATGCATGACTATTGCTTCAAACCAGGACTTCCAAGCAGGTGGCTTTTTACCTGATGGAAAGCATGTTTTGGTCCTCGTCACCTTCACAGGCGCTCCGTCGTCTCCGGACCCAGCTAGCGTTTACAATGGTAGCCAGATCATCGTCGTCAAGACCGACGGTAAGGTATTTCCCAGCGGAAGTCCATGGAAGTGTCTCACTTGTGGACTGTTTGAGAAAAACATAAGAGGTTTAAGCCCGACATATAGCTACCCCCAGGCATTTGGCGACGGAAAAAGAGTTCTGTTTGGCACCAACATACTCGATTGCAGGGAGCATAAACTGGTTGATGCGGCCTGTACACCTGAATGCACCCATGTTTATCCCGTACGGTGGAATAATAGCCCTGATGGGACCGGGGAGGGCGGTGCTATTCGGGAACTGCGTTTACACCCCGACGACGTCCATCTCGGATTCAATGCTTTCACAATCAACGGTCGAAAGCTCGGCCAGTACGCGTACCTCGGAAGATTGAAGTTCAACGCGAAGCCAACAGTCGGCGTACCGCTTGTCCCTCGTTACGATCTCGTCAAAGTCACCCGACTGTTCAACCCCGAAGCAGACCAACCTATTGCGACGCATGGTGGACACATGACCATAAACCGGAACGCCATAGCTGTAGGTGAGCTTCGTGGTTTCAGCGGCAGGGGAACTGAAGCTACGTACATCGGCTACCCGGCCGAATCCTCTAACATTGATGTATTCGCTGTTCACTTGCAGACCGGCAAGGTCCGGCGACTTACTAGCCACCCAGAATACTGCGATCCTCTTGCTATCTCACCTGACGATAATTGGATGGTGGTTTTGGATACACGGGGAACAGACCGTCAAATGTGGCTCTCTGGCATGAGACATATCCCGCCCATTACCGACCTCATTAGTACCTCAATTACATCCTCGACAAGAAACAACGGCCAGAGAAGATTCTTCCGGCCGTATCTATTGGATCGTTATGGTGATCGCGGGGAATACTTTGGCCAGAGGATCAATGGAGAAGGAAGAGGTGTTCCTGGTAGTGGCGACTATAATGACCCCGAATGGAATGCAATGGCTGACCCGAGATGGTCTCCAGACTCTACTCAGATTGTGTACGGTGAAGCATTAACACTTCCTCCTGCCTGTGGTGGCACAAACCCGCTTCCATGTTATCCCTCTAATGAGCCGGGAGGTAGACGAGTACGTGTAATCGTGGCAAACCTGACTGCTCGGGAGCCCCTCAATCTACCTGCAGTCAATCCAACCTCAGACGAGGTCCCATGGGGTGTAAAGTACTCTCCAGGAGACATTTATCCACAGCGTCCCGAGCCGACACCTGGAAACTACACGCTGATGGGGCTCAGGTGTGGATATGCGAATGTTGAAATCGTTGGGGGAGAGGATGCATCTATCAGTGAGATCAATGTAGTCTATCATCACTTCTCAGATGATGGGTCAACGTTTCTGTCAGGATCAGAAACAGTTCGCGCCACGTTCCCATCTCTGACGCTCAGTCATGTCGACTGGTACTCTGACCTGACTCAAATTGGAAGCTCAAAGAATACCAAGAGGACAAGCCTGAATGGGTTTCACCTCACTATTGACGTTTTGAAGAACATATTCCAGGCAAACGGGACCATGAACACCACAATTGATGGTCATCTCTATACACAGCCTGCAAACGGAACCTGAGAAAACGGGGGCAAGTGGCTTGTTGCAACCTATTAAGACAACTCGTTGCAATTTATCTATAAATACATACATCTGATTAACCCTCCAAGTTCTAGGTGTCTGATAACAGGGACGGGCTATGATATACCCGCTAAGGCTCCCCATAAGCGTTGAGGAAGCTACACGCTGTGTAAGGGATACTCATCCACCGTATATCTAGGCTTTTCACCCCCAGCTTGTTGATGACTTGGCTTGGGTGGAAGAGATTGAAGGCAATAGCCACAAAAGACATGAGCGTCGCATCGAAGATGTAAATCCAATACTCTTCAGCCTGCAGCGCTCCGTCTTTCCCAAGAACATATTCCGCGACGCGGAAAACAGACCGAACGAGGATAAACAGGCTCGAGGCGTAAAGGATGAAGATCAGCTTCTCCCAAGGAGCATTCAAGACAAGAGATCGAGATGTTGGACGTGACCGGATCCGCGTGTGAAAAACGACAGTGACAATCATAAAAAAGCCAAAGAAGAGGATCTGAATGAGCAATCCGCCAACGATCATGTTCTCACCCATCTTGACATTGTCTTTGGACTTTGCTGAGGCAAGCATACCGCCACCTCCACTCTGTGCCAGGAAGGATAGTACGTCTCCGATGACGAAGACCTTGGTCAACCACTTCGTTCGAATGAGGGATAAGTGGCCGGCATCCAAAAGAACTATCAATCGCCCCAATATCATGTAAATTGAAGCGGCGAGGAGTGCAGGACCAAGGAGGAGCAATAACGATTGCATGATGTATGGGTTCTTGGTGTAGTCCGGAGCTTCGTTCGCAGAGAGTGCACGGCCAACGTAGCCAAATGCCTCGACTGTTGAAAATCAGCATTTTCTCATAGACGTGAAAACATGCATACTTACAGAGGCAGCCGATAAGAAATGGAATAAAGTACCATGTTCGATGCCGGAACATTTGCCATAAGTGAACAAGAGCGGCGGTGATAAAAATGACGACAAATACGGCAGCTGCTGGTAAGGAGGGCTCATAATTGTAGAAAGTAAAACCTGCCATTGTGTTGATTTGAAAGAGTGATGGAAATGAAAATGTTAAATGATTGCGGAGATTGAAGTCTAATGCAGATGAGTGCGTTCTAGTCTGTAATGACAGGTAATTGGATAAGAAAGAGAAGGAAAAATAGCAAAAGAGATGACACACTAATGGAAAAAAAGAAATGTGAAGCATGTAATGAGACAAGATCAGAAATTATTTATCCATATTGCTGAAGTACTTATAGAAAGCATTGAGTAGTCGTGTATTATAATACGCGGACATGGCCCCTGAATTCCCAGGGCGCGTACTTGACACGGCAAGTTCCTACAGGAGGGCGATTAGACTGCAGATGTCTTAAGCTTATTTGAAACTCCCTTGAGTACCTTAGCCATTCGAATTTGCAGTGTACGTCCGCATCGGTTATTCAGGTGCGGATGCTGCGGAAGGACCGTTTGCTATACACGTATAGCCAGTACCAGCAGGGATATCCAGACGCGTATAAGTGGGACAAGTTTCGCGTATGGCCATTGATAGCAAATACGCTGGAATGTCCTAATTATAGAATTTCTCTAGTAGTATAAATACTGCGGTGTTTGCTCTTAATTGCTTGCTTCCGTTGGGCATGAGCAATCTTCTTTTATACGCCCAGGATGCTGTCAATATCTACAGCAGCTCTTCCGACATACATCTCGTACCTTTGGCTAGAGTTTCCAGCTAGCGGGGAACAAAAAGGGAGAGATAGTCACAGTCGCTAATCACCATGCGGTATATATGGTATAAAATTTGATATACTACTGTAGTTGCTATAACGCAGCTGTCAGTATTAGTTCATAATGTACCAGATCTTTGAGCTCAGCCTTGTCTCTGAAAAACTGTTCATTTTCGCTCAGTCGCGTCATCTATTTATAGTAACACCAAATGCATCATCAGTCCACCAAAAATCCAGAAGTGCCGAAGAAAGGACCATTAAACCCGAGAGACCCCACTGCAGTGACCCTTTCAGAGCCCTTTGGTCGTGTTAGTCGATTGCGATCAGCCAAATAGCATTTCCCGTTTACGAGAAAATAGTGGAATGCAAGTGTGACAGCCGCCGAGTCTTTGGTCGCCTTTTTTTCGGGTTTCTTTCCAGCCTCTTTTCCAACTCAGTATCCCTTCTCAATTGGAAGTTTCGAAAATGCTAAAGCCCGAAACACGTCTGGAATGGGCCTTTGTTGGCATAACGGCTGCTCAGGCTATTATTATCATTTCTCTGCAAACGTAAGCCCACGATTTTTTTCTCTTTCTTTCTGGCACAACTCGACTCACAGTATCAGGGCCATTCTTGTGAAGTACCTTGATTCGGTGAGCCCTGTTGTGTATCAAGTCCCTGTCTCATATCTTACGCCTGTGGCCTCTGCAGTATCGATTATCAGTTTTGAGTTCCAAGCTGTTCTGTCTGTGGATTCGTGCCGCATTAAGAACAAAGTCCAACTATGGACTCAAATGTATTCTCAACATTTGCTTCTCGATTTCCATTGGTATGGAACACTTTCAGGTGAAAGGCGCCGCGGAAAGAGTCAGCCACGGGGAAGACATGTACAAAGCGCCTTTTGCAGACAATAGTATGCCGTATTGGGATGTTGCTGACACATTGTCAATCGCCTGCATTCCTGTATCATCGGCATGCAGTCTTTGTATGTGCGCATTGGCTTACAATCTTCACATGGAGTTCTCCTGGTCTTTATACGAGCACATCAGCCCGGACTTGAGGATGACAGCGAGACATGTCAAGTACCTGGTATGTGACCAAGAGCGTTAGTAGGATGTGTACTAAACCTGATAGGCATACCTCGTGTTTCTCAAAGTCTCTCTCTTACTGCTAAACCTGTTTCTCATCACGTATGGCCTCGTGGATGTCCACTACCGAGAGCCAGAGTTTGGACTGACTATGGCAATCATTCCCGTCTCAATTACCCACGCCATCCTTGCTAGTATATGTGTCAAAAAAGAACACAAGCTAGGCATAGCATTGGTGATAGTGTGTAATCCCCCAAAAACAATATTGCTAGAACTGACGCCTGTCAAGATGTTTCATATAGCAGCGATAGTATACCTGATCACGCGACTGATAGTGCTAATGGCGATGGCCTGCTAGCACGCACATTGATGAAGGAAGGGATGTTGCTTTTTGCCTCATTTGCCCTTTCTTTTAACATAGTATCTGTTGCTTTTGCTGTCCTGTGCGTGCTCAATTTCGGAAAGGGATTGAAGCCGCTACTACAAGGTCAGGGCACAAACAACATGCTTTCTTCAACGAGCGCACTGGAGCTCAGCCCGCGGCACCTCAGCGCTCGGACTATGGACACTGAGCGGATCTCAAAGCGTTTTGACATGGATTAGATCTCTATTGTTTGTTGTCTACGGTACACATTTCGTAATACTTATACCCCTTGCAAAGTCTCCACTGCTTATCTGAAAATCCCCCTCAACCCATGCTGGAAGATAGAGCGGTGATAGTAATAACGCTTTCTTGACCATTTCCGCTAGTACAGCCGAGGCAGCGGGTAAAGTTCCCGCCACGCTACCCGATATCCGCAAAGAGTGTCCTAGTAATCACGGCGTTTACTCTTGGCTTGCTGCCCGCACCAAGATCGCGCAAGTTTAATTATAAGCTTAATTCGCACCCAGCCACCGTTTGCTCATTTATCGCTCGCAGGAAGATTGAAATCAGTAGGCCTTAGGTACCATGGATGTCCAATTCGAGAAGAAAATAGTCTTGCCGCTCTTGTTCCATGTATTTAAAGGACCTCGACTGCCTTGACTCTTAAAATAACAGCACACTTCAATCTCGATATATATGCAATCAGCACCAACATAAGTTCCCCGATTGAGGATACGGGTTTTCGGAGTGTTCGATAAAAGTTCGCCGCCATAGTCGTACTGCCAAGTGATAGCAGTGGATCAGGGAGCTTGGCAGTACAACAAATCGCGGGGTTAAAATTATCGTATTCGATAATGATTGTCACTTACTAGTATGAAGAGGGAAGCTCAGTGTAACACCGGGACTTGGCTCGGAGGCATCTGAATATGTATAAAAGAAGGTGACTCAGGCTTCAAGAGACCTTGACTAGCAAGCAACGATGCATCCTCTTGTGTTCTCAATACTCCTTTCCGGAGCTGCAGCACTCTCTTATGCCGGGAATAAAGTGCCCTTTGAGGAAGATCCCCCCAAATCGCTGCCAACTTTCCGGATGTGGACCAAAAGCTTTACTCTCCAGCCTTCATAAATCCTGACAATGTTGCTCCGGGTTTTGCCAATGGCACATCAGCACCAAACTCCCAGCAGACGCTGGAACAGTTTTTGTGGACGCTTGCATCGCGGAATGAGTGGATGACCTATCACAATCCTGTATTTACTTCTGAAGAGGGACGCTCGATTCCTTATGTTGTGTTGTCTTCATCGAAATCGCTCTTGCAGACATCGCTAGTGGGCAACACCACTAACAAAGTCCGAGTCTGGCTACAGGGCGGAGTTCATGGGAACGAACCGGCTGGCGAAGAAGGACTCCTTGCACTCCTCGGTAGAATGGATGCCGAACCGGAATGGGCACTTGGACTTCTGGAAAAGCTCGACGTTATTGTGCTTCCGCGATATAACCCCGATGGATCAGCTTATTTCCAACGTCTTCTCGCGACAAGCTTTGACCCCAATAGAGACCATACTAAGATGGCTTCGCAACAGACCATGGAAGTTAAGCAACTGAACCTCAAGTTCAATGCCCATGTGCATCTCGATTGCCATGAGTACGGAGCCCGAAGAGGTTTGACATATGAGAACAAGACCTATATCCCGGCCCAGGACAACCAGTTCTCCGCTTTCAAGAACCCAAATGTCCACGCTGATATTCGGTCAATGGCGGAATCTCTCTTTTTCCCAGAAGTCGCCAGCGCTCTGCGAAAGAAGAACCTCACTACGAATGGCTATGTTGTTGCATTACAAGAAAACGACACCATCAAGCTTCAAGACTTTGTCACCGATACTCGTGGCGAAGTTACTGTTTTCCTCGGTCAAGGACTGGCTTTCCTCTCAGAGACGAGAGGAATTGGGATTGGAGATCGAAACTTTCAGCGCAGAACAACAGCTGGGTTGACTGCTGCTGAGACGGTCTTACAAATTGCTGCTGATAATGCTGAGCTGGTATATGAAACCGTTGAAGAAGCGAGAAAGGACTTCATCGAAAATGATCACGAGATCATTGTAAGGGACCACCCAAGATGGATGGAGACGACATGGCCATACCTCGATGCTGAAACTGGAAACATCACCGAGGTTACTGTCCTATTTGGCAACAACACTCCTCCCGCGAGTAACCTTACCCGCGCTCGTCCCGATGCTTACGTCTTCAGCAGAGCTTGGGCCAACGCAGCCCTTCGCCTACGAGCTGCTGGTGTTATCGTCGACGAGCTTGCTGTCGATTTTGAAGGCAAAGTGGAAGCATACAACATCACATCTGCGACACTGGCAGAGACTAAGTATGAAGGTATTGCATTGACTACAGTGAATAGGGGGTTGAGCACGAAGATGATGAAGTTTCCAGCTGGGGCTTATTGGGTTAGCACAAAACAGCAACATGCAGCCCAGGCCTTTGTCAGACTGGAACCTGAGAGTACGGACGGGTTTGTCACTTTCAATATTTTGCCTGTCAATGCAGGAGATGAGTATCAGGTTTATAGAATTCCGTCCAAGAGTCATTAGTGTAGGACAGTAGGATAATGATATGAACAGATGCACATATTAATAAATTCCGAGCATCTGACAGGTTTCCTTGGAAAAACTCCACATTAAACAATTTATCCTCAATTAAATTCCCGTCGCAGTTATGTCTTTCTGCGGACGCACAGTACAGAACAAAACCATCATGGCCCTTTGTCTATCAGCTTCCGGGCCAGATAGAGTAGCATCCTCCTTCGCTATCAGCGAGAATTACTCGAGCAAAGCGTCCCTCTGTTTTTCTCTTACATTTTATTCTTCAGGCCAAATAAAGGCCCGAAAGCCATCGTCAATAATAGACGACTCAAGGAAGTGGAGATCGAGCTCAGGCTGCGAAAGAAGATCCTGCAACAAAGGTGCAGGCAAGGGAAACATTGGCTCGTCCGACGATATGTCCACTGGTGGTCTCGTTTCCCCCTGATAAATTGGTATATTATCATTTGCAGATGAGCCGGGTTCAGGATAGTCACCATGCACAAGTCGAGTCTTTTCAAAAGACATACCAAGTTTTATTGCCTGCATGTGTTTGAAAAACTCCTTTGCAGCAAGGTTTCCACTTTGGTCGAGTTGTTCGAGTATATCAGCTGCTGACTCAAAGTCATCGCCATCGCGGTGCGAGTCAGAGCCCTGCAGGAGATTCGATATTGCTAGAATAACCGCGGCGGAAAATAAACATTGCGTGTATGTGAATTCAAAAGTAGGAAACGACCCATTTATCCAGGAGTCGGTAAGAATTCGACAGGAGCGCCGGGCGCATTGTATGCAAGCCTCTGACAGTGTCAAAGCAATTTCACTGATTGGAGAGCGTGATGTCGCCGTGTCTGGCTTTTGATTTTGACGCAGACGGAGAGTATAGAGTAACACAGGTCTTGACGCCAGTATCAGGCACTAAAAAGCCAGGGCGTAAGCATCAGCTGATTGGTGTCAAGACTTGAACTTACTTGATTGAAGTAGAGATAGAGAGTTATGATGGGCATGGCCGCATTCGGCGGGACTTGATCCATAGCCGTACGCAAAGGGTCAGGAAGCTCTTGCAACCAACCGCCAAGGTCCTGTAACGCTTGTCGCACGCGGCAAGAAAAAGAGGTAACACGTGTTCTGCGGCTATAGATTGACCCCGTAATCTGAGCGCCCAAGTTAGCTACACGAATACCTGCCGTTTGATACTCAGTATCTGCAAAGTCTTGGGCGGCACTATTGGTAGACAACGCCGATGCGGAAGGAAGAGCAACGCCGATGTCATCGTCTTGGATAGATACTGGCTTTCCAAGCATCCACGCCCAGCTGCGATCCAGTATATAGGCTGTCCACCAGACGCGGTTTCGATGTTCCTGCAGCTCGGGGTCAAGCTGATGCTGCGGGAAATTGAGATGGAGGCCCAGTATAACGCTGAGCCGTATAGCATAGCCTGCTATGCAGAATGCAGCATGAAGCCGGTTCAAGATAAGAGAATATATCGACTGTCGGCGCTTAGGTCTGTGGTCACAAACGCACGGCGAGTGACTTACAAGCATCAGGATAATTTCGACGCATTCGAGTCTAGGCTGTTCACTAAGAACTCGAAGCATTCGCGTGGCGCTTACAAAATATGCAATACCAGGGAATCTATCTTCAGAAGTGTAAGTCCTCATCGAGTACGCCTCGCCCAATGCGAAGAGAGCATAGAGCTTGCAAATAGAAAGCATATCACATGTCGCATGATTGTGAATTGCTTGCTCTAGTAGTTGAATGGTACAGCTCTTGCGCACCAGATAGAAACGTTGGCATACAGTGCTAAATGCCACCTTGAGCAGAAAGCGAGCTCTCGATGGACTAGGCCAGGGGCAGTCCGAGTGACCTAGCAAAATCAGTGTGTCGTCATTTATATATTGCGTGCGCGGAAAGTAATTCTGTGATGTTCCCAGTAGCCCTTGACGAAGGCGAGTTGTAAATGCCACGTCGGTGGCTTCTCCTATGAGGACGGGAATTTCTGGAGCCATAGCGATAAACCACGGAGGGTCGTCTAGAAGCGGATTTCGCACCGCTTCCCCGGGTTCCCAGGTGGCCTGGGTTGCTACGGCGGCATCGGTGGCCTGCGACCCACTGGGCCTAGGACTTGGAGCGGATGCAGTTGAAGATGAGTCCGTCAGGGCACTTGAACTGTTACTCGACTGGGCGCGGGATGAGCCTCCGACGGTATCGGCATGTGTGACCTTTGGGGCTTGAATAGCTTCCTGAAGGCGTTCGATCTCGTCAAGCAACTCATCGATGTACCTAGAAGATGTTGTTAAATACTGCCTTATATGTTTCAACTTAGACATGGCTCGTTACCTCTGTTCAACCTTGACATACCGGGTACGGCTGGGATAGGTGCACTCTGCACTACAATTGGCTTGTTGGCAGTTGGTGCAAGGTTTGCCACCAGAGCACCTAACCTTTCGCGCGTGGCATTTCCGGCACCTTTTGAAAATCTGAGCAAAAACTTGTACCACTCTACGAGGGGCAGATCAGATCAGATCAAACAGCTTACGTACGCTATGCGCGTGTTTCTTGGTCTTGGTAGAGATACTCTTGAAAGACTCATGACGCAATTGGAACGGATGAGATTGTCTCCAATTGCTTGTCACAGTATAAGGTGACGGGCCCAGAGTCTTGCCGGAGCTCCATGTACGTCAGGCTTATGCAAAGGGGAGGGGAATCACAAAGATACTCAGCTGAGCCATCAAGAGGAGATAGTGAAATTGCTCAGGCCAGGATAAAAGTGGCTGCTTCTCTAAATCCCCCTCCCAGAGGGGAGTGGGCTTATCGTTTCTTCTCCAACAGCCCCATTTTTCATAGTCCCTCCAACTTCCCATCCTTTTACCCTCTCCAATTTTAGTGCGGCTGGTCTCTCAGCAAACCCCGCTTATCGCGATCGGTTGCGTCTCAACTTACCGACGATTACTTGGCTTGACGCCAGAATGGTTGATATATAATGGCCCATGGGTGATTGATAAATCTATCTAAAACTTCCTCCACAGTCAGTTTCACATCTTGGTACTAAGCGTCTTTGGATAACAGAACTACAAGACTACTTAGATTTCTCTCTTCTCTCTTACTCAAATATTGTAACTCACTCATCTTTATCCTTTATCATGGTATCAAATGATAAGACCCTGCCCCAGACCGTCCAAGGATGGCTCGAACTTGACAAGCAGTATCGAATCAAGGGCCGCTATGATATTACTCAAGTACTTGTCAAGGGCGAGGGCGTCCGTGTCTGGGACGCCGATGGCAAGGAGTATATCGACTTCGAGTCTGGCCAGGTATGCGCTTCTACTGGCCACTGTCATCCGGCTTACACAAAGGCTATCTGCGACCAAGCAGCCCAGCTTGTGCAGACTGGGTCAGGCTATACCGACCCTCCCCGTATCCTTCTAGCTAAGAAGCTCGCTGAGATAATGCCCGGCAACCTAAGCCGCTCATACTTTGCCTGCACCGGCTCTGAAGCAACCGAGGCGGCTATCCGACTCGCCAAGATCTACACTGGCCGCACTGAGATTGTGACCTTGACTCGCGGTTACCATGGCATGACCCATGCAAGTCTCGCAGCTACCGGTCTTGGTGGAAAGTTCAAGAGTGTTCCCGGTAGCGGCTTGCCTGGCTTTATCCATATTCCCACGCCCTACGCGTACCGCACTCCCTTCAAGGATGATGACAACAACCTGGCCTCTTTGCGCCAGGGTATTGAGATGATTAACTGGACCACAACCGGGAAGCCCGCAGCCGTGTTTCTTGAAGTCGTTATGAGTGTCGCTGGTATGATCATACCCTCCAAGGAATATGTCCAGGGCTGGAGGAAGTGGTGTACAGAGAACGGCGCCTTGCTGATCATCGACGAGGCCCAATCTGGTGTCGGCCGAACGGGCAGGTGGTTTGCTATTGAGCATTTTGATGTAATTCCAGACATGATCTGTACATCCAAGAGCTTAGGTGGTGGTGTGCCTCTGTGCGGTGTCACCACAACGCCTGAGATCGCGGATCGTGTCGCCGAGCTGGGTTATCATCAGTCTTCTTCACATACAGATGACCCCTTCTTGGCTGCCGTTGGACTTGCCAACATCGAGATTTTGGAGAAGGATAACCTTGTGCAGAACGCTGATGTCATGGGGCGCTATCTTAAGGAGCGGTTCGAGGAGATGCAGGTGGAACACGAGATCTTGGGCGATGTCCGCGGCCTGGGCCTTATGATCGGCCTCGAGTTTGTCACCGACAAAGCATCTAAGACCCCTGCTCCTCTGCACGCCAGCGCCATTAGTAGTTATTGCCGCGATAACGGCCTGCTGCTGGGCCATCGGCCGACAGGCGCCGTAAGCGGTAATAACATTCGGATTCTGCCACCACTAATCTTGAGCCATGAAGATGCTGATAAGGCTCTTTCCGTCTTCGAGGCAGCTATAGTTCATGCAGAGAAGACCGTTAAATCAGAGGTTACTAATGGTACGGCTTGGATATAACCTTGGTGGCTATTCTTATAGATAATGACTAAGCTTTTATTTTAAATAATATATAAATACGTCTTATTGTTAAGTAGTTTAAGTTATATATAAGACCTGTTTTATTTTATTATATTAAAAATTATTAGTTTATCTTAATGTCTTATTTTAAGACCTAGAGCTTTACTAAACCTATTAGTAAATAAATATTTTAATTTTATAATATTTTAGATTATTTTAACTTATATTATTAACGCTATGAAGATGCTATAATACTTTATTCTAAGTATAAAAACAACTCCATTGTAAACTATATAAGAATAAAGCATTCTGCCTAAATACTATTCTCTCCTACAAGTCTCCCTTAGCTCTAAGCAGCCCAAAGCAGTAGTTAGCATGATTGACACCTAAGTTAAAATCATAAGAGTGTGTGGATCTGTTGCCTTGAGCCTCTTTTATATTGCATTAAAGGACTAAAATTACATGCAGAGGGAGATATAAGCACGCTATATCACCGCGTATGCATTAACTTATGGCAATTAAAGACAGCCTTAGCTCTAACTATACAGTGGCAACGTGCCTTTTGTTGTCGCAAAAGCCTTCTCGAGCATTGCCAACCCTTCCGTGATCTGGGTCTCGGATGTGGTGATAGGTGGTGCAATGCGGAATATACCACCAAAGCTTGGATGGCTGGAAAGGTTGGCCCAAACGCCGAGCTGGTAGGCTCGGTCTCCGATCCGCTTTGCCAGTTCTAGTGCTGGAGTCTTGCTTTCCCTGTCGGTTACAATCTCAACTCCCGCCATAAGACCCCTCCCACCGACGTCACCAATACAGCCATACCTTTCTTTCAGCTTTCGTAGGCCGTCATGGAGTAGTGATCCAGAGATTCTGGCCTTGTCGACCACGTTGTCCCTGGCAACTATTTCCAAGACCTTGTCCCCAACTGCAGCAGGGAGCGGGTCGTTGGCATGTGTAGTCACGAAGAAGTAGCCCTTCTCTGCACAGACACGATCGATCTCGCTACTCGTTACCACGGCGCTAAGTGGCAGGCCATTCCCCAGTGTCTTAGAAAGAGTAAGAATATCCGGAACAATACCGTGTTGCTCGAAGGCCATAAAGTTGCCGCATCGGCCAACACCAGTCTGTGCCTCGTCAATGATCAGAAGCATCCGTCTTTCTTCACAGTGCTTCTTAAGAGCTTTAAGATATCCAGGAGGCAAGACATGCATACCTCCTGAGCTCTGGATACACTCGACAATACAGGCAGCCAACGAACCGCAGGACTGCATATCAATCATCTTAAAGCCATAATTAAGCTCAGTTTCCCAGTCGTAGGATCCATCTGGGTTCCGGAATACTGAACGATAGCTATTAGGAGCAGGCAGCATATGCATCCCGGGCATTAATGGTCCGTGGCCTTGGCGGCCCCAGTGGTATTGCGATGCAATGGCCTGGCCTGTCATTCCGTGCCAGGAAGCGCCGAGGCCGACGATCTCAAATTTGCCGGTATACGTCTTGGCCATCTTGATTGCTGCCTCATTGCTTTCGCCACCTGTGGAGAGGAAGAAGGACTTATCAAGGCCAGAAGGGAGAGCGTTGCAAAGGCGTTCTCCGAGGGAGATGACAGGCGGCGAGATCATGCCAGAGAACAGATGGTCGAGATTCATGGCATGCTCTACGATCACTTTGACAATCTCAGAATGGCCGTGGCCCAAAAGACAGGACATTTGGCCAGATGTCCAGTCCAGGACCCTGTGACCGGATGCAGTATAGACATAGAGACCTCGGGCCCCAGTAATAATATCTTTCTCAAAGTTGGCGCCGTAGTTGGCAAGGTAAGCCTTGGCCTTCCCGGCGAGTTCATCCTGGTTCGCTCCCGGATAAAGGCTCGGAAGAACATCATTCTCGTCCAAGATGGCCGCAGAAGGAACTTTGGTTTGGTCGAGTGTGAAGGGTGTCATGATTACTCGATCAGAGAGCTGTTTTAGCTTCGAAAAGGCTGCCAGGACGGGTTCTTGAGATAAAAAGAGAATAAGAGAGACTGATCGTAGTTGCTTGGAGCTAAACAAAAGCTCTTGATTGTAGTGACGAGCAATGTAATTTATAATGAAGATTGAGTCACGATACCTTATCACAGTATGATAATTGATTGGCTTTGCGAATAACCTGTATTTGCCATCCAGCGGGGACAGCCTGGGATCTGCTCGTTACATTCGGCCGCCTGCTGTAGAAACCGAATTCAATTTCGGCAGCTCCATACACGGACCGAGAGGTGGGTGCAACGACTCCACACCACGATAGCCGCCGATTATACCGAGTCGGCTGCTACACTTTGCCACCGGAACAATTTGATTGGCAGTCGAGTTTCTACCCCAACGCAAGCGGCGCCGTTGATGTTGATAATGATGTGTGCTGGCTGGCCTGACTATCTGGGGCCCTTTGAGTCACGAGAGTGTGCAAAAGACCGAGACCGTTACTATTATTGGGGCTGGCGGTGGTCTTGGCAATCTTGGGGCATGTACTGGGCCCACCTCGGAAAAGATGCGCTCGCTATTGAGGCACCAGACACAGCTATGAAAGTCCTGAAAAGGATTAAGTCGCCTATCATGATAGTTACACAGATCAGATGGATGAGGATTTATAATTGTCTAAAATCCCTGACGCCCCGCGCAACGAAGGAAGCTAAATTAAAGACTCATACCACCAACATTCGCCTCCCGCTGTAGCATATCTGCGCAGAGATCGAGACTGGTGCCTATGGTACCCATAATATCCCATACATGAGCACCTTTGAAAGTGTAGCCCCAGATTCTCAATACCGAAATGGCCATGAGCTTTATTCTCCTTAAGGCATCCTGCTCTCGCTGTATTTCAGCACCCAGGTCGGTCTCGCAAATGATACTGGCCACAATTCCTAGAAGTCGCTTCTCATCCTTCCACAATGTCTCACCACGCTCTAGCACAAAGGCAATAGTCTCTAGCCACTTGGCGAGGAAAAGGCCGCATTCTAGATTACATAGGCTATGGACTATGCTCCACGTCAATGCTTGAGTTCTGGCAACATACTCAATACCAATACGGATCGGAATGCTGAGGGAGTGTGCGCTCTGCAGAACAGCTCGTCTCACATAACAAGTACGTTCCAAGAGCGGCATATTTCGAAATCCCTGAGCAATACTCGTAGGATCTTGTGACTCTAGTCGACGACAGGGTCCAAGATCCGCACTCAACCGGATATAGGCGATACGCAAGAGAGCCGTTGAGTTGAAGCTCAAAGGCCCGCCGGGAGCGGACGGCTCTATTGAAGAGTCCTTTGTCGCCTCCCAGTTCTCTTGCCACCTCCTCAAGGCCATATCGAGCTGCAAGAGGGTATCTGGTGGGAGGGTCAAAGGATCAGCCGAGGGCAGACCAAGCGGTGACTGTCTGCTGAAGTATATCTGCTGTACAATGCAGTGAATCAAAAGGTAGTTGCCAAATGAAGAAGGCCAAGTTTGTGAGGTGGTTCCAGTGGGAGAGAACATATTAACGTAGCTGGCCTGCAACGTAATTCCATGGTAGACGTCCTTACTGCAGGCTACCTCCCATGCTGCTTCATCGTGAGCTCTCCACCATGTCTCTGGACATGGTAGATTAAGGTGGCCAATCTCAGAGTGATGAAGCTTGGGAGGTATATGGAAGGCGATTGAATGGAGATTGAAGAAGCTTGTAGCAACTATATTAGTCCGTCGCCGTCCTTCCACCGACACCCACTCACGCCATGTCAATACGGTGGTGTCAGACTCCGAAAATAGACGACAGTCCTCGCGAACCATCATGGCAAGTTGACTTGCTATAGATAGCGCATCTTTCAGGAACGACTTGTGGTTCCATGTTCCCATAGCAACTAGGACGATCATTGCTTGCATTGTCTCTATATCTCGCTCCCGACTTTCCAAGCTGACTTGACGTGGATGTGTATTACCGGCCGAGTCATCACGGATTAAAGCTGGCAATGGGTCGTAGGAGTTGTTGTGGGCTAGCGAACCTGGCGTGTCGAAGGCGGGAGCATGCGTTTCAAAAGGATCACGATGACGAAGCTGATGCTCGAGTAAGCATCTTGCTGCCAGGTATAGCTGCTGTGCCACTTTAGGCTGGAAGCGATATCTTGCACCAGCAGCAGCGACGGCTAGCAGCAACTCGGGTGCTCTAGTGACGAGGGAGGCGGTAGGGAGATGCATGAACGGTAAGTGTTCGTGAAAGCCAGTAAAATATCCTTCTACGTATCGACAGAGCGCGTGTCTGGACGGGAAAATAAAGTCTGAGGGCAACACTTCTGCACGGTCCTGCATGATGCCGGTCATCAAGTGGTAGTCGTTTGTCGAGATGTGCCATGGCAAGCTCGCAGCTTGACATGGTAAAGAGGCATTCTGTAAAGGTGCCCGGGGCCGCGCTGTGAGCTCATCTCTGGTAGACGGATCTAGAACTTGGCGAGCTCCTTCGCCGGGCGGCAAGGATGGTAGGCGAGACCCATATCGCGACATGACTCCGGAGTCATCTTGTATAGTATGCTCTCCAATATCGTTGCATTCTTCGCTACTGGTATCATCACGACAGATAGCAGCACTGTTTCCACGGTCGCCACCCACATGATTTAATCTGTGTTGTGGATCAAACTCGGCGAATGCATTGTGCATCAGGGGACGGAAATTTATAGGATAGTTCGAGCCGAACAACGGTGGTACACCACATGATGCGGATGACTCGAAGTCGTCCCAAAGTAGATCCAGATCATCCCCAACTGCCATGTCCCACGCTGGCTCAACCGGGAGCGACAAGTTCGCTGTTGATCCTTGCAAAAGGGTCTGTGATTGGATATGGGCCGGCTTCAGTTGAGTGTGAATCATCGCCGAGTGACTATCCATAGTCCCCACGTCAACGATCACCGTTGTAGATGGGAATGCGTCGAAATGAACATTTGACGCAATGCTAGAGTACGGCACAACTGAATCCCGACCATTAGGTAACTGGGGGATAGTATCGCCGGAACAGCTCTGGTTCTGATGAGGCAAGAGCTGTGCTGGCGTTTGACTAGCTGTTCTCTGTCGGGCTGGCCTGGACTGTTGTTCGGATCTGGTCGGGTATATAGAACTTTCACTGCCCACAAAACCTAGAGGACTGATTTGTGGAAATGCCGTCTGCGATGATCCGACTGTCGTCAATCCATCGCGTTCAGGCTCCCGAGGGTGTCAATGCGATGAGCCACCAGTGAGATCAGCATGAGCAAGACGGAGATGGCGAGATAAAAGATCACTACAAGGAGCAGGCATGATAAGACCAGTACCGATTCAAGCCGAGAATCTACTAACCTTCTGGTGAAAGAACGGCCACAATGACATGGGAAGGGCTTTTCGTGAGTATCTACCAAGGACAGAGCAAGGTCAGCAAGACCAGATTGTTACGGATTGGTCTCTCCGGGTCCACAGGAGGCGGTCACCGAAAGACCAGTGAGTGAGGCCAAGGAAATGAAATCCGGGGCCCAAATAATGACTAACGTGTTCTCTCATGGCGGCGTAGGTGCTCGTTGCGTTGGAATACCTTGTGGCAGAAACTGCATGGTGGAACAGGAACTTTGGGGCGCATTGAGAGAGAAGCTGGAGAAGGAATGGGGAATGAGGTTCGGGGCGAAAAGAGTTGTCGAAGAATATGGGAGTTTGGGGTAGAAACTACGGGGGCGTATTTTCTCTCAAATTTGTTTAACATTCATGATAAGTAAGCATCTTGGACAAGTCAGCGGGTCATGAAAGCTTTATTAATACTAAAATCTTCAAGCGTTTAAAAAGGTGATCTATCATTAAGTTCTGTCCGCTGAATCTTTTAAAACCATCCACTTCCAGCACCCTCATCATCTGAGTCCAACTTTACAGGAACAACTACGATAAACGTTCTACTCATTGAAACGTCTGGCAGACTAACTTAGGCCGTGTCTGACCGATATGATAGAGCGCGCGGAGTTCCAACTCCGTTCATCGTTACATGCATAACTATCATTTAGCGCCACTCAACTAAAGATTAGCCTTAGGCTCTGTTAATATGTGCTATTTGCAATCCCCAACGAACAACCGACTTGGCATTTTCTTACTAACGCAAGCCGGCTCAAACCGAGTTGGAGCCAGTCGAGGTGGACAATTGCCCGTACCCACATGTATAGTTTGACGAAACGGGAAGTCAAAAAGAGAGTCGAGATGCTATCACCCCCACACTTTGATCGAAGGATTTAAGCCCTCATCTTGACTTGTCTTTTTGTCGCGTAGTTCTACACTCTTATATGTCTTGTATACAAAACAGTTTTTCCATCGGATACATCCAAGATGGGTTCTGCCAGTAACACCACTACCGCCAGCGTGATTGAACTGGCGCCGATATCCCAGGACCAAGTTTTCCACGAAAATGATCGCTCTATGGCTGGTGACATGGATCCGTCCGAACCAACGACACAGTCACAGTCGTTAAAACCTGCCGACGGGGGCTTAGCTGCTTGGACTGTGCTTGTCACAGGTTTCATCTTCGAAGCTATGTTTTGGGGTCAGTCTATACTCAATTTCAGCGCTTCCCTACTTCTAACTCTCAGTAATAGGCTTTCCTATGGCTTTTGGTGTCTTTCAGAACTACTACTCACAGCAACCAGAGTTCAAAAATGACAAGTCAAAAATTGCTGCGATTGGTACTCTTGCCCCGAGTCTCTTCTACCTCGGAGCGCCGCTCTCTGCCTTGGCAACAAAACGATATCCCAAGTTCCGGAGACAGCAGATATGGCTTGGCTGGCCGCTGTGTATCCTAGGCCTCTTGACAGCGTCATTTGCGAGATCGGCCAGGGAGCTCATTGCAACCCAAGGATTTTTGTACGGATTTGGCTTCGTCACATTTACGTACCCTATTGTAGCCATGCTTAACGATTGGTGGGTGGCTCGGAAGGGTATGGCGTTTGGATTAATCTCTGCATCATCTGGAGCAACTGGCGCTGCCATGCCTTTTGTCATCGAGTCCCTGCTGAAAGAGTATGGCTATAAGATCACGCTTAGGGCTTGTGCTATAGCTATGATTATTCTGACTGGGCCGCTGCTTCCCCTGTTGAAGGATCGTCTGCCGCCCTCTGAGAACGCGGGTGTAACAAGAACCGACTGGAGCTTTCTAAAGAAGCCACTTTTCTGGGTATACAGCTGCTCCGTTCTTATTCAAGGCGTCGGATTCTTCTTTCCTACAATCTTCTTGCCTTCATACGCCCATACGATCGGTTTATCATCTTTTGACGGCGCGGTCCTCCTCGCCATCATGGCCATTGCTCAGCTGGTAGGGCAAGGTGTATTTGGCTACCTCTCAGACAGGCATTTTCCCGTTAGCTTTCTATCGTCAATAGCCTGTTTTTCGGCGGGAATAGCAGCGCTGACTCTGTGGGGATTCGCCAAGTCGAAAACACTGTTGATCCTCTTCGCCATTGTCCACGGCTTCTGTGGGTTTGGTTTTGGGACATTGCGTGTTGCGATGGGTCGGGCTGTAAGTAACGACTCATCTACCGTTTTGGCGACATATGCCATTTTTGTCTTCTTGCAAGGCGTGGGAAACATCTTAGTGGGACCCATCAGCACGGCGCTAATGACCTCAAATGTCGTGCGGGGAGACTATGCAGCTAGGCAGTATGCTGGTGTTGTCCTTCTCACAGGACTATCGTCCATCATTGCGGGCTTGACTATTGTTTTATGGCATTGCAATGAACTGTTCAGACCAGCTTTAAAAGCTGCTCTATCAGGGTGAAATGTGTTTTTAATAACATATACCGCTACTCCGTAAATAACAACTTAAAATATAAGTGAATTTTTAACCTACCTACCTGAGCCTTGGCACTATGTGGGTGACTGCTGCCTATAAGGTTATCCTTTAGGCTGCGAATACAGATTATGAATCAGAACATAACAGTGCTACAGCACTGAGTTCGAGACGGCAAAATGGTGGGGTATGTAAGAACTAACCGACGGATATTTAATCTCAAGCTAACCCTGGCATGGGTATCCACTGCCAGATACCAATGATATTTTACCGAGGTGCAGATCTTGTCTTTAACAGGCCAGCGTGGTGATAAAAGTCCCTCTGAGGTGTGTTGACGCATTGAAAAATATTAAATGTAAAAATACAAGTCTTTTTTCTACTCAAAATTGACTGATATATATTATAAATCTAGTCAAATCGTCATTGCTATAGACGTCTATCTCATTCTTGATCGTTTCGACTATACCAAATCTCATACATCCCAAGCCATCCATTCCGTTAATCTTTTAACCACATACATATATCAAACACTACAACAATGTCACTGACCTCTTCGCCCCCAGTCTTAGTAATGGGCGGAGCAGGCTTCAGCTATCAACTGAATCCTAAGCCTGAATCTCTTCCTATCGTCGACATCCTCTTACGCGCATTCGAACTTGGCGTGCGCACAATTGACACATCACCATACTACGAGCCCTCAGAGCAACTCATGGGCGCTGCATTGTCAGATCCCAGAATTCAGTCCAGATATCAACGTAGAGACTACGAACTTATGACAAAGGTTGGCCGCATCAAGGAAAATGAGTTCAACTACTCCCCGGACTGGATCCGGAAATCTGTTGCTAGGTCGTTGGAGCGGTTTGGAACTACGTATTTGGACGTGGTCTTCTGCCATGATGTTGAGTACATATCCATAGACGAGGCTGTTACAGCTGTCGGTGTACTGTTGGAACTCCAACGAGCTGGAGTTATACTGCGGGTCGGAATCTCAGGCTATGATATCGATGTCCTGGCCGAAGTTGCTAGCCTTGCGCGTAAGAAGTATGGACACCCTGTCGACGTTGTCCAAACCTGGGCACAGCTCACCCTTCAAAACACGCAAGCCGAGACTCGTGGTTTTGATCGGTTCCGCACCGCTGGTGTATATTCAGTATTCTGCTCAAGCCCGCTGGCTGTTGGATTATTGAGAACAGGCGGGATCCCCGTTGGACTGACGGGCGATTGGCATCCAGCACCGCAAGGTCTTAGAGCTGCCTCAGCTGAAGCCGCGGAGTGGATGGACAAGCATGGAGACGGAGAAACTCTGTGCTCGCTGGCGATGCAATATGCCATTATGAAAGCGAAGCAGAACTGCACCCCCTCTTTCTCGGTCTCAACCATATCCGGAATCAGCACTCTTTCAGACCTGGAGCAGAATGTTGTTGCAGTCAAGAGAGTACTCAAGACTGACGGAAACTCTGAGAGCTTGCTGGACTGGACCGAGCTAGAATCTCAAGCAGTGGAGAGCAGATTGTCGCTCGCTGAGCGAGTTCGTCTTATCATTGGGGAGTGGTTAGACTACGACTTTTCTGGGAAGAAGCCCAAGACAGCGACGAGTGACTCCAATGGAGAGAACACTAACGATTCTGAGGCAGTAAATATCACAACACAAAAGACTAGGGAGTTAAAGCAATTCGCGGCGATCGGAGTGGTAGCGTAAGGGAGATTTACAGACATGAGTTTATATTAGAAAGCGTCCGAAGAGGAAACAGACAATCTTTTCCTGGTGCTTATTTTATCCTCTCCCCTATTCGATCTTTTATATTCATTTCCTTTGGCCCCTTGGTTATTAGAATAGTTATCAATATACGAATCCCATTCCCTGTCGCTTTACTAGGGCTTGTGAGACTATGGCATTTGCTCGGCACGATGGCAGTTTGCTTAAGTCTAAGTGAGTTGTTTAAGCCATCTTCGTCAAGATCTGTATATTCGCCAGCAGAAATATCAGATATGATGTCATCGAGCAATGGTGACCATCTTACTGTTCAGGAACACATGCGTTGCTAGTCGGAAGGGACGTGATAGAGTTCACACGTCGCCTATCTCCAGCTCCCAGCTCCAAATGTCCACACAATGACGACAAACCTCAAGGTGGATTTTTGAGACTTTTCCCTTACTTGGCCCCATGCAAGATTGCCTCTGCTTATCTTGATTGCCGGTATGGTTTAACTGATGAGGATATGCCAAGAGTCAAGACTAAGTCAGTGGGGGTTTGACAGTCTGTAGCGTAGCAGAAACCGTGAGAGGTACTAAGTTCAAATTGAAAGTCACAGTTGTGTTGAATCTATAGTACAACTTTAATACATCGTAACTTCTATAACGCCCTGACTCTCGGTTGGTTAATGACCGCCTTTGCCTCCGCGCTTGTCCACCAACTCGACTCATCACCTGGATATGCAAATCTCGCCAGACTTTCTGGCTTCATCTCCACACTATATCCCGGCTCCAAGGGAGTGACATAATGTCCGTCAACCACCTGCGAAGGATGGTGAAAATGCTCATGCAAATGATCCACATATTCCAAAACTCTCTTACGGCCACTGATGACAACGTAATCAATAGTGCTCAAATGCTGAGTATACTCTGGTAGTCCTACACCGCCTGAATGAGGTACAATGGGGACGTTGAATTTGGCAGCGAGGAGTAGAATTGCCAGAACCTCGTTTACGCCGCCGACACGGCATGCATCGGGCTGGATGATGTCCACGGCGCCTGCTTGGAGGAGCTGTTTGAACATGACGCGGTTCTGGCACATTTCTCCTGTTGCCACCGCGATGGCACCGTGGCTTGTGTTGGATAGACCTTGGCGGATAGCGGCGTGTCCAAGAATGTCGTCTGGAGATGTTGGTTCCTCAATGAACCATGGTTTGAACTCTGCGAGAGCGTCCATATGCGTGATGGCTTCAGTAACAGACCAGACCTATAGTGTAGACTTAGTTGACTTATCTCTGAACGAGAGTTTGGCCGTACCTGGTTTGCATCGACCATGAGCACGTTGCCTTTATCGTAGCCCAAAACGTCACGGGCAATCTTTAATCTCTGCCGATCTTCCTCAAGATCTGTACCAACCTTGAGCTTGAAGTACTTAAAGCCCTGTTGTACACTCTCCTCAAGAAGCTTCTTCATCTTCTCTTCACCATATCCCAACCAGCCAGCACTGGTAGTGTACGCAGGAACGGCATGGTTGTTCAGAGCTTCCCGGATCCTATCCGCTTTGCCCTTTGTGCTGCTCTCAGAATTTCCAATGCATCATTAGGACTCAGCACATCAGAAATGTAGCGAAAGTCAATACATTGGACGACCTCTTCTGGCGTCATGTCCGCAACGACACGCCATACAGGCTTTCCCAGCGTCTTTGCCCATAGATCCCAGATTGCATTCACGAGGGCGCCGAGAGCTAAATGTATAACACCCTTTTCAGGACCTACCCAGCGGAGCTGCGAATCTGATGTCAGGTAGCGCCATGTTTTACCCCAATTCTTTGTGAGCTCAGAAAGATTCTTGCCCTGAATCAAAGGTGCAAGGAGATCTATTGCGCCACACACGAGTTCGTTGCCGCGACCAATTGTGAAAGTCTGCGAATACCGCGTGAGATTCTGTTGAGTCCAGGTTTGGGGTACAATACATACCATGCCATGGCCTATGAGGTTGGGGTCGTTAGTGGTAAGGACGCAAAAAGCGGCCGAGTAGTCTGGTGAAAGGTTCATGCCATCTGAGCCAGCCTTGTCCAAGGATGTCTGACACCCTAGTTAGCGCTTGGTATGCCCCCAATCTCTTCAAGTACCTACAGGAAACCGCACATCATGTGAGGTAATAGTCTTAATGATAACCATGATCTCTTGTAGGTTAACAGATAAAATTATTTAAATTCGAGTAATCTGGATAGCTGCGACATGCCTTTAAGACCCCAGAAATAGGCAGCTTTATATGAAATAAAAGTCCCATATGCCAAGGCCACTGTGCTTTTGTCCCATTCCAGATCCAGTCTAAGAATCGCCAGCAAAATACAATCACAGTATCCCCAAACTAGCAATAAAAATTATTGCTTCATCATTTCCCAAAACGGATAAGTGACTCTTGCATAGGAGGAGATCTCAGGTCAAGCCTGACACCAAGCCAGCACTTTTTTGCCGACGGTTTAAATCTTCAATTGGGAACATTGTAGGGTAGCATAGGACTTCCCCAGAACAGTCTAGTCTATCCCCCCTCACCCAGACAATTTAATCATAGGCCCAGTCCACTACCGCCGGATAAATTATTCCACGCCCCGGCGGAAAATTACCAAATATCCAGATTTCGCACGGATATTTTTGTTATCTCTTAATTATCCTGATAATAGCGGGCTTCCCCACGATTTCCTATCAGTGGATAAACATGGATCCTCATCAAAATGAACCGCGTCAGCATGCCAAGAGGGATCCACCAAATGGGCGGAAGAGAACAAGACTTGCTTGCGATAGATGCAGCACTTTGAGAGTTCGTTGTGATGGTCAGCAGCCATGGTAAGTGTCAGACGAGCAGATCGCCAATCACAAGCAAGGAACGCAAGAGCTCACGCTGAATACACTCTAGTCGTCGTTGTCAAGGTAAGCAAGCATTCATTACTCGCTGGAAACAATGTTTTGCTGATCAATATATGCTTTAGAATACCAATCAACATGTCATTATACACGAAGTATCGGTAGGCGTGGCCGTAAGCCTAAGTCAGCAAACCGAGCACAGCAGCAGCAGGCACAGCAGGACCGAGAGCCTGACTCATCAGAAGCTGATTGTGATCTTGAGCAAAGCACACTAAATTCACAGCCCGAGCAGAGCGGAACATATGACGTACGGGAAAGCCCCGAGCTCCCCACAAATCCCCAGGACACGGTATCATCGCACTACTCGTCCAGCCACTCATCCCATCATGATGCTGTATCACTGGACCTGCAAGCCGATTCCATCACGGCACCAAGTTTCGACCAGCTGTACAATGTAGCTGACATCCAGACTTCCTATCCTCTCCCTGATTTCGACCTCGCAGTCCATCATGGTGCCGACTCTCTCCACGAATCTCCTACACGCGAGCGAGCTTCGACCATTACCCAAGACTTGCCATCTCGTGCATGCCGTTACAAGTGTCTCGAGCCAATAATCCCTTTGCTACACGGCATTATCGACGCTAGGCTTGTCTGTGAACTATTCGAGCTTTACTTCGTCGAGCCAGGGGGTCTTTGTTCAAATGTTCTTCCCCATATGTTCTAGCTCATGTGATGCGCAAAGAATCGTTGCTTCGAGCAGACAACCCACGGACATGCACGCCAGCACTATTAGTTACCATGCTCTGGGTCAGCGCACAGACAGCCGAGAGTTCCTTATTTCTGCTGCCAGGCCAGAAAGCGATTGTTTGCGAAGAGCTCAGAAAGCTGATGATGGGTCTAATTCAAGGAAGGGACCGTGATGTTTGGAACAGAACTACCAGTCAGTACCCCTTTATCCTTCTCGTACACTCTGCCAACTCAAGCTGTTAGGCGGGCCCCTTGTGAGAGATCTTGAGTATGCTGCCACTGCCGGAGACCAAAACCGGCAAGAGTACCACGTTGGTTCAACCTCTACCGTCTCCCCACCAGTACCTCTGGTTGATGATGTCCTCATGTTCATCCTCGTCACCATTGTCTCTTCGGGCGGCGACTTTAAGACCGATTGCCTTCGATGGTGGAACAAGGCACTGCGGCTGTCTCACAATATGGGATTGAATAGAGAAGACTCGCTTGAGAACAACTTTACCCAGTCAGAAACATCTCTTTGCACGAGCCAAACAACCTCGTGTGGTTGTAGATCCTGTGAAGCTTCCCGCACAGGGTTGACCATGTCAGAAATCCGGGAAGAGCGTCGGAGAGCGTTTTGGTTAATCTTTTGCCTCGATCGTCACCTGGCCCTATCATTCAACGCACCACTCCGAATCCTCGATGATGAGTGCCAACTATATGCACCGCTGTCGGATGAAGCTTGGGCTGCCTTGTCAACAGGACGAGACTCTCAAGCCACAGCATTGGATAGAAGCTCACACTCTACAACGTTCGGAGCTCCAACTCGTATATCGGGCATTGGCTTCTTTGAGTATTTTCTCCCACTCATGACGATCCTTGGGGATGTTATTCAATTGCACAGACAAAAGTCCCATCCGAGATTTGGCAATATTCGAAGGCCTCAAGTGAATGGACATGAGGAAGAAGATGACCCAGCCACTGCAATGATCGAACAGGTCATGGCACAGTGCGCACAGAGCATAACTGACCTGGCTGGCTTGTACCAGGTCGATGCACTTGATGCTTCAGCAATACCAGCCAGTCAAGTTCGCACGCCGCAATGTGCGATATCACCGCAACAGAGCCACGGGGACCCTCCCAGACCGTCAAATCACACAAGCCACGCCTCATCACATCGTCAACACGCGCAAGCTCAGCTTGTTACTGCATACAGCACATTCATACTACATGTTCTCCACGTGCTTCTCCACGGCAAGTGGGATGCCGTCTCGATGCTGGATAATAAAGATGGCTGGATACCATCTGTAGGCTTCATGAAATGTGCATCTCATGCAATAGCTGCGTCTGACGCCATGTCGCGAATTTTGACATGTGATCCTGAACTTTCGTTCATGCCATATCTCTTTGGCATTTATCTTTTGCATGGAAGCTTCATCTTGTTGCTTTTTGCAGATCGAATGCCTCAGCTTGGCTTGAACGAATCTGTCGAGAAGGCTTGTGAAATTATTATACGAGCTCATGAGGTCTGCGTTGTGACTTTGAGCACCGAGTTCCAGGTATGTTTCCCATGATGCAGTGTATCCAAGGGCCAGATCCAAGGCTAACTTCTATGCGTAGAAGCGGTTCCGAAAAGTGCTTAGATCGACTCTATACAGTGTGAGGAGTCCAGCGACATCTAACTTGGAAGAGAGTAAGGCTCGCCGCCGAGCCTTGTCTTTGTACCGATGGAACGAAGGGGCAACTGGGCTGGCACTATAGTTCTTACTTGTCGCTTAATGCAACTGATTAAGAAGTCCACCAGTAGACACTGGACCTTCTTCCATAGGTAATGAGACGTAAATCCGTTACTTGATATGCGCTACAGGGTTTGTTATTGGCGTTGTAACAAATTCTCTGGCTACTCAACGTTTAAGGTCATAGGTGCTTTAAGTTTTAAGCTAAATGGGCTATTGGCAATTGGGACATTGGTGTTCTTTACCTTTGCACCCGAGTGGCTAAAGCCTCTTTTAACCTCCCACAGCCTTATCAGAGCAATTGGGACAAGTAATTAATGGATGGTATCACCACACAGAACTTGGTGTTAAAAGTGTGAGGATTCACGAGTGGAATGCCAAGCGCGGACGTAGAGGGCCAGCACAACAAGACAAGTCACCAGAGTGGGGCATGAATAGACAATCTTAAGGTTACAGCCACTTAAATTTATTGCTAGGCCCTAAAGGCAACTTCCAAACGGCCTGAGAATTCGAGGAGACAATATCAGGAGAACGTAGAATAGAACAGGTTCACTTTACCAGAGACGTCAACTCTGCGGAAATAGGTATGGAAATCCATCATGCCTTGACCTCCCCAACCACTGTCTCATGGCGTTGCTCGTCCTGGCTACCCTTCTCTCCCCATTCGGCGATGCTGGATGGTTCGGTTACAGTGTTCTCAAAGGCATCAATGCCCTTCTTGTAACTAGGCAGAACATTGACGCAGAATGGGAAACTCCAAGCAGCCACAAAGAATGCCAGAGGAACAACCATGGCCATTCCGGTACCGTGTCTGTCAGCTGCCACGCCAGTAAGAGGGGGAACACAAGCACCACCAATGACACCTCCAATGATAAATCCGCTACCGCGCTTTGTATGTCGGCCAAGTCCTCTCATGCCAAGAGCCACGATCGTCGGGAAACAGATGGACTCAAAGAATAGCACCACGTAGAGCATTGCGATTCCTGTATTGCCTTTCTCTGTGATTGCAGGGCAGAGGAATACCACACACATGCTCAAGAAGGCGAGAAAGACGTGGCGAGGCTTGAAGTATTTCATGAGGAAGACGCCGAAGAAACGACCGACAGCAAATGTAGCCTGTGCACCTGCAAAGAGTTTGGAGCCGGTGGAATCGCTGGTGTTCTTTCTCGTGTCGGTGGCATAGTTGATGAACATGCTTGCAATGCCCACCTGAGCTCCACAGTAGCAGAACTGAGCAAAGGAAGCGTGGAAGAGTCGGTATTGCTTGCGAAGTGGCTTATCGTGAGTTTCGGAGTTAGAGGATTCGGCTTGCTGAGCCATATCTGTATTCGAGAAGCACTTGTAAGAATTGAGGACTTCCAAGTTTACCAGGGGAATTGAAACGTACCAGCATCGGTGATCTCGGGAATGTTCGTGAAGAAGAACAAGGTGGCGAGCAGCAAGACGAATACAGCGATGGAAAGATACACCCACTGCACATTCGCCAATGCCTTTTCATCGTCAAAGTTGAAAAAGACGTAAGAACCCAGAACAGGTGCAACTACCGAGCCAATACCGTTGAAGGCTTGTGACAGGTTGATTCGCATTTCGGCATATTTGGGAGGACCGCAGACTACTTCGGGTTAGATATCAAGGCAACGGGAGAGTCACTGCAAAGACTGACCAGTGATGTAAGGGTTAGCAGCTGTCTCAAGAGAACCGAGGCCATTACCGATGATGAAAATGGCTGCACAGAAACCTCCAAAGGACTTTGCTTTGATGCAGGGAATCGCGATCAGGGCGCCGACAGCATAGAGACTGAGCCCCCAGATGAAAACAGCCTTATAAGAGTAGTGACGAAGGATCCATGCGGCATGACCAAGAGAAGCAAGCGGGTAGGCACTGTCGGAGCATAACGGTTAGATACATCATGGCATAGGTTTTTGAATGAGACGAACCCAAAGTAGGCAGCTTGAAGTCCAGCAGATCTTGCCCTATCGATATGCAAAGTCACCTGGAAATGCTTGTTCAGAGTGTCCAAGAGACCATAGCTAAAGCCCCAAAGGAAGAACAAGACTGTGACAAGTGCAATAGGCCAGATGGACTCGCGCAAGGTAAGGTCTGCGGCTTTGGTCACTCGATCGTCTGAGACTTTGAGCGACCTCTTCTTGAAAAAAGCTCGAACGCCCATTTTGACGATTTGGATTGTGATCGAAGTTGAGGGTTTCCTGGGAAGGCAGTGAGATACAGAGCCAGATAGCTGACTTTGCTTGCTGGCGGAGAGGAGCTGCAGTATGGAGGAGCTTGAATTATTTATATCCGCTATACATGTAGATCTTGAGCTAAGCTACCCCATGGGGAATAGAGGAGCTTGGACGAGGAGCTGTGGTCTGGGGTAAGAATCCCGAGACTGATAGTTAACCCGTCCAATTGGATTATTTCCTTTATGGTTCTTAGCGGGGAGCAACAACCTACCCGACGGATAATTACACCTCGTGCTACCCCTCCCCGCTCATAAGGACGATCGCGCACTAGCTTTGCAGCCCTGTCACTTGACGACTGCGTATTGGGGAATCACCTTCTTCTGTTTCGCCAGGAATGTCGTATAGCATGTGTTGAACAGCGGAAGTTGGGGGAGTTGGGGGCAGCTATGTTAGCTATCCCTCTATCTCTATTACAAGATAATCATTGTGTCATATCCAGCAGTCAGTAAGTCAAATGCTGCGGAGATAGCCACACGCAACTGTCCTATAAACTCTCGAGTGGAATGGGGGCCATATGCAAAAAACCTTTAAGTTACTTACAGGCATTGCCTCTTCCATAACATGGCACATCCAGCTCCCCCTTTTCTTCGCTATTGTCCGGATATAAATTCCTTCTTTCTTTAGACTGCCTTTTCTTTCCAAATAATCCACGACAACTAGACACCCTGTCATAATGTCTGACAAGCCTAGTCGACGCTTTGCGCAAATTATCAAGCTCAAACCCCAACACGTTGAAGAATACAAACAAGTCCACGCAAGAGTATGGCCTGAGGTGCTCGCCCAGAACGAGAAGTGTAATATCCAAGACTGTACGATACAGCCTCCTCCATCCTGTCCTCAAACCAAATTAGGCAACAGTAAAGCTAACAGTTTAAATCTATTGCTGGCTAGCAGATAGCATCTTTTATGATGACGAGAGCCATTATCTCTTTGCCTCATTTAAATATGTCGGCACTGACTTTGCAAGCGATATGAAAAGAATGGCCGAAAACCCATGTGTGAAGGAGTGGTGGAAGATTACTGATGCCTTTCAGGAGAGCCTTGTTCCTGGCGCTGTAAGCTCTGAGTCTATTGAGCCCTCCTGGTGGAAACCCATCGAGGAAGTATTTCATCAACCTTAGAAAAAAAGCCCCCTTGACCTAGATATAGTAGAAGTGTGAGAAGGAATTGATATACATTGAGGATAATATTCAAAGAATCTGAATCTAGCTTCAGACAATAGAGTTGGCATTACTAGATTATAAGCTGTATGCCTGCCTGGCAGTTCCAGAGAAAATCATACCCTGCTCTCCTGGGGTCAACCCTGACTCTTGACATAGCTGGACAGTCGCATCACGCCACCGTGACCACGCATTCGACATATTGATAGTACAGACTGGCCAATCGCTACCAAACATAATCCGACTCGGCCCAAATGAATCCAGTATCACTCTGAACCATTTCTCCAGCGCCTTGCAGATGCCGTTTGAGGAGAGATCATTGACCGAGTTGCCCATTTCTGAAAAGCCGCCAGAGAACTTGATATAAGTGTGCTCCTCTTGTCCAAGCTCGTACATTGCAGCACGCCAGGTCATGAAAGCGACATCTGAGGCAGAATTCGAAGCGCTCATATCAGGCTTGCAGATATGGTCTAGTACCAAGACCACCTTCTCCTTCTCAGGGACCTTTTCTCGCGTCAATTTTGCAAACGCGACAAGCTCTTTAATCTGCTGTTCGCCTCGCCGGTGCAAATCAATACAGACGTCGAATGTGAAGCCACGACGGCCAAGAATTTTCGTGTTTTCAATGAAGGTATCTTGGAGCATAGTTCCGTGGGGCTCATCTTGCAGTAGATATCGGAAACCCTTTACCTTTGACCAGGCCAATCCGGCGGCTTCTTCTACTGTGAGGAGGTATAGTCTCATAGCATCGGCGGTGCTGGGAATGGGTGCCCAAAGCACCGCTCCTAGGCATAGTTCTCGATCCTCAACACTGTGTCCCTCACTAGGGCGCGGTTGTCCTAGGGCGATACGCTTGATCCAGGCTAGTTCATTGAGAGGATCTCTCCACCCTGAGCCATCGAGCTCCCCGGATTTCAGATCATTCTTCCGGTCCGTTTCAACGAATATAAAACCCGCCAAAGAGGCCTCCGGCGTAGTTGCCTCGCGGTATTGGTCGACGGAGTGTTGACCAGCGAGAGGGTGATCGTTTGCATACCAAGAAAGAGAATTGGTTTCAGAAGCTGGGAATAAATGGATGTGAGAATCGATGACTGGAATCATTATGGTAGGTAGAGAGCGTCGGGATATGGCCGCAATTACACGATGGGGAAATAATAATAGCAAATAGGAGAGAACTTCTAGTATCCCGCGTGCTATGTCAAACACGAGGCTTCATTGACCATCCACAAGCCGCAGAACCCGGGCCATATATGTTGCTTAGCAGTGTGCTAGCGGGACGGTAAGAATGGCTAGCGTTGACTCGTAACAGCGACCCGCCCGCCCAGCCATTGACAGCCGCCCGGCTCAATTTTCCGTTGCATATTTGCTGCCACAGAAATATCCGCGTGCCTGATCCTACTGGCTGGTTGCTAGTTAAGAAAAGCAAGGCCAAAAAGAAAGCTACGAAGTCTGCTTGACGAAGTAAGTGATCTCACTGTCGCGTATTATGCAACGCGAGCTTTACGGAGTGGGGTCAAGTTGATAAACAAGATACGTGTTGAATTTAGACTAATGCTAAGTTTGTAGATTGCAGAACACAAATGTTGAATGCTGCTTCTTTGTCTAAGAGAATATACCCACGACACTTATTTCCCAGTACTATATAGAACCTTGATTGTCCAGATGTACTTATCCCCTTGGACAACATTGTCGGGCAACTCCACCGAGAACGATCCATCGTTTCTGGAAACCTTAAGCGGCGTGCCATGAGCGCTACCACCCACAGCAGTCACCTCATCACCCTCGACCCAAGACACAGGCTCGTTGATGTCCAGTGGGGAAGATGGCTGACCAACATGGTAGATATAAAATGTACCTGGTTTCGTCGCAAACCGAAGGGACCCAGACGTTTGAGCAGTTGGCCAGTACCTGGTGCTGAAGATTCCCCCACCGTGATCCTTGATCCATTGTCCAGCGTCTAGAAGATTGAGCTGTTGCTGCTTAGGAATGGTTCTGTCAAGCTTGGGGCCCATATTCAGCAGAGGGTTGCCGTTGTTGACAACATTATCTACCAAAGTTTTGACGATTTTCTCACCTGAGAGGTATTCCTCGTCCGTTGTCATGAAGTTGTACCCAAATGAGAAAGGATCGAGGCCACGGTTGCTCTCGAATTTGCTGGCCTTGAAGGAGATACCGGCATACCTCGAAAGACGTCAGCGTGATTGATGACACTAAATGGACCGGTGATCAACTTACTCTGGGGTACTGTAGTCTCCTGAAGGGCCGCATCGGTCGTTGAACGTGACTTGCTTACCATTATCACGAGCCCAGTTTAGCCAAGACGCAAGAACATCTACAGCCTTGTTGGGACCTCCGATGTCGCACCACAGGATCTCGGTCGTATATTCGTAAAAGAGGGCCTCAATCTGTGGATTCTGAATGTCGTTGACAAAGTCACCGACTTCCACGTAGCCAGTTTATTCAATGCTCTTGTCGGTGTAAGGATTGGTTGGGGGCCGCCTATAGTAATTGCCTTTGTAATACTGGTCCCAGCCGTACTTAACATAAGCTGGATTGAACCATTCCGGCATGCTGAAGTAAGTGCCTAACGCTATTAGTAACAAGGTCTTGCTAACAGGAGCCTAGGGTTAGGATAGGGTTAGTATTAACTATCTAAGCTATCTTTGCTAAGGTGTTTTTCTCTAACTAAGATTTAGTAAGGAAGAGTAGAGATTTTTCTTAAGAAATAAAAAAAAGTAAGGAAAGTAAGAAAAAGAGATATAGTTAATAAGGTAAAAGGAGAGGTAATAGTAAGGGTTAGTAAGAGAAAGTATAGCTAAGAAGGTAGTAAAAAGAAGGAATATAGCTAGAGAAGCTAGTAAAGAAAGATATAGCTAAAAAGCTAAGGAAAGATATAGCTAGAAAAGCTAAGGAAAAATATAGCTAAAATAGCTAAGGGGAGGGATATAAGGCTAAGCTAGCCTAAGAGAGGTCTAGGAAGACCTTCTAGGGGTATTCCAGGCTAACCTAGCTAGGCCTGTAGGGATTTCTCTTGCTATAGAGGCTACTGAGATAGCCCTAGTTCTAGTTAAGGTTAGGCCTATAGTGGCGTCAAGCTGGGCAGCTACTAGAGGGCCTACGAGCTCTTGGAGCTTCTTGTAGGTCTTGGCGGTCTCTAGGTCCATAAGGCCGCCTGCAGAGATAATAATTAGCTAGAAAAAGGCTCCTAATAACCTGTATTTCCGGCGTTTTTCCTCTACAGCCTTTATAAGGGTACTATAAGGGTCCTCCCTAACTGAATCCTTAGAAATAGTAACAATTTAGATATCATAGTAATACTGGCTTGTTCCTAGGGTTATAGCTAGATCAGCCCTAAGGCTAGTCTCCTTATCTACTAGAGGTTCTTTTTCTACCTCTAGAGCAGGCTAGCTGCTCAGGGCTCTATAAAAGGCCCCTATAACCTTATTATGCCTTGCAATCCACCTTCTATTAGCGCCCTTACAGGTATCTTTATAGCCTAGGGCTGCTATAGCCCCACAAGAGCTACAGGGCAAGCTAGGAGGCTTAATAGCATAGAAAAGCCTGCTTCTTAGGGCTTCTGTAATCTCCAAGTCTGCAAAAGATAGGTCTTTTTTATAGGCAAGACTCCAAGCCACTTACGGCCTAGATAGCTAGCGTTTTCTAGCCTAGCTTGCTTATAGCTAGCAGGTAGGTCCTGAAGGAAGCTCTGTAACCTAGCCTTATTAGCTTCCTTTAGTACTTCCTGGGCTGTTTTTCCTAGCCTATGGCCTGTATCTATAGGGGCTTTTTTCTGATCTTTTCTAGGATAGGTTCAGAGGCTTCCTTAGCTGCCTGATATAGCTATGTAGCTAGCTCCTGGTGTGGGGGATTCCAAGACCTCCCTCTCTAACAGGGAGGGCTATTAGGTCCGGGCTAGGCTCCTTAGGGCAGTTACTAGGGCCTCTAGCTAGTAAGGCTATAATAGCCTGCCTAATTAGGCCATCTGTTTCTTCTTACAGGTCTTCTAGGCCTATAGGGTCTAGCTGCCTCTATAAATGCCTTAGAAGGAGCTGTATGCTTCCCCTAAGAAGGAGCAGAGCATGCTGCTTAGGAAGGTCTTGAAGGGCTAGTAGGGCCTTTTTAAGGTCCTTATTTTCCCTTCTAGAAAGGCTTTTTTGGCGCTATAGGTCCTATAAAGGAGCCTAGGGCCTTGATTCCGTCTACTTTTAGGTCCCTTATAGCTATTTCCTTGCTTTTAGCTAGGTTAAGCTGAAAAGGGGACCTATAGAAGACCTTCTTAGCTACCTCTAGGGATCCGTTAGGGGCCGGGTCGAGGATATAGAGGTCATCTAGGTAGGCCGCTAGGGCTGCATTAGGCAGTTTTGCAGCCAAGGTCTCCAAGGTAGGTCGAAAGGCTAGGGAAAATAAAAGAGGTCCTAGGGGGTCACCTTGCCTAACTCCCTTAGAAGAGGCCAAAAGGTAGCCCTCTTCTGTAACTAGAAGAGAAGGGCTATTATAGGCCCACGCTGCTGCCTTATAAAAGGTAGGGGTATAGGTAGCTACTGAGGCAGCTATAGATACCCTATCTACTGAATTAAAGGCATTAGCAAGGTCTATAGAGGTTAGATGCTGGAAATCAGCACTATTAGGGCCTAGAATAGCCTCTTCTAGAAGGAAAATAGCCGGTTCAATGCCCCCTGGGCTATTTACGCCTAGCTGGAAAGGTAGCAGCATCTCCGGCCTATAGGAGGTTATAAGGATCGCTTTCATAGCTACCTTATAGATAAGGTCCCCTATGGCTATAGGTCTGACCCCCTCCGGGCTTTTCTAGGCCTATAAGGCGGCTAGCACACAGAAGGTCAGCCCCGGGGCTGTGCCCTGACGGATCATATCAGCTAGCAGCCTTAGGAAGGCTATTACAGGGGAATCTTCCCTGGCCACTACTAGGTCTAGCAGGGGTCTAGTCCAGCCACTCAGGCCAGGGGCCTTTTCCTTCCCTATAGACCTAATAGCTTCTATAATAGCCTTAGGTGTAATTAGAGTCAGAAAACACGCCGAAGGGGTCCTGGTTAGGGTTACAAGTGACAAATATTTAGAGCCTTTTACTTATAGACCTCCAGATTTTTATAAAATTGCTAGTAAACTTGCCATTTTTGTATAGCTAACCTGCCTAAACCCAGGTTTAGGTATCCGTGCATAATACCTTTTTTAAAACTTTGGCAATTTATTCTTAGAACCTGGGTTTAGGTATCTGTGCTTGCTATCCTCTATCCTTCCCTCTGAACTTTTAAACTTCTACTTTTTCTCTGTACTTTTTATATGCCCTTCCTTCTATTTCCTATTACTATTCTTTAATTAGTTACCTTTCTAACCCCTGTATTATCTCCTATTTAATATAATACTCCTTATATCTTTATCTATCCTATTTCTCTCCCCTTAACTATTCCTTCCTATATCTTAGCTAGCGTAAAACAAAGTAATAAAATATATATATACTAATCCACTGCTATCCTTATCCTTAGCAGCACTATAATTAAAACTAGTCGCCCTTTGCCTTCTAAATCCAGTAAGAATCCCTAGCCCTCTAAGCGCCAGAAAACTATACCTATCTACCTTCCTTATAAACCCTATTATTTTTCCACTTCTCTTTCCCTTAACCCCGTTGTTAATAATACCCTATTATTATTACCACTGCTATTACTATCTAAGCCTGCTAAATTGCTAAAGCCTTTTCTACTTTCCTTTACTAAGGTTAATTCCCTAAGGAAATAGGCAGAGCCTTACTGCCTTGCTATTGCTAAGCTACCTGTCTATCTCCTTAACTTCTCCTAGTCTTATAGCAGTAACAGGCCCCTTAACTATAACTATATTACCTATCTTTATTGCTCTTTCTAGAATAGTAGGCTTATACGTTAAGCTAAGTAGTACTATATCTAGGTCTCCTGCAGTGCCGCTGCCGTTTAAAAAATAATTAATGCCTTCCTAGATACTAATTAAAGCTATGTCCAGGACCGATATTAATATGTATTATTATTTAGAAACTGGGCCGATTTTATTAAAGAGAGGCCCGAGCTTATAGCTGGCTAATATTGCATTGAGGCCTTGAAAGATTATGTAAAACAGATGTATTTCGACTTAAACGATTTATAGTAAATTTATAAGTTTTATAATAAAGGTATAACCCTTTTTAATTACAGTCCCTAATACTGTTAATAAATCTTAATTCTGTATATTTTATTATATAAGTAAAAAACTATACTTATATTTATATATAAACACTCTACCAGTTAAACTTAACATTAAGCTTTATATTAATTGCCATAATCTTACCCTACTTAATACCTATAGCTAAATCTAGCTATAGCTTATCTTGGCCTTTAATTGGGATCCCACTTTATTTTCTATTAAGAGAAATATTAATAAGAAGGGTATTAAGAAAAGTATACTTAATATCCTATACCTAATAAGTAAAGCTTGCTTTCCTATCAGCCGTCTCGTCACGCTATAGCAAAGTAAGCAGTAAAGACCCCAGGTAACTTGCTAGTATCAAACCTCCCTAAGGAGAACCACGTTTAACATTTTAAAATAGTATTAGATTGCAGGGTATAGACTAGATAATATAAGTAGCTTGCCCTTAGTGTCTAGGAATTATAGTTTATTATTATTATTATTATTTATTATCTTATTTATCTCTTTTACTCCAGGGCAAAAGAAAATAGTCTTAAACACTATAGTTAAGCCTTGCCTAGAATATATTACTAATATAGAAGTAGTATTAGTTTAATACATTCTACTAAGTTCTTAAGACCTTAAGGGCACTTCCTGCCTTTACCTCTAAGTCTATTTAAATTTCTAATTAAAATATACTAGCTAGTAGCTTTAAAAGCAATACCTATAATGCTATAGATATTCGCCAGGTCTTTTATCCTAAGGGCAACGGCAATAATAACAATAACAGTAACTCTAGCCCATTGCCCCTTTCTACTATTAAACCGGCCCAGAAGATAGCTCAGTAAAGTAGATTTCTAAGCTTGCTTAATAAGAAAGCCTATAATAGTCTTTACTACTATCTTTAACAGAACCTTACTCTTCGGTTTCTGGATATATAGCCCTTATTAAAGATCAAGAAGGAGGAAGGCAAGGTTATAGTACAGGTTATTAACTATATAGTACGCTAGGTAAATACTTAATTTATAGATATTGTTAATACTTATAAGAATAATAAGCCTTTATAATAACAGGACTTAGTACCTGTAATTAAAGGTTTTATAGTAATTACTTATAGGGATAATTAGTAGGCTTAGCAGAGGGAAGATAGTAATATTAATAGTACTAATAATATAGTATCCTGGCTTGATTTACGCTTATAAACACTAGAAAGGAAGGTCCTTAACTATATCCATAGCTATATAACTGAATTTAGGGATCCCTTAATAAAACACTATCTTGACTTAATACCAGAAGAACATAATAAGCACTATACAGAACGCTTTAGTATTAGTAACCTATAGACTAATCTATTTTATATAGTCTAAGATACCCTAGGCCCTGCATTTTATCCTATATAGGAAAATTCAATCTCTAAATACATTAACGCAGATAACGCAGTTCATTAACTGCAATCTGAGATACGCTACAGACCACTAGCCTTAGCCATTACACAAGCTATTATTAGTTAGCTAGGAAATATTCCTAAGGTAAAGGGGAATCCTACACTAAGAGGCATATATACCTTAAATAAGCTTAGTATCTATATTAATTATACTATTCTCTTATAGGCTTCTAATTAATACTGCAAAGTAGTAGAAAATAATAAGTCTAATAAAAGATATCCTTAGTTAAGTAAAGCACTCTGCGTAATCCAGGTGGCGTATTAGGGGTATAAGGGGATCCTAGTAGGAATAAAATTAGCTACTGTAATTTCTAAGTAAGATAATTAGTAGCAATAGCAGCAGCAGTTACTATCTTTACTTCCACCAGAAGAGCATATTAATAAAGTTCCCTATTAATAACAGGGCACCGTATTATTAAATCAAAATATTATTAAGTAACCTCTATCGTTGCAGAGGTCTATTCCGGTTAATACGGCAGACAGGATATATTATAATAGCGGGTATATAAGGGCTATAGCTATAGAAGAAGGCTTATTACCCTAAATACAGTAACAGATTTAGTAGCGCCAGTAATCACAGTATCCTTAATAGCAGCTACTATTATTACTATAACTATTTACTAATAATAATATAACTATTATAATAAGATCCTCGCTGCCTCCAGCCTAGCGAACAGCAATAACAAGAAGCACCTACTACAGAGATAGTAAATAGGGGAGAGGTTCTGCAGATTATAGTTACTAGCTATCTCCTTAGAAGTCTTACGTTATAGCTAAAATCGGCTATCTGCTATAAAAACTACTAAAGGGGGATATTAGGAGCGGCAGGATCTGCTAATTATTAGCAATAAGGACATTACTACTAAACGTATAGCCAAGCCCTAGCTAATCCTAAAAGACTAGGGAGAAGCAATAGCACTAGCATTACTAGGATCAAATCCTTAGCTTATAGCCATAAAAGAGATTATCCTAGATAGATAGTCCTATAGTAATATCCAGAAGTAAACATTAATCCTTAGAGTAAGTTATACCCTATACTAAAAGATAGATAATATAATCTAGTAAACTATTAGCAGTAATATAGTAATAAATAATATATTAAGTAGTAGTAATTATTATAATAAATAATAATAATAAATAATAATAATTAACTGTATTATCTATAACCTGTAAAACGTTACTAATATAGTAAACCGAATCTAACCTAACCCCTGTTTATTATAGTTCTGTATAAGTTCCTAGTTTTTAGAGTTCCTGGAATTAATAGCTAGTTTAACGCTAGAAAGGTAAAAACGTAGGGAAAAGAATGTAAATAGGCTAGAAAGAGCTAAACTAGGGAGGGAAAGCACTCCTATTACTATATAATATAATAGGTCTTTAGAGTTTTATAGTGTTTATAAT